>JAWNPA010000039.1:4407500-4922500 GCA_035045345.1 Drosophila hamatofila | reverse complement strand
GTTCTGCCACCTCTTGCAGCGATCCCAACACCCACCCAAACACACACCACACCACACCACGCCATGCCACGCCCCCGCCCCACAGCGCTGTGTGCGCCCACGTCGAGGCGCCGTAGCTGGGAGCTGGTTCCTATCTGCCATCGCGCGTTGGCCTAATCAAATTGAATCAAATCAAATTAATAATTACTTTTTAAAATGGCGACGCAGTCAGGAAGTGGGCGCAGACAGCTCCCCTCCCCTCTCCCTACCCTCCCCACAGCTCTTGCTCTTCGGTTGCCTGGCAATTAATTAAACATGTCTCCGCCCCCGCCCCCTCCGCGCACTCGGCAGAAGAATAAAAAGTGAATGAAAAAAAAAAACGCTGCTCACTTCGAGTGCGCGCCTCGCATGCCACGCCTCCAAAACTGTTGTCTCGACCCGGTATTGGATATATGCATTATGGCCATAATTACACCAACTAGCCGTCATTTGTTAATGCTAATTGGTCAATGAGCCGCGGCTCCAACAAGGACGTCTCTGGCCACTTGGCTCTTGGCCAAGGCAGAGGCAGAGGCAATCAGAGCGTAGTGGAATGGACGGCAATTGTCGGTCATGAGCTCATCAATTTGGGCCCAACAACTGCAACTGGGCTGGGCTAAGCTAATGGGCCAACAAAGAGAGAGAGAGAGAGAGAAAAGAGGTAGAGAGGGGGAGAGATAGAGGAAAGATAGAGGAAAGATATGAAAAGTTTCAGGTATGTCTTTTGCCCGTCTATCAAAAATCTAGCGAATAGACTACTCATAACTGAATGTGGTCAACTTTTATGAGACTTAGAGGATAGCTCTATTTGATCAGTAGAATTCTTGTGTAAATCCATATAAAAAATGGTATTATATATCCTTTGCAATGGGCGGTCTAGACCAAAGGTAGACAGAAAAAGATACCGACATTGCAGAAACTATCAAAACTAGTGTGGGACCTGGCCACAGGAACAGCAGTTGATAGTGCTCAGCTAGAGCACATGGAAGGGCTATGCGGGATAGCACACAATTCCAAGGAGCAAGGAAGCCCAAGAAAGTGGATGTTTTCTATCGTCGAGGGAATGTCCTGAACAAAAAATGGAATAGTGCATAATAAAAGATTTTCAAAGGTAGTCTTTGAGCAATTGTCTTTCTGTATCTAAATCTGTTTCTCTCTTTCTGTTCTTCTCTCAATGTCTATCTTTAAAAGGGTTTTTCAAAGTCTCTTAACAGTTGTCTTTTTCTATCTCTCTGTCTCTATGTGTCTGTTTTTCTCTCAATGTCACTCGCTCTCTCTATTTTTTTTTACATACATCTATATCTATATCTCTATATCTATAACTATATATCTATATATCTATACATCTATATATCTCTATATCTCTATATTTATATATCAATATATCTATATATCTATATATCTCTATATTTATATATCTATATATCTATATATCTATATATCTATATATCTATATATCTATATATCTATATATCTATATATCTATATATCTATATATCTATATATCTCTATATTTATATATCTATATATCTCTTTTTCTTCGACAGTTTTCCTTTCTCTCTCTTTAATTTTTTTGTTCACTCTTCACCTCTTTCATCCATATCTGGCATTTGCCAAATTTTCCATTTTCAGCTCCTTTCTGTGGCGCTTTCGTCAACGTTTTCACTGGCTATACAAGTTTTATTTCAATTCGTAAAAAAATTCTGAAGTCAAACAATAGAAATAAATTGTCTTTCATTAAAGAATTTGCACGTTCTATCGCTTATTTAAGTCTCCTTTCTGCTAAAATTTCGTTATTAAATTCTATAGAAATATATCAATATCGCCACATGAATATCTGTTGTTCACGTAAGCCATTTCAATATGGAAATCTTGTTCACAATTTGTAAGTATTCATCAATATGAATGCATATTTATAGCTATATGCTTACGCCCATAACAAATACCATTCTCGACAGCGGCTGACTGGCCCAATTTGCTAATTAATACTCCGAGCTGAGCTTAGAGACTCGGAGCTATTCAATAAATCGTATATGGTTATATTAATGGCAGAACTGTCAAAGTCGTGAATAGAGTTTCGAATATTTGCTTGAAATGTGAATGGAAAACGCATGTAGAAACCATAGTTAAAATGTGCCTAATGACGATCATGAAACCGATCAGAGGCGACTACTGTCATTGTCATTGTCATTCACAGCAAATCGGAATCAGAGTCGAGTTCGAGTTCGAATTCGAATTCGAATTCGAATTCCATTTGCTGAATCCGACCTTCAGCAGATCGCACACAGCACAGCAGGCAGCACAAATCATTTATGTATTTATATTAATAGTTCCCGGTTCGAGGCTCGCAGCTACTTTGTATGCTAAAATCAATCGGATTTTTACATAATAAGCGCTCGCTGATTAGCTAAATCAATAAATAAGTTTTGTAGGTAGCAAAAGTCAAGCGACTGGCAAAAGCTGACAATCCAAATACGTTTAGCGCACGGCTAATTGAATGAATTAGCATATTGCGACGTGCCACAGATAACGCCCAGGAGGTGGATCTTAATCAAAAAAATAGCTGCCTCTTTCGATAACCCCTCCAGCCCAACCCATCTACCCACTCGCCCCTCACGAGTGGCATTTGAGAGCTGACCTCCAGACTCTGATTAACCAATTGATGCCCTGTACTCAAATGGAAATGGGTATTTAGATTGCTCAACTCTCTCTCTCTCTCTCTCTCTCTCTCTCTCTCTCTGAATTTTATGCTGGGATATATACTTTATTAATATCCTATTAAAATAAAGGAATTAAGATTATTATTTCTCTGTATGTCTTCTCTGTCTTTCTCTCTTTGTAAACATCAACAGCTGAGTTTTCAGATAATCGATTAGTTATCGATTATAAGTTAATGTTTATTTACTAGGAAACTAAAGGAAGAAGGATCGCAGCTCGTTTCAACTTAACTAAAGAGCTTTCTACTGAAGCACTCAGCTAAGATATTACGTAAATTATGTTAACTAAGAACCTATAGCTCTGTAGAACTCTGCAAAACAATGGGAATATCAGATATTATATGATATTTAAAGAACTATGCAAATAAAATGAGAATGTCCATATATTATATGATATGCAAGCTATGATATAATATTTAAATAACTATACCAAATAATCGCAATATCCAATGTAATTAGATATTTAAAGAGCTACACATTTATTTAAAGATATTTAAATAGTTATACATTAGAAATTATATGATATTAAAAAAGAGCTATAAAAATATTGGGAATACCATATGTCATATGATATTATATCTTGAGCATTTAGTGAAGATATCTACAAATTCTTAAAGAACTATTTTGAATATATGGATTTGATAAAATTGAAAGAACTTGGGTCAAAAAAGTCCTGCTGCAGGACTTGAAATTTTAAATTTTTTGATCATTAATTTAAGATTTTTAATAAACATATCATCAAGATGTATGAGGTACTTTTTCAGATATAAAAATGGATACTTTCGAAGAGTGTTTTATATAATAAATTTATATATATCTAATTATACTACATATATATTAATTGTGATAGCTCGTCAATTGTATTCGTTTATATTTCTGAAATGAGTATTGAAATGAGTATGCCTCAATAAATTGATACGAATTTTATTTTCCCAATTCGATATATTTATATAAAACAAGTTATACAGAAGAAGAAGATAAGATATGATATGTAGTACATAAGTCGACAAATATATCCATTCTGTTCTCTTCTTTATATATTGTGTATGTACATATGTATTGCTGATCAGTAAATAAATGTTTCTTTGTTTAATTGTTTCTCGAAAGATATTAATTGTATACAAAATATCATAGAAATGGAAATTTACTTAAGTATCTTCTGATTATGTAATTCCCACATATAGTTCATGATGATGTAAGTTTTGTGATATCAGATTCTTTATATAAAATATATGTAATTGAAAAATAATAAATATCTTTTTAATAAGAAACGATTTTAAACTTTGCTTAAATCTGCTATCAAATCTACTACCAAATGTTCTACCAGATCGGTAGCTCTTATATATTTCATATAAAAATTCAGAGAAAATGTTTTTCGTGTTAAGCAGTTCGACCTGAATATGAAGTAACTTCAGCTTCAAGCAACATGCTCAGATATATCAGGTGGAGTATGGTAGCTGGAGCATATCTATCCACATCTGTAGATTTACATTTATCAAGATCTTGGGCACTTACCGCCATCCTCATTGGAGCCCTCGCTGGGCGGACCAGCCGGCGGCAGACTCTGCCGGTTGCCAATCATGAGCCGGTGCTGGATGGTGGCCACGGTGCTGGCGACCGCTGCTACGGCCGTTGTCTGGGCGGCGCTGACGTTGCGCAGCGCTGCGGCGCTGAGGCCCGTGAGATTGGCGAATGCATTGCTCGCATTGACCGCCGCCATTTGGGTGGCGGCTGCTGCTGCAGCGGCTGAGGTGGGATGTCCGCCGGCCGCTGCCTCGAAGCGCGGCCTGCCCAGGAACGGGCCATTTGGTCCGAATACGCCGGGCACTCCGAACTGCAGAAAGGGTCCCCAGGGCGGTACGCGCACCCCGCCGGGCGCCAATTGGGCGGCGGCCGCATAGAGCTGCAAAGCAGCCGTCGGATGCAGTCCCTCCGACGGCATCGTGACAGCACTGCTGCTGCTGTTGCTGTTGCTGCTGTTGCTAGCGGCGGCGGCGGCGGCTGCTGCGGCTGCTGCTGCTGCTGCTGTGGCGGAGGCGCCGCTCAAACGTTGCTGCAGTTGAGGCGGCGTGGCGGCCAAATGGCTGTGCAGGCTATGACTGTGACTCGAACTGTGATTCGAACTGTGACTCGAACTGTGACTCGAGCTGTGACTCGTCCTTTGGCGCTTGAATTCCGTTGGTTCGCTGCTGTTGTTGTCCTCCTGCTTGAAGATGAAGTTGTTGTTGGCGCTACTATTGTTATTGTTATTATTGTTATTGCTATTGCTATTGTTGTTGTTGTTGTTGTTGTTGTTGTTGTTGATATTGTTGAGCTTTTTGCTCTCCGTAGCGGTTGTTGTTGGCTGATGTTGGTGCTCTAGTACCATTATGGCCCACTCTGCGGCAGCTGCTCAGGCCATGGAACACGCCATAAAGTTGCTCAGCGCACGCACACACATGAAACGCAATTGGAACGTACGCGCACTTGACACTGGGACACACAAATACTATAACACCCGTTAACCGTTGGCTGTGTGTTGGCTGGACGTGCTCAAAAAAAAAATATACATATGTATACAGGTATATACAGGTGCGTTTGCCGTCGGCCGGCGTGCAAAAATGCGAAAACAAAACACACTGCGCGACTCTCCAAATTTATAGTTCAACTGTATCTGCACATATATATTTATATATACGTATATATAATTAATATTATGAGAGAATGAGAGAGGAGAGGAGGAATGAGCGTGCGTGTGTATGTGTGTTTGTTTGTTTGTTTATTTGTTTGTTTGTGTGCGGCAGCGGCAAAACAGCAGCAGACGGACGCAAACGCTCGCAATGAAAATTCAATTTGAACTGAGCGCCGCTGACGACGCGCCAAGCGAGGAAACCAAAAGTTTCACGCAAGGCTGCGTCGCCAGCGCCGTCAACGGCTGCGCGAGAGCGCGCCAGCGCGAGCGAGAGGCAGAGAGCGGGCGTGCGCATTGGAGAGAGCGAGCCAGACAGAGGGGCACACAGCCACCACAGCCACCACCGCCGCCACCAACACCAACCAAAACGAGCAGCGGCAGCGCAGTCCAAGCGCAAGCAGAGATTGTTGCCATGTTGTTGCGGTCGAGCTCTGTGTGTGTGTATGTGTGTGTGTGTGTGTGTGTGTGTGTGTGTGTGCGAGTGAGCTGGAAATTCATCAAAAAGCAACAACCACTTAATTTTTATATGCGCAGCGTCGCCTGTTTCAATTTTGATCAACTTGGCGCTGCTGCTGCTGCTGCTGCCTCTGCTGCTGCTGCGTCGCGTCCCGGGGTAATTCATTTAAAAGAAATGCTGTTGTGTGTGTGTGTGTGTGTGTGCTTGTGGCCATTTTCAATATGGAGTCACTGTGCGGCGGCTCGAGTGCGAGCGAGACAAACAGCTGTCGTCTGGCAACTTTCATTGGCTGCGAGGCTGCTTTATGAATACTGGGAATTTTCGCAGCGACTGAGGCGCCATTGCCGAAAACGACTTGAAGAGTTTTCAATTTTCTTCGCCAGCGAGTGTGTGCGTGCGTGTGTGTGTGTGTGAGCAACTTTTCCAAGGGCGGAGTTATGCAGCATTTTTCAATTTGCGCCACATCAAATTATTATGCTCCACTCTCAGCCAGCGTCGACGACGACGACGACGACGACGACGCCAACGCGAACGCCACCCCGGCTCCTGGTACCCCAGCCTGCGCTACGTTTGCTGCTACCAATAACCATAAATGGCAATTTCGCAGCGTCAAATAGAAAATGAAAATTCGTTAACAATTAATTAGCCAACGATATTTTCTATGCCTTCTACGAAAGCGACTCGCGCGCGTTTTGCCAGCGTTCTGCGAGCGTTTCTTAACGCCTGCTCAGCTCTTCTGCTTGTTTTCTTGTTCTCTTTTTCTCTTTTCTCCTCCTTTTTTGCACTTCTTTTCAATTAAAATCTGTGCACTGGCTCTTGGGAGCAGCTGCAGCCTGCAGTTAGTGATGAGAGCGAGCGAGCGAGCCGGCTATAGGCCGAAGCGAGAGGCAGACAGAGCGGCGCCCAATTTGCTTTTAATTTGTTAACATAAACGCCTCGTCCTCCAGCTGCGCCTCCCACAACGATGCCAGCGACGACTCCAACTTCGGCTACAGCCTCAAGTCTCATGTGTGTGTGTGTGTGTGTGTGTGTGTGTGTGTGGCCTGCGCATGAATCATTCATTTTATTAGCGCAGCTAACGGCGACGCCGACAGCGACTGCGACTGCAACACCAGAGCAGCAGCAGCAGCAGCAGTAGCAGCAGCGTTGCTCCACTTAACCCATTTGCTCTGCAGCATCCCCCACTGGCAGCCCACCGCCCACTCGCCTCCCACCCGCCCCTCGGTCGGTCAAGCACACAGCAAAGCTAACTAAAAGCTGAGCAATCAATGTCAATGTGTTGCGGGGGCGTCTATAAAGCATATTTTTACGTTAGCCCTCACATTGCCACACCCCTCCCCTGTGGGCGGGGGCGAGGGCGGCAGGGCTTGGGCTCAGCCCCCACGTACGGTTTTTTTTTCGGTACGCTGCAGCAGTGTCAACTGTTTTGTTGGCAGGTTACTTAATTGCTCTGCTCTTTGCTCGCTGCTGTTGCACCCACTCACACACACACACACACACACGCACACATACTCTATCTCCCTCTCTTTCCCTGCCCCTGTCTCTGTCTCTTGCTCTCTGTCAAGCTGTTTCCGTGTGACATGTGCAACGTTGTCTGCTAGTGTTAATTTTATTAATGACATACAATGCCAGTGGCCGACACTGAGTCCCCATTGACCCACCCCACCCCACCTCAACCCACCGACCTTTCGCTCACCTGGCTGCCCGCCTGCCTGTCCCCATCCTCCCCCCACGCTTCTCTCCTATTTGTTAATACAATTTTCATGCGTACGAAAACTTAATTAATTCTGCTACAGTTTGTTGCAAAAGTTTTTCCTCTCCTTTCTATCTCTCAGTGTGTGTGTGTGTGTGTTTTCCTTGGCACCCTTCGCCCTTTGCCCTTCGCCCCATTGCTCCTTGGCGTTCGCACAAAATGGCAGCCATCCGCTGCAGCGTCGCGTTGAAGGGAAGCCCGCAGCTCCGCTCAGCTCTGCCTGCAAATCAAATGAATGAATTTTAATTATTTTTTGCGGTTGCCCTGCCCCACAAACCCCCCACACACACAGCGGAAAAAAAGGAAGTAAAAGAGAGAGAGAGAGAGAGAGAGAGAGAGAGAAAAATCAGCGAGTAGAAGAAAAGAGGCAAACGAAGAAAAGTTTTTGGTAAAGCGAAAAGTTTTTGGAGCAGGTAGCTGGCAAAACTTTTTCTGACTAGCCGGAAACAGGAACATAAGCCGCCCCGGGGAGACTTGCCTGCCACATGCCACATGCCACAAAAGCGGAAATAATATGAAAAACAAGCAGAAAGCAACAAGAATTATATAAAAAGAATATGTGAACAATCGCCAGGCGGAGGCCAACAGCACAAATATTTTCTATAGAACATGAAAGAAATTTAGATAATATACATATATAGATTGTAGATAGTTATAGATGATTAACTGATTTTCAATTGGTAAAGGCCATATTCATATAACTAGATACTATTTATTATTTATTTACTTATAATTTATAAGCTTCTACTACAGGATTGTCCATATTCAACGGACCCATCTTTTTTTTTTTTTTAATCAAAGAAAAGCACAATTTTTTAATGCTGACGATAATAATCATTTTATTTGGTTCAAGTGAATTACAATATAAAGAAAATGGCCCTGTATACTCTAATATCCTCTCTGTATATACATATATTTTTATATATATTTTTATTTTTATCGATTCTAAATGAGTTTTCTATAAGAGTATATAGATAAGATCAGGACAATTAACTAATCTTGGCAGTGGAAAAGACTCTGTATAAAAGAATGTTCATATTTTAAAATGTAAGTCAATACTGCATAGGCATCTACTCTATTGGACCCCGTTAGCTCGTTGTTAGTCCACTAGCCTTCTGTTAGATTCAAGATCTAAATTCTATCTATACATAATCTTGTTATTGAGATTAGAGCTGTTAGCAAGTCTTGAATTGGAAAAGCATATATACATATATCTGTATACCTCTATACTTTAAAACTTAAGTTCCAGTTAGTGACCTCTTTTAGCACGTTTCTTTATCTCAATATATTTATACATAAATAGCTTGTAAATGATATGTATTTGCAAATATGTATATTTACGTACCTTCATATGTAAATAATAATAATAAGATATCACTATAAAGCAGAGCTCCCACATATCCGTTGAGTATTTCAAAACGTCCGAAAATAAGTACTATTCTAATAACGTTGGACGTTGTCGTTTACTTTTTTTTTGTTTCTCATAACGTTGCATGCACAATGCAGCAGTGTTGCCGCTGCTGCGCTCAAAAGCAAGCTAGATTATGGATAAAAGTTGCAAAAATTTGATAAAATTTAAGGGAAAATGCTGGAAAGCAATCTATATTAAAAAGGAAAGAAGAATATGTTGTGAAATAATTTTTTTTCTTTAGGTTTTTTTCCTATAAATTTTATAGGCTGTTCCATATTCAAATAAGCTAGATCTAGCCTGAAACAGGCTAGGCTGGCACAGACTCTTCACTGATATATGAACATGCGTTTTGCATATACGGGGGTGGTTTTCGCTAAGCAGATCAATTGCGTCGTTGAATTGCGTTGAGGAATTTGACCTTTTTTAGTGCATTTGGTGCGTAATGTGACCTACTTTAGTGCATTTTTGCTCGGTTTTTTTGTCTATTTTGAGTAAAAGTGCATTTTTTCAGTACTTTTTGCGCGGTTTTTTGTCCATTTTGTCCAAAAGTGACCTACTTCAGTAACTTTTTCAGTACTTTTTGGGCATTCCTTTATGCTATCTCTTAAATTTATAAAATGAATAACATATTATTCTTTTATGTTTTTGCATATATATATTATATATACATATATAAAATAATATACAATATAATAAATAAAAATAAAAAAAAATTATAATTTTTTTAAAAATAAAAAGTAAATTTGTTTAAATTTTTATTTATTTTATTTTATTATTAATTATTATTTGTTCCTTTTGGTAAAATCGTCGGTCCCTAGAGAGTCGTCGTTGCCCGGACTCAACCGTATTTATTTGGCTTGAAACAGGAAATAAATTAGCGGACGTTTAAAAATATCGTTTATATTTTCTACTCACATTTTAGTACTTATTTTCGGACGTCTACGCAACACACTCCAGGCCAAAGGCGCGGACGTTAACGAAAAAAAAAAAACCAAAACGACAAAATCGGAGTATGTCGTTTTGGTTTTTTTTATTTTACTTAAAGTCCGACGAATTGCGTGCATGTGCAAGCCGATAAGTGTTATTGTGCGAGCTCTGCTATAAAGTACTCTGACCCTTTCCCCAAGTGGATATGTTTCATCATACTTACTGAGTCGCTTCAGTTCATTCTCATATCAATATTGAAATAATCAATAACCTCGACTTAAAGCCAAGAAACACAAGCCTAATTTAACATTCAATACTCTACCTCAGGTCCCTACACAATAGCAGCTAAGTTGAAAAGCAATTTGTCAAATTCAAATTATAAATAGGTCATCAAATTTAGTTTTATGAAAAAAAATAAATAAAAATTAAATTGAATATAAAAAAAAAACAGAATTAGCAAAATTAAAAGTTTTTATATGTATATACTATACTAAGTGGTTTTATCCAAAGGCATATATATATATTAGGTTAATAATAGTTAATATTATTAACTACATATAACCAGCTTTGAAGAGTTAACCAAAACATACTTTTGTCATAATAGCTTCCACGTCAAATTTTAATGGGATATCATCAATTTAGAGCTAAACTAGTATAGCTTAGCTTGATTGACAATATAGATTTATTATATTTACTACATTGCACGTATGAACGCGGTTTATTGTCATATTAAATAGTTCAGTTTTATCCTATTGTGTAATACACATTTACTGCACAAAAATAATTTTAATTAAACTAACATTAAACTAACTTAAATAGACCTTATATAATAGACAATTGTCACGCCGCTAAACGACACCCTAGATATAGACTACATATGTTTTAATCGACCCCTAAGCCAAGTTTTCAATAATCTTCATTAACAGATTCATATCATATACAAATATGATAATCAAATTTTTCTACACTTTAATAAATTTCAATCAATTAAACTATTTTATTTATTCAACTTAAATAAGTTAAAAATAATTCAACTTAACAAATATTCCGTGCTTAGCTCCAATGAAGTATATACCTTAGCTTGGCTACACGCTCAAGCAATTAGTGGGAAATATTATACGTCTTAAACTGGGAAATTTGGTGCTTCACATGGGACATTCTTATGTGACTGCTACTACAAATGGCTCTTTGAACGCCACAGCAAGCAACAAAAGACAAAAGAACGCTAAAACGAAGATGATGATGATGATGATGTTAATGTTGATGATAATGATGCTGATGCTGATGTTGATGTAGATAATGATGTTGGTGTGGGAATAAAGTACAGGAAATTGCAAGCAGATGATAACAGCACACTAACTGTATTATAAGCAAGTTTTGGGAACAGTTTTTTCTTTGGATAAAGCAACATTTTCGAATAGATAAATATTTCCATAAATATTTGAGCAAAGTAATGAATTATTATATATATATATATATATATATTTTTTTTTTTTGTAATGAATTATTCTATTTTTTTTTTTTTTTTTTTTTGTTAGATGAGAATATCAAATATAAAATGTGATTGAACATTTTATATTTGTGACGGGATCTTTAGAAATGGTAGTTACAAATTAGTTGGAGCACAGTACAGAGATTTTTACTCAATATAATGTAATGTAAACGTAAATGTATTAAATTAAAGAAGAAGAAAATGGAGAGAGAAAGATAGACATTCTCTCCAAAAAAATAAGAAGATGAGCAAGAGAAAGATGGAGAGTTAAAGGTGGAGAAAGACAGAGCGAGAGAGAGAGAGAGAGACATTCTCTCTATCTCTCTCCTATTCTTTCTATTCTATTCTATTCAAAAATCAGAGTAAGCGAGAAAAGAATAAAGATAGTGAGAGATACAAATTAATTAATAGAGTTCCTCTCTTACTACCTTACGCTTTCTCTCTCGCTCTCTCTCTCTTTCTCTCTCACGCTCTCTCACACTCTATTACCTTTTCTCGACTTTCCTCTACTTCTCTAGCTTTCACTCTACCTCTATCTATCTACCTCTGTTTCTGTTTTTCTCTCTTATCCTCTGATTATCTGTCTGTCTTTCTTTGTGTTCTTTTTTTTTCTTCTTTTTTTCTATTTTAACGTTTTATGCACCACATCTGAGCCCGCACTTAGTTTTCAATGAGTTTTGATTACTCGAAATCGAAAATAACTTAGTAAATAACTTTCCACTTCACTTACTGCTCTCTCTCTCTCTCTCTCTCTCTCTCTCTCTCTCTCTCTCTCTCTCTCTCTCTCTCTCTCTCTCTCTCTCTCTCTCTCTCTCTCTCTCTCTCTCTCTCTCTCTCTCTCTCTCTCTCTCTCATTCTTTCTGTCTTTCTCTGCAATATATTCTTTTCTTTTTTCTTTTTTTCTTTTTCTTTGCGGAGAGCTAACAATTTGATTGAGTTCATTCTTAAGTAAGGACAATTTGAAGAAGTTAATTTCTTGCTGATCCCATAGGCAACTTCTGCGTCGTCATCTAAAATCAGCGAAGCAGTGCTTGCCACAAAATGTTGCAATTGGAACAGTTGGGCTTTCAATTAAATAGTAGCGGTAATAGCCGTGTTAATTGCTCGTCAAATGTGACAGGGTACAGAGATAAGCCATAACCATAATGTGGTCGCAGCATATCAAAAGTCAAATGCCACGCCCACTTGACACAAAATGTGGCACCAGCAGCAGCCAAAGGATCAACAGATGCAGCGCAACATTTTCGACGCATCTTCGCATTGTTATTATTATAATGTGAGTTCGTCTCTTGCTTTCTTTTTTTTTTTTGACTATGGAACAAGAAAAACAAAACACATGTGTCGCTAATTTGGTACGGAATCTGGGCCACGCCCACTGCAAAAGGGGGCAATCGATGCTGTTGTTGTTGCTCGTAAAAAATCGTTTGAATGCAGGCGAGGAGGCGCACCCCTCAGCGACTGTGCCCCTGTCACTGCCACAGCGTGTGGCACTCTTCTTCTTCTACAACCACTACTGATTGTTGTTGTTGCTGTTATTGTTGCCTGCATACAGCGGGCAAAGTCGAAGTCACACAAAATTATGGCAATTACGTTAAGCAGCCATTTATTTTTATGAGGCCCACGAATTATGAATAATTGCGGCAACAACAACAACAGGAACTAGCAAAGGTGGCAGAGGCATGGGCTGGGGCAGGCAGCAGCGTGGAGCATGGGGTACAGGGAGTGAGAGAGCGAAAGAGAGAGAGAGACAGATTTCGCAGGCAATGCATGTCAACAATATCGTTAGCACACACAAGTTCGAAAATCCATTTGACACTCGATGGGCAAATAATGAACAAAGTAGTTCAATGACAAATGCACGACTAAGCAATACCCTGTACACCACATATATTTAGTGATGCTAAGTTGAAGCAAAAACTAAATTTGACCAAATCAAAGAGCGAAAGTTTCGATATACATAGAAAGCTTTAAAGCTTATGGTATACCAAAATTAAACTTTATTATCTATGGTTAAAAAAGTAGCTAAATTAAGTATTTGGTAAATATTTTTAACAATAACAGCACTACATACAAATATTTTAAGCATTACTAAATCGTACCTTAATACTTGATAATATGATCAGTAAAGAAAATCAACCGAATAATAATACTGACAGCCAAAGCTGTCTTAAGAGATATAGATTGTGATAAACTAAGTCGATCAAAGCTATATGCTCATATTGAAATCTAAAGCAAGAGTTTTATAGTTAAGACTGTTTATAAATTTTGACAACTTATATATGTATATTATTTATATTATATAGTTGAGCTTGATCTTAAGGAAATTCGAAAAACTTTTATACCCAAACCAAAAACTATATATTCATAAAAGTTTTGGGAATTTCCTTAAAACTATAAGTTTTCCTTAAACTTAAAATATGGAGTTCATTAAGGCTAATCAAATATACCCCTTAAAATCTTGAAGTACATCCATCTTCTCAGTTGCTATTTCTTTTCTCTTTTTTTTTTTTTTTTGGCTTAGGCGTTGACGGCCCTGAGTGTCAAGCCAAATAGTTCAGACGCCCACCAGCAATGGGCAACAGAAGCGAGGGTGTGCAAATGGAAATTCGTCATTAGTCTCATAAAATTGCAAAGACTTGGCATCGTCGAACAACACCCAAAATCAAAGCAACACAGAAGACACAATGAGAATCAAAGCAAAGCAAATGCAACTAGGCGACTTTGGAATACCCTTCAAACGAGCACATTGATATGTTATATATAATGATTATTATGGTTTAAGTTTATTTAAGTTTTTTTTTACTAATAATATAAGTCTAATTGATATTTCTATCCCTTAAATATACCACTTAATATTTATAATATATTATAATTTGTTGCATATTATCGCCTCTGCTTTGTGCGGCATTCGTAAGCGTTCTATTGAGAGAAAAGCATGAAAAGAGTTGATGTACTCAAAGAAAGATGGTATCTATGTGGCACAAAAGAAAAGCATAAAATGAGTGGGCTATATAGAAATGGTAAAAATATGTTATCAATTCACCTTCGTGCGACATCTGTAAACGTTTAAATGTCATGAAAACATTTACGATTGCAGCATAAAGAAATGCCACAAAGATATCTGGCTATATACATCGATACACAGATAGTAGAGATATGTTCCCAATTCAGAATTCGTTAACGTTCAATTGCCAGCAAAACTTTTACTTTCTCTATGTATAGAGAGTATGTGTGCGAGAAAGAATAGAAGAGCGACAAACATTTGTCGCCAAGCTCAAGTGACAGTCAACAGGCTCAGCTCAGATCAGCTCAGCTCAGCGTGAGCGAACAGTTGCCAGATAGACAACTTGAGCAATGGCAACGGATGGCTTCTGGTTTCAACGTCGACGATGAGGAGAAGGACAACGAGGAGGACAACGGCAACTACAACGACAACAATTGACATTCATTGGCCAGTTTGATGGCCCTGGCAACGACCCCAAAAAATAAAGCTGGCCAAATGTTTTGTCGTTCGCTTCGTTCGCCTTCTCTCTGCTTCTACTTAGCTGTCGCGATTGATTTTCTCTAACGTTATCCTGCGGGCATCCTTTGTCCAGCACTCTCTCTCTCTCTCTCTCTCTTTCATTCACTCTCTGTCCTTATAACTCTCTCTTTCTCTCTCTCCATCTCTCCATCTCTCTCCCTCACTCTGTTAGTGCTTGTTTCGGTTTGTGTCTACTCTTCGTCTCGCGACGCTGGCGGCAAATAAATTACATTGTAATTTGTGTGTCCTCGACGTGATTGTTGTTGTTTCTGTTGTCCTGGCTAGACCGTCGTTCTACCCTCTTGTTTCCTTGTTGCTGCGATGCTCGTAATTTGATTTCGAGTGCCTTTTGCCCAACGCCCAACACCCAACGCCCACCGTTTTGGCATTGCTCATTTTTAGCTTGGCGACGTGCCCAGCAGCCCTCTCCCTCTCTCTCTTTCTCTCTCTCTCTCTCTCTCTCTGTGAGCTGTGAGCTCATTTAAAGTTGATGGTGTGTGAAAAAATGTGAACAGATTGTTATGTAATTGAGTTTTTAGGCAGCCGTTTTGAGGTCGACTTTTGTGGCTGTGACTGCGTTGTTTGGTTTGCTTGCCTGAATGTCCTTGCTCCTTGCTCCCGCTGCTCCTGCTGCTGTTCTCGTTGGGTGTTGTTGTCGTATTTGTTACATTTATTTGTCGCTTGATTTGATTTCGTTCCCCAGCCGCTCGTTGGCAGCACGTTTTCCCTGCATTTCCTTGCCTTGCCTTTCCTTTTCATTCCATGCCCGCCCATTGGGCCCGCCCTCTTGCGGTTTATTTGGCATGACAAGTTTTTGGCAGCATTAGCTGACCAATTTTAACTGATACACAGCTAAGTGATTGTACTTTAAACGTATTATAACTCCTATAATTCCTCACTGGCAACAGCCAGCATCAGACTTGACCAATTGGCAACGATTTTTCAATGATTTCTTTTGGTATCTAAGCGGAATGTAAAGTTGAGAAGGTCAATAATTAGATATAAATTTATAAGATGGATGGCATAATAAGTTAGAAGTATAATAATACCATAACAACAATGCAGCTTGCAAACGAATACATTCCCAGAACAACTACATTTATTCAAAAGTCAATCTGTTTCCATTTGTCATGCTCCAATGGGTAGATCATATAGCTAATAGGTCTGTAATGGACCTGAACAGTGATATAACTGATGTATTTGAATATTAGTAGCTCTATAATATAAAATATAAAATAATAA
Organism: Drosophila hamatofila; assembly: GCA_035045345.1. NCBI lineage: Eukaryota > Metazoa > Arthropoda > Insecta > Diptera > Drosophilidae > Drosophila > Drosophila hamatofila. The sequence goes on along the minus strand of JAWNPA010000039.1, from coordinate 4,906,289 downwards.
ATTTTGGCTATATAAACATATATACCTTTGAATCGCATATTGGAAATATCATTTATCATTGCAAATAACTTGAAAATCAAACAATTATTTCATTTCACATAAGATTATATATATTAATAAATATTAGCAGATGTCTATTCTCAACATACATATTCGCACATTTTATAGTTTTAAACAACATTATAATCTTCTTAAGGGTTTTCTTTTTCCCTTCGACATGCTTTTTCGAAATTTCAGAAACGACAATAAAAGCGGAACACTAAAGTTGCAAAAATAATAGAACACAAAATAAAATGTTAAATTATTATTTATTTATTTAAAAAAGAATTTATATATATACTTATATATTATGATCTTATATATATATCTTTGCTTTATGTATAGAACAAATTTCTATAGACGTGAACCGATTCACTGTAAGCCCACATTTAGCAAGACCATTTTAATATTAAAAATTTAGATTGAATAAAAATTTTTTAGCAAAAATATTTAAAACTTAAAAGGATCGATCAAATAAATTATCATATAATATAATATTTTATTAAAAATATTTAAAAATGTTAAATTATATTAAATTTCAGTTCTTATATAATTCATAGTTATATACGTTTATATATTATACATTTATATATTAAATGAATTTCATTTAATTTAACTAAACTTACACAGTTTCTACTTCGGACTCACTTTAAAGATATATGTATACAATAATTGAGTTGAACTTGAATGTTTATTGAATCAAAAAGTTCGCATTTCATGCATATTTATGCTTTGTATACGATTCACAGACTTCATGTGGGTCACGTGGGCTCAAAACATTTATATACATATCATGAATTCATTATATCTCTGGTTTTTATACTCGTTCACCAAACGAAAAGAGTATATTGATTATGTGAATTGTCGCATTGCTGTTCGTCCATATGAAAACTTGAAGTGTTATACAAATAGAATCGCGGTCAATCTGTATATATAACCCAAGAACCAATAGCCCGTGGGGATCTAGCTTTAAAGCTGTCCAACACTCTTACTTGATTAGTTAAGCTTGCATCGGGCGCAGATATATTTTCGAGAGACGGATGGACAGTAAAACGAATATCCAATATACTCTCGAGACTTCTTGAACGAGCTGACAGCGAGAGCACTAGAAGTTTCCTTCAATAAAGATTAGCCACAAATGATAAAGAATTTCATTTTGGAGGCGTGACAAAATGAGGGTTGAAGATATCGCCCATCGTCTTATAGACTGAATCTCCAAGTTTTCTCCAAGGAATCATATTTCAAAGGACCTACTCTACAGCTATATTTATAAATTACATGCCATCCAAAACTTTACCAATTTTTGTAGCTTTAACGAGCATCATGCAGTTGACTGTGCACATTTGCAATGTTATTCAGTTGGCTTTTTGTTATTTGTGAATTTCGGAACCAGCATAAGAAAACAAAATGTATTTTGGCATCGACAACGATCCGCACACATTGGTCATGGCTGTCCGGATCTCGTCTCAGGTCGTCTCATCTCGTCTCGACTGTCGGCCGCTTGTAACGATCACGAAGAGCGGGCCCAAGATCTGGGACTTGTTTGTGTGTCGGCTCAATCGTTCCTTGCACTCGCCCTTTCCCTCGCTCTTTCCCTTTGCCCCTTCCCTTCCCCTTGCCTACGGCTTTGCCTTTTGCCTTTGCCTTTGCCTTTGCCTTTGCCTTTGCCGTTCCCATTCTTATTAGCTTGCATTTAAAACGCAGCAGGGTTTTCACACCTTTTGCGCCCCACTGCGTCTATCCATCTCGCTCTCACTCTTGCTCTCTCTCTCTCTCTCTCTCTCTCTCTCTCTGTCTCTCCATCTCCCTCTCGCTCTTGAGCTGCAGCTGAAGCTGGGGCACAGCGCACGCGCGGCACAATCAAATTCAAATCACTTTGCATCTTTGAGATCTCAATAAAAATCTTGTTCTGCGTTGCCTTTGTTGCTTTTCTTGTTATTGTTGTTGTTGCTTGTTGCTTGTTGTTGTTGTTGCTGTTGCTGTTGCTGTTGTTGGAGTTGACTTTAATTGTTGCCGCAGGAGCATTGCTCAAATATTAATTGGTTTTTGTCTGTATGCCAAGCTGGAGGATTTCTCGCTAAAGATGCTGACGCCGACTTCAGCAGCGCCGTTGACGTCAGCGTCAGCGTCAACGTCGACGCGGCTGTCTTTTGAGTTTTGTGTTGCGGGCTGCAAAAATTAATTACGATATCATGATTTACAAAATTAGCCGCAAATGGCGCGGCCTTTTTTCCAGTTTCCTCTTCCCCTTCTCCCTCTCCCTCTCCCATTCTTCTTCTCTCTTTCTCAGTCTGTTTGTATTTTTGTTGCCCATTCGCTTTGGGGAGGGCGTGACACGCATAAGCCCGTTTATTCCCAAAGATCTGATGCCTGCGCATCCGTTATAAACGGTAACATATCATTAAAGGATTGTGCAAATAGCTGGAATTGTCAGAAGCGTAGCCCAGCGACAAAATTGAAGAATTTTAATCAACATTTTAATGAAATAACCAACTATTCAGGACCCTGTTAAAGCGAACCTCTAGTTTTGTGCTAAAATAGAATTGCAGTTGAATTTAAATCAAAGCAACTAGCACCTCGCCTATGAACTACAAACATATAGTACTCTCAGTTATACTAAATTTATTTACGGGAATAAGTCTATTCGTCTTGATGCTAGAGAGCCTCAAATATAATCTGTTTGCATTTCCTAAATACCTTTATGAAGTGCGATTAAGGCTAGTTAGAGGCAGCTCACTAAAAAGCTTACAACTCTTCCTATCTAATGATTGCTAAATATCTAATACTAAGTGAGGAAGAGTTAGACCGTGAGTTAAAAGAAGTAGAGCCAAAGTTACAAAGAATAGATTTTAAATGTATTTCTTAGGCAATTACAATTACTTCTATAAGTAATTCTCGTGCCCAGTAAAATTTTGTTAAAGAATAAGTTGCATGCGTAGTCTAGGGAAATATCTACGATTGAGGAAGCCTAGGTCATTCAATGGATTCGTTGACTTGACAATGTGAGGTTAGATTTACGGAAATTTTTAAAATCGAATGTTTGAAAAACAATTTGGAATCAGGTTCCTGTCTTAGGTCTAATTTGATTCTCACCGTAAGCAATATAATTATTATTTTACTAATTTGCTTTCAACAGATTTCCATTCAGTCATTGCTCATAAAATCCTTAAGCTTTATTTTTCCTCGCTTTAATTTGCAGAGCTAAATAGTATTGAAAAATAAGATTTATTTCAATCAATCTACACAATTGTATCGACTACTTCCTACCATTATCTTCAGCATCTGATGACTGAAGATGATCTGCAGCATGGTGAGTGCCAAGTTTTCTGGAGCCAAGTTTTCTGGAGCTACGTCAGGCACATTATCATTGTCTTTAGGCGTAAAGCTAGCAATCATACGCTCTGTTCGATATTTGAAGTTCTTCACTCTTTATACCCTGAACCCATTGAAAATGGGAAATCAGGGTATAATGGTTTTGTTAAAAGTATGTAACAGTCAGAAGGAGGCGTGGCAGACCTCATAAAGTATATATATGTATGTATATTCTTGATCGGGATGACGAGCTGAGTTGATCTAGCCATGTCCGTCTGTCCGTCCGTCCGAGTTTATCATATTTTTTCGATAACTCATTATATTCCTTTTTTATCGATGATAATCGAAAATCGGACTTTGTTTTTTAAGCCTTATTTGAATACTGATAAACCTAGAGTTTTCATATTAACTGTGTAGATTTATGTCATAAAGACAAAGATTTTGTAATTTACAGATTTTTGATACCACGCCCCCTTCGCCCCAAATTTAAAAAAACGTATATCAAGTACTAGAAACTTGTGCTTTGGCATATACACACATTTACATGCTATAATCACGTTTTGAAAGTTTGATGAAGATAGTCTCACAACAAAAAGATTTATTCAACAAATAGAGTCTCATAATGTAGCCCACACGGCAGCCCAAACGCAGTAACTGGTAACTGCGCAGTTAGCAGAGCGCGTGTTTATGCATTCGTATGGATGCATGCGTATGGGTGTAGAATGAATATCAGTACTTTGAATTTTTTTTGCAATTTTCGTCCTGCTGTCCTTCCGACCGTCTGCTGTCATTTGGAGCTAGGGACTTGAATTGGGATAGTGGCTACCGTTGTCTGATCAGATTTTGAGTTTTCCCAATACGCTCACTAGGGGCGTGGCATATCGATAAATACTAATCTAGAGAGGATGATGTGTGTAACATCATTTCTTCTAACATTGTCAACTATTCATTGAAGCTGCTCTATAAGGAGAGGATCATTACGATGGAGATTGGATTTTCCAGCAGGCTCATGTGCCCATCCATCCACAGCACAGCTCCGAAATGTTTATTTTAAAGACTCCGAAATTCCTGTCTTAGAGTTGCCTGCACGTAGCCAGGACTTAGGTCCAATGGAAAATCTTTGGGGCATATTGACTCAAAGGGGTGATGCCAATGGGAACCAATTTGGAAAATTAATTTAATTTAAAAATGTCTTTGCTCAAGTGATGAGGAAATCCAATATCTAGCAGGAACAATCAAAGTGTTAAAAAAAGGGTGCTCTATTTAAGCATTCATTTTTGGTTTACAAAAATTGCTATTGATTCTTGTTAATTTGTTCTAGTTTCAAGATACAAATTATGAATTTATCCCAGTTATTTATTTTATTTTATAATTTTAATAATAATATTTTAATATTTGTTTTTTGTTCAGTTTATATATGAATTTACATTTACCTTATTTACAAACTATTTGAAAGAGGTTTTCTAGCTTAAGCACACTTACTTGGAATATATTACATATTGATACACATTAATAAACTTCTAAAATATTTCAATATTCAATATTTTGATCTATTCCGATTTCCTTAAAGTAAAGCCAGACTAAAATCAGTTGGGTTGGGCTTGCAAGGCGAATGCATGATATAATTACATTGAATAATGCTCGCCATTACTAATATTATTACTATTATTATTATTATTATCATTATTATTATTAGTGTTGTAATGGCAGCCATGTGTGCTCGAGCCTTATCAGCTGCGAGCATCGCTGGCAACTCATCAAGCAATCTGCGATGGCTTTCGGATGGGTATTGTTCTAGGGTCGCCCACAAATCGCATCGCTTGCCAAATTGGCTGGCCCAATTTATTTGGCGCCTAGTGCTTGGGGTCGCCACCACCCAGCCGCCAATATGTAGCCGCGTTTGATGGACACGTAGAAGTCATCAGTGGCTTTCATTATGGCTGCTTTGTCAAGCTGGGAGGGAGCAAGTGGGACTGTGGTGCTGTGGAGCTGTGGGACTGTGGGGCGGCCACAAATTGTGGCCTCATTCATTTTCATAAGCACTAAGCTACACACAGCACATGCTCCATGCAGGAAAGGCGGTTGGGCTTAGATGTGGAGTGGTGCGAGTGGTGCAAGTGGTGCGAGTGGTGCGAGTGGTGCGAGTGGTGCGAGTGGTGCAAGTGTTGCCCTCAATCGCTCTGTTCTCAGCTGCAGCTTCTTCGCGTCGAAGAAGGCAATTAATGCGCTTCAACTGGTCGGCCTTGGGCCTTTTCCGTTGCTGATGCTGATGTTGAGGCGGATGCTCCACATACCGAGAGCTGAGGCTCGGATGCTGCTCCAGCAGCTGCCCAGTTTCTCGGCCTGGCCACGCCCATTCGCAGAGCGCCTCTGGCATTGCCACTGTTACAATTTTGTCGCTTTGGCTTTGGCTTTGGTAATTAACATTGTTGCAGTTGCAGTTGCATTTGCGCGCTTTTTTCTCTGCCTTCTCCCGCCTTTTGATGCCTTTTGCATATGCGAACTGCGTTTATTAATGTCATCAACGCCCCAGCTGCCCGGCAGCCACGCCCCCCTGGCAGCCCCGAACAGTTGACAACTCAATTGTTTGCTGTTGGCCGCTGCCGATGTCATTAAAATGATTTCTGCGATCGCCGCAGCAAAAAGCATTGCCTAAGCCAAAGGCGAGCAAAACACGAAGCGAACCACAACTAAAAAATAAAAAAATTGGAGCTAATTTGATTAATATGCAACGCATGCAGCCCCCGTCCCCCCATCTGCCATTCCCTCTATCGTTCACTCACTCACTCACTCAGCCTAATGATGGGAAGTGCGAACGCATTTTGGCTCCCAAGCAAACGCGGACGCGGATTTGCAATTCGCACGACGCGTAATTGCAATTGTAATTAGTGCAAGTGCTCGATGCAGCAGAGCAGGTGGAGCAATCGGCGAGCCCCAAAGCCAAGCGCCTCCCCTCGCCGCCCCTCGACCACGTTTACATCCCCAACTTGGCAGCGTAAGCCCCAGCTAACCACAGTCCAACAGCTTAGGGATTGCAGACAACGAAATGAACTTCCGAGCGCTGTCCTACATTTATGGGCCATACATTGAGAGCTTGTACCCTACACCTTGAGTCCTCTTCCCTGCAGGCTTCTAATTGTAATAGACTTAAACTATATTTCCAGCAACTACTCGAAATATAAATATAAAGCATATACAAAACTAGTACCCTTCACCTGGAATCCTTGGCATTGCATGCTATCTGTTGCTCAACTGGCTCTACTGCAATTAACTACTTCTACCATGCATAGGGTATCTATCAATCTTCTACCTTCTGTATCCTGTTACTCGCATTCTACTAGTTCTACTTATACCATGTCATACAATATACCATATACCATGCATCTTAATTCTCCCTCTACACCTCTTCTTCTACTTAATCTCCTACACAATTGACAGTTTTTCAGTATTCTAAAAGTTTATTCTAAAACATACCTTAGTGTTTCCCCTTTAGCTTACAACTAACTAACATCCATACATTATGAAACATTCACCTCACAAACTTAATTCGCCATTTCATATACATATAACAAATATTTCATTTCATATATAAGGTTTAGGGAGTGTGTAATATAGAGATCATAATTGAAATCTAATATACATAAAACGCAATAGAGACCTTTACTTACCTCGTATACCCTTGCATACTTACATACGTCTTACTTTCGACGCTACATCAATATGTACATCGACGCACTTTCGAGCATTCTACTTAATAAAAAAATAGATTTAGCAGCTGAAATTGAGCAACCTACATTGTGGACACCGACTTCTCTATTTCCTTCATGACGATCTACAGTTGGCACCGTTCATCTCACACTCTACAACTACCAAGCTACATGAAACCCCCTTCATCTATTCTCATACATCTGGTACGCTACATATTTAGATCAACCTTCATCTAGCATTCTACATATAGCACCCTATATTTTCAGTCCTACATTCTGTATTCTACATGAAAAACGCCCAACACGACCGTGCGTCTGGTAAGGATCGACCATCAATAGAGAGAGAGAGAACTACGACACAATCTGAACTGAACACAAAGTAAATTGCTCGTCCTACACTCCACAACCTACACTCAGTATGTACTTCAATTATATATACCCTACACAATGCAATCTACATCGTGCCTCGCCAAAGCTTCTGCGCGTACACACGGCTTGAAATTTGCCTAATCCTAGACGCATGCAGCGATTTCATGGGCCACAGCCACAGCCGCAGTTGAGACTAGTGCTCCACTGGGAACTGGGAACTGGGAACTGGGAACTGGAAGCTGGGACCTGGTCATGCTGTACAACCTGGCAAATCCTGGCAGTGGGCGCATGTCGAGGCTTTGTTGCTTCGACACGGCAACGGGCGACAGCAGATTTCACGCCTCCTTTGGCCTTCGTGGCCCAGTGAAATATGTTTTGGCAGGCGCAGCAACAAGCGCAAACAACCACCGCCAGATGCTCAGATAAGGATATGACAAATTTCACGGCGAGCGTCCTTTTTGGGACTCACCGACCGGTGGCTAAGGTGGACGTCGCCAGCGGCTTAACTTGCCGACCCGTTCAAACGTTGGCCAGATTTCAAATTTTCCAAAAATTTGGAAAAGCCGATAATGAAGTCAAGATTGCAATCGACCCGGATACAAAGCAAGGCATTCAAGAACGACGCCTGCAAAGAGCCACGACACACTCTAATCAATCGCAACCGATTTGTCGGCTTAGCATGTACAACATGACGTAAATAGTGAACAGGGGAATGCCATTCCAAATGCCAAACACCAAATGGAAGCCAGCTTTGCGGGGTGTCGCGCATTAAAGTGAGCAATCGACAAGGATTTGCGTCTCTCGAGGCGGCTCGACTCGACTCGGCTCGGCACGGCTCGACTCGACTCGACTTGGCTCTCGACTGTTGGTGGCTTCGTCGGATTATCGCCAGTTGTCTGCCCAAAGTGGCTAGCTAATAGTTGTTGTTGTTGTTGTTGTTGTTATTGCTGATGTTGTTGTTGTTGTTGTTGTTGCTGTTACCACAGCATGGGAAGATGAGGTTGGCTAACGTTAAAAGAACAGAGCTTCCCGAATGGGGAGGGAGGAAGTATTGAAAGAAATTGAGAAAAATGCGCAGTTAGGAAAGAGACTAAGCGTTTGGGATAGCCAAAGGAGGGGGTATAGTTAGGTAGGAGATTTATAAACAGAAACAGTTGAGAGAGGGAGAAAAGGAGAGATAGATAGAGTGAGCGACAGGAAGCGACAGAAAGAGAGAGAGAGAGTGAAACACGAAAGAGATAGAGAAAAAGAGGGAAGGAAAAAAAAGAGTATGAAGGGAGAAGGGAAACAAAGAAAACGTGATGGAGAGAAATTGAAAGAGAGAAAAAGAGTCCTAGAGAAAAAGAAATATGCAGAGAAATATTGAAAGAAATAAAGAAAGAAATACAGTGACAGAGAGAGAGAGAGAGAGAGAGAAAGGAAGAGAAAGATGAACAGAGGCAGGAGACAGACAGAGACGTAGAAACAGTGCAGAGTGACAGAGAGAGAAGGAGCGAAAGATAACTCTATCTTTCTCCCATAGACATAGAGATAAAAAGAAAACGAAAAGGAGAAGAAAGAAAAACGAGATAGAGAGAGACAATAATAGAAAATTAGCGGACGAGAAAGAGAGTGAGTGTATGATTGCGAATGCTAGTGAAGAGAAAGAAAGTGAGAGGAAGAGAAAACATAGACAAAGTGAAAGACTGGAAAAGGAAAAACTAAGGTAAAAAGATAATCAAAGGCAATTGCTAAAAATTAATTATGGTTATATTAAAATTAAAGATATTCCAAAAAAGGATCAAACATGAAACGCTCATGAGATGAAAGAAGGACTGGAATAAATTGTATTTAAACGAAATTATCAAAATTTGATAAGAGATAAATTATTCTTAGACTTTATAACACTTAAAACTTGATAATTTAGCGACTTTCATTTGGAAATTCCATAATTATATATTTACTATAAGTGAGCCACACAGAAATTCGAATTTAAGCCAAGCCCGATAAATATGGAATACAGAAGAAGTTTATATAAATTATAACAGAGAAATAAGTCAAATGAAATGAATTAGAAAAGATACGTATTTAGTGTGGTAAGATCAAGCAGTTAAGAGATAGAGATAGAGATAGATGACTTGACAGCCAAATAAAACAAATGAATGGCACTCGAAATTTATAATGGCCTAAATGCGACTATAATAATAACTAATCGGGGCTTAGGATCAAATCTCGACGCCTCTTTTGTTTCGGCTGACTTGGGACACAGCCGGAAAGGGCGAACAACCCCACGCAGCGCCCGGACCCGGAGGCCCAGCACTCTGGACCCCTTGACAATGGCTCAATTTTTATGCGATTTGCTTGTTTTGATAAACATTCGTCGTCGTTTGTCGCTTGTCGCTTCTCGATTGTCGATGGTCCTTTCGTCTCGTCCAGTTGCTCCTGTCTCGTGTCTCGTGTCTCGTGTCAAACGACACCCTGGAACAAGTCGAAATCGGATGTCGAAATCAAAAATTTCATTGGCAACCCCAAAGCTGCTGGAAATAATTTCAAAATTACTTTTGTTCGAAAGAGGGCAACATTTTTATGAAGGTCGCGTGCGGTTTGCATTTTGATCGCTCCGATAAGCCAAACCAAAAATATATACATATATATATATTATATATATGTATATGTGTGTGTATAATAAATCAAGTAAATCTACATAGCGCAAAGACCAAAAGCTAACCCTAATTCTAGCCTATGCCAAACCGCCTCCTCCTCCCTCTGCTTCTCCTCCTCCCGCCTGCTGGTAAGTTTGCTTTATTGTTTGATAAGTATTTTGATAATATTTTGAGTGCTGTGCGAAAACAATGGCCAAGAAATGTTGCCCAAAAGAGCGCAGCGTTTAACACCCCGCTGCCAGCGGGGCGACAGGGTATGCCGGGGGTGGCCAAACAGGTTTTTATCAGCGCACTCAATTGAGATTTATGTCTAACTAGTTGGGCAACAGGCAACAGCAGCTCCATATGCATCTCATTAAAAACTTGCAAAGGCAAAAGCAATGAGAAAATGGAACATTTACAAATAATTGCATTAATTTGGTCAAATCAAAAATTACCAATTCAAAATATGAAATTCTGTTTATTATAAAAGTAATTTTGATTTCAAACTCATTAGCCAACAGTGTCTGAAAAGGGTTAGTTGCTTAGGACACAGTCTTGTCTTGCCCTTTAACATGCTTAGTAACTCATTTAAAGTTAGCCAACACTTATGAAAAGTACATATTATCCAACCCGCAAAACTAACTTAGTAATTTAGAGTTACTAAACCCATTAGCAAACAAGTTAATCTTAATGAATATACCGACAGTTAGTGTTGTCTAACATACTATAACGCGAAAGACATTTACCAACACTTTCTTCAAAACTGCTATAAAATGTGCCAAATTTGCTGGAAAATAAAATTTCTATTATGATATAAAGCTCATTAACCAAATTATATTACCATATGACCATGACACGGAATGAAGAATCTTTTAAAAAGTAAACTCGATATAAATAATAATTAAACGTGTTGATCAATCAATTTTCAAAAAGCATAGCTTGCCAGGCAGCACTGGATTCATTTGCCATTTGCCTAAAAAAGGTGAATGAAATATGAGAGATATGAGTATGCTGGCAAATTGTTTTTAATTCAAATTTTATTTAGAGATACAACATTTAATGTATACGCCATTTTCCAACACTTTTTTGAATAAGACAAGACATATAAAATAACAGATAGAATAACATAACTAAATCTCATTATGCTACATATGTATTTTGGTAACAACACAACCAACACTGTTTGCTTTAATCATATTTACCAACACTGGAATGGCACGGATACATGTAGAGCTGTTTCTAATAAATAAATTGAATCCGGTAAAGATTTTAGCCAACATATTTAATCATTTCAAATGCGTTTAAATTTAGGAAACACTTAATGTATATGGCATTTACCAACACGAGTTCTAATAATGAGATATGTTATATGTTAGCAGATACATTAGCATAGCCAAATATAATTAAACTCCAATCGGTTTTCGAAATAGTTAACAAACACTTAAAACAAGTCACGTTTACCAACACTGTTTTAAATAAGATGAATCAGATGTAGTATTACATAGTCCAATTTCATTAAGTTCTAATTCTACAAAGAAATAGTTACCCAACACTTCAAATAAATCACATTTCCTACACCGGACAGCCAACAAACATATCTAACATGAAGAGCTATTGTAAATAGATAATTTTAACCAACTTGGCATGCTGAAAAACAGGTTAAATCATTTGAAATGCATGGCTAGTTAGGCAACACTTAATGTATCTGCCATTTACCAACACTAGCCAACGAGCGTGTCCAGCTCAAGGTACAAGCACTGCGTCGGACAGTAATGAGCACCTTGGCGCGCCAAAATGACAACCTGCGCACAAATTGGATTACTTCATTCTCAATGCGGTCAGATAAGAGCAAACCAGCAGCAACAGCAGGAGCCGCAGCAGCAGCAGCAGCAGCAGCAACTGTGTCGGCTAAGATCAAGCGGGGCAGAAACGAGGCGCAAAAAAAAGGGGAAAACAAAAGCGATATAAATAAATAAATACAATTTTGCGGCCAGGCATTTGGCCGATTGATTTCTCCAGCACGAAAAATGGCCAACTGAGCCGAAGGAGAAGGAGAAGCAGGAGGAGCAGGAGGAGCAGTAGGAGCAGTAGGAGGTGCAGGAGTATGCCTCTCTTGGCCAACTCGCGCTGCTTCGCTTGCAGGCTCGCAAATTGCCGCATATTTGTTGAGTAATTACGCTTTAACTTGTAATAAAGAAGACAAACAATAAAACGAGGATCCCAGGATGAAGTTTCTCGAGCGGCACAGCGCAGCACTCGATGCTGTCTGGTTGGTTGCTCGGCTGGCTGGCTGAAAGGGGCCTTCGAACATCTGTGCGGCGCGTTCTCAATTGAAAAGCGTGAATAACAAACGTGAACGGGCCGCAAACGCGCAAATTGGCTAAGAAGTCAGTCAAGCGACGTCTCCGTTCATCGAGATTTTAGTTTATGCGCAGACAGAGATTGCGTTCCCTCTAAATCATGATAGTTGCGCACTTACCTCAGTTCTGGCTAGCTTACTAACTAAAAAGCTGAATCGGGCTAGATTTCTAGCTACAAAAGCGATTATGGCTAGTTTTTTACCAAAAACAATGCATCATTTCAGCCACAAGGCTAGCCGAATTAAATTGTTTACCTTGAAATATTATTTGGTTGCAATGTGAGATTTAGTTTTTAATTTATCTTATACATTAAAACAAAAATTATTATTTCCATACGTCAAAAATCAACATGGCTAATTTTCTAGCTAAAATTATGTGACATTTTTGGCAGAAAACTAGCTATATCGCTTTTGTAGCTAGAAAACTATAAAGATTCGGCTTTGTTTTAGCTTGAAATATTCAATTTTCGCCTAGCAATATTGACTGATTGTAATTGGAGATTTGGTTTTATTTGGTTTCATACATTTACGATTCTATAATTCTCGTTATCAATTATGGCTATTTTTCTAGCTAAAAACTGTCCGCTTTTTAGCTTCAAATAAGCAAAAGTGAAGAATGGAATATTAATGGATTGCAATTTTAAATACAGTTGTATTTTACCTCAGATATTTCGAGCTCTATAATTTTTTTTACTAAAAACCAAAATTTTGGCTAGCTTAAAAAAAAAAGAATCTTTTTAGCTAGTAACCTGGCCAAATTCAAGCTTTTAGCTGCAATACTGATTGATTCGAATTGGAAATTTAGTTTTATCTTTCTTAGTTTACTACCAACATAAAATATAGCTAGTTTTTTGACAAAAACAATTTTGTGATTTTATATATTCTAGTAGCTCAATCAGCTTATGAACAATGGACTTGAATCCGATCCAAATTTATCACATGTAATAAAAATTTGTTCCATAGTTACATAGTTACATTTCTAAAAAGTTTCACAAATCCGTAATTCCATAGTGCCATGGCCCCAATAGTTCCATAGTTCCATTGCTCCATTGCTCCATAGCTCCACAGTATCTTTGTTCTATAGTTCGATAGTTTCAGATACTCAAATAACTAGTTGATAGCTATGAATATTTAATAATTGTCTTTTCTTACTCTCATTGAGAAATCAGCTAGATAAGTTTGTACTATACAAATGGACTGAACTTTCTAGCTTCAATCCGAAATATCTTAAAAGAAAAAGCTCAAAAAAATCTTAGCTCTCAAAACAAATAAGTCTTAAATGAAATAAAGAATAATATAATAATATCTGAAAGTACAGAGTGTTAAACATAATATTATATGACTTATATATAATATATATTATATAATCTAGATAAATGGTATAAATTATTTTCACATAAAGCTGCACGCATGAGCTAACATTGAAAGCTGCGTCTTTCTCTCTCTGTCTCTCTCTCTCTCACTCTCTCTCTCTCTCCTTCTGTATCTGTCTATCTAGCTATCGCTCTCTGTTGCTCCGCTATCATGCTGATTTTCTCTCTATTGGTAAGTTAAGCAGAAAACAAATCTTTGCACTAAGCAGCCGCAGTCAAAGAGCCAAAAGAGCCAAAAGAGCCAAAAGAGCCAAACGTAGCAATGCTTAATTTACTGTTGAGGACTGTGGAAGAGGCGAAGAGAGGTGATGCAGATGCAGCCGAGATGCGAAGATGAGAAGATGCAGACTGAGACGGACTGAGTGAGCTGCGACTGCGAGAGGCTAGCTGGTTGGACTGGCAAAGCCATAAAATGCATTATTATGCTAAATGACTATAAAAATCACGTTTACAATCCATTTATGCCTGGGATAATAACCCATCTCTTTTGAACTGAGGCGCAAGGAAGAAGCTGCCCCATGGACCGAGCCGAACCGACTCGGTCTGGACCGGGATCTGGACCTGGCACCGGAACGCAGTTGCAGTTGGACGTTGGCTCCAGTTCGAGAGTCGAGTTGAGAGTCGAGTCGAGTCGAGTCGAGTCGAGATGTTGGCTAAAAACCCTGAAAGGCAGCATTTGTTTACGCCGCGAATAATTGAGTTATCTGATCCCCTGCTAGCCACAAGACAGACACGAATAAGCTGCAGCAGCTACAAACGAGACCTAGGCTAGGCATGGGCTGGGAGAGAGGGCAGGAGAGCAGAAGGGGAAGGGGAAGGGGAAGGGGAGGGGAGGGCAGGTGGTGGGCTGTTCGTTCGTGTTGCATGTTTGGCAGCAGGTAGGTGTGGCCGGCCTACGTAGCAAATTGCTGGGGCGCATTAGAAGGCAATGCCGCCCAGGAACCCCGCCCATCCCCTGCACCCGACCCCGCCCCTCGACTTCTCTCTCGCTCTCTCTTTCGCTGTCTCTCTATTAGCTGCCCTTAGCTGTGGCCTGGCACTTGGTAATGACTTTATTTGGTTGCTGCGTTAATGGGGCCGCAGTCGTTGCCGCTGCCACTGCCGCTGCCGCTGCTGACGCAGGCAGCGCAAATTGAAAGCGCATTTCAAAATTTTTCACACCTGAAAATTGTTTCGTTTCAAGAAGGTTGACGGACGCTCTCGAAGCCAGCGGGACGGCGGCAAGTGCAGCGAATTTCAACAAGCAGAGAGTGAGAGCAGGAGAGGGAGAGAGGGCGAGAGGGCGAGAGGGCGAGAGGGCGAGGGAGACAAAAACACTTTTCACGTAGCGCCGACTGACAACGGCGGCCAAAGCGACCAAAAAGGTGCCGACCGGCGGCGGCTGCAATTAATCAAAATTTAATTTCAAATCGCAACGTCGACGTCGACGTCGACGAAGCAGCCGAAAAAATTGAAAAGGCTAAAGAGAAAACTGGCTAAAAAGAAAATGTAATTAATCACAAGGCGGTTGCAGTTGCATTTGCCTTAACAGCTTGCCGTTGTTGTTGTTGCTATTGCTGATGTTGTTGTTGTTGTGGTTGTTGTTGTTGTGCGTCTCGTCTCTCGCTGTTGGAATCAAGCGTTAGAAAAGCCACAAGAAAGGCAACAAAAGCCGCGGCATGCAAAGGCGCCCCCCACCCCCTACCTCTGCCCCCGCCCCTACCACCACTTGTCTTTTATCTGGCTAACCATAGAAGACCGTTACAGTTTATTGTAAAACTTATGATAATATTGAAGTTCAGTGCACAAAGGCAATTAATTACATACTTATACCCGAATGTAGATCTCTTGTATGCTCTTTCGTTTGTTTAAAGTTATAGTTTATTGGCTCTGTATAAAGCTAAACTCAATGACCAAAGGTGTGATCCAATGATGGTTATAACAATATTATGTTAATTCTGTTGATTGTTTTCTCCGCTGCATCGACTATCTTCATTTTACTTTCTTACTTTGTTAAAGATCGTTAAATATCATATGTGCATATATATATATATATATATATATATATATATATATATATATATATATATAGATATATATCATGGATTAACTGGTTTAAACAAGTCTAAAATATAATTTGAAAAAGAAAGTAAATAAACGAAATTAACAACTTTTCTGCAGGAAATATAACAAAATTGACTCTTAGATGGCGCCACCTTCTGTGGTGTGTGGCACGTTCGCTTAGCAACTATTACAACAGATGGCGCTAAACAAACTGTGTCAGCAATAGGTAGAATACGCTAACAGCTTTGGTGAATATAGACAAAAGGTAAAGTGGTCACCATTTATATTTGAACCTGGTCAGTGGTTCTTGGCAAAATTAGCATTGTGGGTAACAGAATGCTATCCAAAATCTGAGGGTTGCTGTCAAGGATTATGTTAAGCTTATGTTAGTTAAGTTGACAGAGTCATGTTAACTGCCTTGAATATACTATTCCTGAAGTATTTCTTTATGCTCAACTTATGTTAAGTCTAAGAAAATTTGACAGCAAGACTATAAAGTCAAAGTTTGATTTTACTAATTCTAGCTTCACTTATTATTTTATTTCTCAATCATATCCGACATTCTTCTATACCTTTCATCCAGTAAAAACAGAGGCTTAGCAACAATTTCGTTTAATTTTTATTATTAAAAATTTGTTATATTGCCTTTCCATTGCTCATGTTTCTTGCTTTCATTTCGCTGGTCTTTTTGGTGTTTTTTTTTTTTAATTTTTTTCTTTTTTTTATTATCTCCTGCTTATTACATTTTAATAAACAATTAACACTATGCAACAGGTTTTTATTTTAACAGAAAACAGAAAGAAAAAACGTTCGATTCATGTTCTCAAATGAAATTTCTAATTGAAAGGTTTTGCTATTTGTTGTGGTATGAAACTTTGTTGCACAGTGTAATTGCAAGTGTTTATTGTATTCGCTGCATTGTTGTAAGTTCAAAGGGAAAGCAAAAAAAAAAACAACTTTAAATCGGATTGTTTTTGCATGTTTAAAATAATATATACAAGGTGTATTTCAATAAAATTAAAAACAAATAAAAATATACAATAGAAATAAAGAGAGATATATACGTAAATATATATATGTATACATAAGATTGAATACTTATAGAACTGAGCTTTAAACATAAATAACGAATAAGTACAAAAAGGAAAACAAATATGGTTAACAATCAATTAAATAAATGTACATATTGCATTTGGAGCCCGCAATTGCTCAACTAATTCATAATAATAAATATATATACTAATCATACAGATACATTAATCATTATATATATATAATCAATTACAATCAACATTATTCAGATGTTTACATTGCTCTATGTATATATATATATAAATATATATGACATACCTTCATGTTTTTCGTTACATTTCGATTCGTTTGCTTTATTTCTGTTTGTTTGGGTCTTGCTGCACTCTGGGCACGATTCTGAGAGCGACACAAGCTTAGCAAAATGATTAAGGCTACAAAAGTAAATTACAAATCATAAATATACATATCAACATTGGTTCAAATTTGAGCAATTGTCGAGTATTTCATTTCATTCAAGTGTCAGACCATAAATTTATCTCGCTTAACATCTTAACTTCAACTTGCTTTTTAAAATTTTCAAATACAACAATGCCTCAACTCTTGTGGGTTGGGTCTGAAGTTCTTAAACGATATTATTACATTGAGCTTCGAGCACTTGAGCCAATTTACAGTTTGAACGTTTCGAATTGGTAAGAAAACATAGCTCTGAATAAACATCTTATGCCAAACTTATAAAAACATATACATAGATATTTATATATATAGATGTACGGGTGGCAAAAGCTAAGAATCACAGCTAAAAGGCAAGCATTTAAGTTTTATACAATAATCGAGAAATCGAGAATTCAACGCGCTCGCCAAATTCATCGTGCTCAAAGTTTGCAGCTGGCTGTGTCAATTGTTATTATTATCATTATTATTATTTGTTATCTATTATCGATTCTAGTTATGCATAAGTATATACATTGTTTGTGTTTGCTTTTGTTGCTATTGTTATTGATGTTGTTGTTCTTATTGTTGGTGTTTTGTTGTTTTTGTTTTACTTGACTACGCATAATCATATCAATTAATATATGTTTTTGTTTTTGTTTTGTTTTGTTTCGCTTTTGCTTTGTCATTAATTAGTTAATATTTATAGTATAGCACCGAGTACAAAAATGATCAATAAACAGAGTTTTGAATTTCTTCTTCGTCTTCTTCGCCTTCCTTGCATCCTTTTATCAACAATTGTGTTTGTTGCTGTTGCTTTTATGTGTTTCGTGTTTTTAAATGCCTTTGCTCTCGCCTTGATTTTATCATTTACTTGCTTTGTTTGTTAAATTCTACTACTTATATAATGTAATAATTTCTGTTGCTTTCGCATTCGTTCAATTTCTTTGTCGCCATTTGCCTTGCTTAATTTTACATAGAGCCATCGCCAGATATCTACAAAGACAATCAACTTATCGACAGCACCACCAATAGATAAGTATGCCCACTCACCTGCGAGTGCGAACTGTCGCTCTCCACCTGCTCGGAGTAGCAGTGCTTATAGTTAAGATAGTCTAGAAGTCTTCTTGGTAATGGCAATGTCTGTATTAGATCCTTTCGTATAACCGCCTTTAGTATAACAAATCTGTGTGCAGGACGAAGAGTGGCATTCAATGTGGGCTCGTAAACAATTTATTGAGAAGTTCCTGAATTGATGAACTCACCTGCACATATGCTGCAAGCTTTGTACATGCTTAAATCTAGATACTGGATTGGTTAATTGCACACGCATTGGTCCATGCTCCGGCCGACGATGCAGAAAGAATAAATATCTAAAATAAAAATGCAAAGATGTATACATTTATATATTTATGTTTGTGTTGCTGTTTGTGTTTGATTGAGCGCACCTGCCGCTGCGCGAATGCTCGACCGCCTTCTCAATGAACTCGGTTATAGTTTGTGATTTGAACTTGGCATACGAGCCAAACGAGAATGTGCCTGAAATGAAAACGGAGACAGAGACAGAGTGAGAGTGAGAGAGAGAGAGAGAGAGAGAGAGAGAGAAAGAGAGAATTAGACATTTTATAGTTCTACATTCATGCTAAACACACAAACTTACCCTGATCCTGCTCGATGCGCACGTGGCGCACGCAGTTGTTTAGCTTGAAGCTCAACGAGAATATATAATGATCATCGGAGCTGTCGCGCACTATGAACGAGCCATCTGGCTCGTTGGAAAGTACCTTCTCGGCGGCCTCGCTGGACAGTGGACCCCAGTACCAGCCATACTGCAAAAGCAAACGATAAGTTATATACATCAAATTAAATATTAAGAACATAGCGTAAAGCAAGACGCAAACAAGAAAGAGCGCCCTAGTCGAGACTGCTCGACTGAACCCTTCGAGTCTTAAGTCCCTAGCTCCTATGGTGTACAAGCCAGAGTAAAAAGCAAAGCCAAATTATCGATTTGATTTGGCACCAATATCCAAAATATATTAAATATCAATTATAAACTAACTGCAAACTTTGCGGACTCTAGCTCTCAAGATGTACGAGATATAATTTGATAGCTGAATTATAATAAGGTTTAAAATTGAGAACATTAAAACGAAAATAGCTATCGATGCTCTCTAGCTCCTGAGCTCCGAAGTAAGTTGGATTCTGCGAAAAAGTAGGCTAAAATTTGAAAAAAAAAAATGCTAGAATAGCAGGCTAGATTGTAAAGGAAGAAAAAGAACAGGAAATTAGCCAATATGTTTTGAAATATATATAATATATAATAATGTCCGCAAATATGGAAACATAGTTGTGTATTCCTTCATTTGCTGACCTTTTAAATTGTTGTAAAGGGAAATGAAATCAAAAGAAAAGGTAACCAAATCTTGGAATGCACAATTCTTCTTCTTATTATATATTTCCTTGCCGCTATTATGTTGTACTCAGTAATATGGTACAATATTAACAACAACAATTAACATATGCACTAGAAAATTGCTAGATTAAATTGCAAATATGCTAAATTTATGGCTATAGGCTTTTTAAAAATTTTATAGGCTAGAACACTTTAAAATATGCTAGATCTAGCCTGAAATAGGCTAAACTGGCAACACGGCTTATAGGTTCTGCGATCTATAGGTTCATATATGTGGACGGACGGACTGACGGACAGGGCTAAATCGACTCAGCTCGACGTTCTGATCCAGAATATATACTTTATGAGCCTCCTTCTGCTTGTTACATACAGTTTAACAAAACCATTATACTCTGATTTCCCATTTTCAATGGGTTCGGGGTATAAAAATTGAGATGAGAAAGGAACAGAGCTCGATTAAACCGATTGAAGAGTATTAAACATGTAAACATATCAACGACATCGAGAGAGACAACATACGTCTTTGACTTTCTCAATGCTTGAGGTAAACTGCAGTGCACGCGGCTCTTGCGCTCCGGCGCTCTTCTTCTGCTCCTCCGGCTCCGCTTCGGCGGCATCAATGGCATAAGCTGCAAAGGAGTTCACCAGAGGATTAGTCAAAGTGAAGGCCACAAAAGCTGCCAGCCAACTCACCTTTTCGTGGCAGCGGCGGCAATGCGCGCGATTGAAACTTTTTGCGCAGATCGGCGCTGGGCTCGCTGCGATTGAGGCACTGATTGCTAGCCTCCTCCGCATCGGTGGCATCCGTCGTCGAGGCTGTGGCACTGACAGCGGCAGCTGTGGCAGTGGTGGCACCCGCTGAGGCGGCGGCTGCTGTGGCCGCCACCGCCCCATTGGCGCTGCGACAGCGACTGTGGTTGCTGCGCCGGAAGCGAAAGATGCTGCAGAACTTTTGCTTCAGATTCAGCGAGAACTGCGACTTCTTCTCCGTCTGCAGCAGATGCTTGTTGTTGTTGGGCGGCTGCTCGGCCAGCAGCTTCTCTGAGGAGTTGGGCAGCTGGGTGGTGCTGCCAGCGGCTGTTGCAGCTGCTGTCGCCGACGGTTGCTGCTGCTGCGCATAATTGTTGCTGCTGCTGCTGTTGTTATTGTTGTTGTTGTTGTTGTTCAGCTTATCATTGTCGATGTTGTGCTTGCTCTGCTTACTCAGATACTTGGCGGCGCTGTCGCTGTTCGCAGCACCGCCGCCACTCGCCCGCGTGGTGCCCGCACTGCTGCGCGTGCGCGCCGTCGTCGTCGTCGTGTTCGTTGTGTTGGTGGTGTTCGTCGACATGCTCCAGATGGTCTCGTTGCTCGACTTGACGCCCAGCGCCTTGCTGCCGACGCCAGCTGCTGCTGTGCCCAGCATTTTGTTGCTACTCGCACCACTTGTACCACACCACGAGGATTTGCCCGCGTCGGAGTAGAGCGTGTGATAGAACTGCTTCACCTCGTCGAGCGTCATGTGCAGCGGCTCCGCCTCGCCACTCTGCACCACCGGCGTGCGGTATTTGCCATGCTTGCCCGTCTTGTCGCCGCCATCGTCGCTCGTCTCCACCACCGTCGTCGCCCCCGCCGCCGCCGCTGCTGCTGCAGCTGCCGCCGCATAGCGCTGCTTGCGCTTGTTCCGCTTGTTGCGCCTACTCGAAGCCTTGTGATACGCCACGTTCTGCTGTGGCTTCTCTAGCTTCTCCAGCTGCTGCTTCTCCAGCTGCTCGAGCTGCTGCTTTTCCAGCTGCTGCTCAATCATGTCGACGGGAAAGGCATAGATGTCCGAGTCGATGGGCACGTTGTAAAAGTCGGAGATCTCGCGCGTGAACAGCGCATCGTGCGACATCGCCTGCGTTATGAAGATCGAGTCGTCCGGCTTGTTCGCCGAGGACACGTTCAGCGAGTTGTGCGAGCTGCTCAGCCGGCTGTTCAGAGAGTTGCGCGAGTTGGGTCGCTGCCCGTGGTGCTGCTGGTGGTGATGGTGGTGGTGGTGCGAGTGGTAGTGACAGTGGCTGGTGTGGCCCAGCGGGCTGTACAGCAGCTGCCGCCGCTGCAGGCTGCTGCTGCCATTCTCGCCCGGCGGC
Organism: Drosophila hamatofila; assembly: GCA_035045345.1. Taxonomy (NCBI): domain Eukaryota; kingdom Metazoa; phylum Arthropoda; class Insecta; order Diptera; family Drosophilidae; genus Drosophila; species Drosophila hamatofila. The sequence goes on along the minus strand of JAWNPA010000039.1, from coordinate 4,884,478 downwards.
TGCAGCGCCGCCGACTGCCTGCCGCGTGCTCCGTAGTACAGATCGTAGTCGTGTATCTCGGAGAGGCCGGCGCTATTGAAGCGCTGCTGGGCCACGGCCGCCGCTGCTGCCGCCGCCGCCTTGGCGCTGGCAATGCTGTCCTGCTCCGTGGGTATGGCCTTGAAGTAGCGCGTATGATCCTGGTAGTAGGGGCACAGCGTCTGCTTGATTTTGATTATCGAGACGGGTGGCGGCGGCGACGGCAGCGAGGGCGAGCAGCTGCTCTGCTCCGAGGCAGCCTCGACATCGTCGTCATCCACATCATCCTCATCGTTGTCGTTGTCATCGTCCTCGTCGTCGTTGAGCAGATCGATGCTGTTGCCCAGCGAGCTGCTTATGATATTATTTGGTTCGTCGTATATGTTATCTGTGTGGCTGTTCAGTATGGAGTCGCTCGAGTAGAGATGCTTGTTGATGGCATACGACTCCTTGAGCGTGCGCTCCTGGCACAGCGCAGCGCACGGCTGGCTTAGGTGGCTCGAGTGGCTGGCCACAGCAGCAGCAGCCGCCGCCGATGCTGCTGCGCCAACAGCGGCCGCATCGCTGCTGCTAGTGCAGCTAGTCCCGCTGATATCCAGCGTGGGCTTGGCCAGCAGCAGGACCAGCTCCTGGTTGGCGCCTGTGGCGCCACTGGCCACCGCGGTGCTGACCATGGTCACGTCGTCCTTGAGATGCTCGAACGAGGACTGCGACGACGTCCAGCGGCGCAGGCTGTTCACAATGTTCTTCGAGATGGAGCGCACGAGCGTCGTTTGCGGCGAGTCCTGGAACTCGGGCGGCGGATCAATCGGCGCCAGCGGCCCCTTCTTAAGCGTATTAAAGTTCTCCGCGCTCATGCCGCCCTCCGAGCAGTTGTCCAGCGAATCGAACTGCGACACCTCGCCGTCGCTCTCCACCATCTGCAAGCAAAACGAAACAGTTAAATAGGAGTCTGGAACTGAAACTGGAACTGGAGCTAGAGGCTACTCACCTCAATCTCGAACTTGCACATGCCAATGCGATACGAGTCGCCGCTGGATATGGAGCTGTTGGTGGTCAATGGGACGCCGCTGTCGTCGCTCAGCGAGGCAGCCGCATTCAGCTCGATGCTGTTCGCGCTGACCAGCTCATGGTCGCGCGTCGTGGCGGGCGGTGGCATCATGCTGCTAAAGCTGTCGCTGCTGCAAATGCTAACGGTCACGCCACCACCATTCCCAGTGGAGGTGGAGGTGGTGGTGTTGCTGGTGGTGCAGTTGCTGTTCCCATTACACAGTTGACTCTGATTGAGGCTCTGATTTGGATTACCATTCGAGTTGTTGCACTCCTTAAGCTTAATGGACGATTCCATGTTCAGTGTGTGTGTGCTGTATGTGTGTGGTGTGTGTGCTGTGTGTTTGTGTGTGTGTGTGTGTGTGTGTGTGTGTGCTGCAAGGTAGAGGTAGAGTAAATTAGTTAATTAATTGACTGATTGATTGATTGCTTTGAGCCAAAAGAGAAGAAAAACATTTCCTTTGATTCGCTCTTTGCGCTGCATTCATTTAATTCAAAAGGAAATTGGTAATTAAATCTGATAGGGAGCTGATGCTCTCTACCTTTTTTAAACTAGTTTGCTATTGATATTCTCATAATAAGAAAACTAATGTCAAGTTCAAGTTTAATTAATACATTTGTTATTCTCTACAAAGTATTATGAATACAAAGTATATTAAATATTTTTCAAATATCCTTTCACATTCCGCGCATATTTGCCGGCTCTCGGTTAAGCGCTGTCAATCATCTGATTGATTGATTGATTGGCATCGTCTGCAAATCAATTTTCGGTTTCACTCCGGGCTCATTCATTCATTCATTCATTCATTATGACAAAGCCCGCACTACGTGCCTTTTCAATGCATTGCCAATTAACGCTTGATGAATTGATAAATTGATTAATTGATGACACACATCGCACAGCGCGCCGCACACATCACATGACCTTTGGGTGCGGCGTCGTTGCTGCCGCTGCTGCTGCTGCACAACAACGAATGCTGCACCGAATTGAAGGTCAATGACAGTTGCGTGCGCCCAGCCACCCAGCCACCCATTCAGCCGGCCGCACCTCCCCCTCTGCCAAAGGATTTCGCACAGCGTTCGCTTGTGCGCAGAGATTGTTGTCAATTTAGTAGTAGATTTTGGGCGTAGATATTTGCTACGTTTTTTTTTTTCATTTCTGGCAATTTTAAAGTGCACACACACAAACACATTCACACGCACTCCCACACACATATACATATACTAACACAATGCCAAAGCGTTTGAGTGCGTAAAATACTGCGTTGTGTGTAGTACACACATACACATGCATAAGCGCATATATGTATATATCAATATATATATATATATATGCTACGTATATATATGCACACGAACACAGGCGCAGCACCGCCCAGCAGCATCAGCCAAAAGGAATAGCCGGAAAATTTGACGCTACTGCGCTGCCGCTGCCGACGTTAACGGCATCCTCGTCGTCGTCGGCGTCGTTGTCGTCGTTTTCGTAGTAACTCGTGCGGTGTAGTAATTTTTTTTTATAACGGAATGCCGCTATTTAAATGCGTTGCATCCAGTCATGCGTTATTGCAATATATACAAATATATATATAATATATACATATATTATTGTGGCGAGCGCATGCAGGAGCGAGAAGGCGATAGTGATAACAAATATTCTTATTAGAATTTTTTGTCACTTTATATATACACAACTGGGCGCACGCACACACACAAACGTTGGCAGCGTCGCAGCAGCAGCACCAATTCACATGAACGTAACACCTTAGCTTAATTTAATTATTGCTCTCCTGGCTCTCGCGTACACACAGCCAGACACTAAGGCACACACACATGCACACTTTTTTACTTTTTATACGAGTGTCGCACACTCACTCACACACACACATACACTCACGCCAAATGCATTAGCATTCATTACAATTCCACGGCGCATACAATTTTCATTGCACTTGCCTTGGCTGTGGGCACTGGCGCTCTCTCTTGCCTTGTTGCGATTGCACTGCTACGCCTACAGATCGCACTTTTTGCTTAACACACGCACTTTGTTAATAAACACATATTGATTGCTTGCATTTGCACACATTGCAATTGTTTTTCGGCTGCTGCTTTCAATTTCAGCATTATTTCATTCGTCCAAAACTCCGACGTCGTCTCAGCGTCGTTCCCAGTGTGACCAGCGCCGGCAAATGACAAAAATGCTAAGCAGCGGTTTTTTGGGCATCACTATATACACCACATGCTATCGATGTACGTGCCTCCGTTTTCAAATGAACATTGCGAAACCTATCGATATTATCTCATTTGAATTTTTCAAATATGACCATTTTTATTTAGCGCAATTTATAATTGGCAACAACTTTTTGCTTATTCACTAAGAGAAGAACAGAGAAAAACACACAGTGACTGCTGTAAATGCAAAACTGAATTGAGTGACGACAGCTCCACCTTAGGGCATCATGCGCAAGGCGCCGTCCAGGCGGATGACCTCGCCGTTGAGCAAAGGATTCTCATAGATCGCCTGCACCAGCTGGGCGTACTCGCTGGGGTCGCCCAGGCGCTGGGGAAAGGGTATCGACTTGGCCAAGAACGTGCGCACCTTCTCCGGCAGCGCAGCCAGCATCGGGGTGTTGAACAGACCCGGGGCAATGGTGCAGATGCGAATGCCCTGGGTGCTCAGGTCGCGGGCAATTGGCAAGGTCATGCCCACAACGGCCGCCTTCGAGGCCGAGTAGGCGGCCTGGCCAATCTGCCCATCAAAGGCAGCCACCGAGGCGGTGTTGACAATGACGCCGCGCTGGCCATCCTGATTGGGTGCATTGGCGCCCATCAGACCGGCAGACAGACGAATCACATTGAAGGTGCCCACCGTGTTGATGTTGATCACCCGCTGGAAGTCCTCCAGGCGATGGGCCACGTTCTTATTGAAGTTGTAGGTCTTCACGGCGGTCGCGGTGCCCGCACAGTTGACCGTCAAATCGAGGCGCCCAAACTTGTCCTTGGCCGTTTGGAGTGCGGCGCTCACGTCCTGCTCGGAGGTGACATCGACGGGCACAAAGACCACTTTGTCGCCCAGCTCCTTGGCCACCTCGTTGCCCTTGGAGGATGGCAGATCGGCGAGCACAATGCTGGCGCCCTGCTTGGCCAGACGCTCGGCTGTGGCCCTGCCCAGGCCGGAGGCGCCGCCGGTCACCAGGGAGACAACGTTCTACAAGTGATATTCATAATTGGCATTAATTGTGGCAGATAATGGAGTCTGTTTTTTATTATTTTTAATTATTGTGTAATGATAAGAGGGCGCATCAGATCTTTAGGTACAAGGTACAATATATACACAGTACACGGCACACATACATACAGTTATTCTTAGCAGACAATGGTGGTCCCAATTGGACTTTGTACTCAGTTGCCAGAGTGTTCAAATCTATGTCAGGCAGAGGCTGGACGATTTGTTCAGCGTTTTTCTTTTTCTTTTATTTTGGACATAAATACTATGCATACTGCTTACCTTGATCATATTTAATAGATTTGCGTAGAGTTTAAATCAATTGGTTAAGCAACTGCGGAGAAATCTGGAAGACTGGCTGACGACGACGACGGCTCTGCGGTAAAAAACACCGGTTGCTGCTCAGACGACCAGGGCTGGACTATATTATAATACAATCTATACGACACTCAGCAAGCTCATCGATAGTTGAGTGAACAAATACCAGATCATTCAAATAATTGACAGTACACAGAAAATCGATTGCAGGCATTATAACTGTCCATATCAATATTAGAAAACTTACTCTTAATAATTATACAAAATTTAAGTTGTATTGAAAGTACAATAAAAACAAGCGCACCTTAAAATACACATTCATTTTAGCCTATAGTAGTAAGATATCGATTAATTTTGATTGACGATTGAAGTAATCAGCTGTTCTCATTGTTTTTATTTGTATTTGATTTCGCTGTTTTTGTTAAATAGAGCTTATGGTTAGTTAGAAACGTGCTTTTAGGCTGCCGGGCGAGCTATGGAAGAAGAAAATCCGAAGAATAGAACCCATAAAAGGATTGATACCGACGCCCAAAGCAAAGTCATCTTACGTCTACGTCAGCAGCAAAGTAAATACTCCAAGGATAAATGTCTAGCATTTGCATATAGGGGCTTTTATTAATATGTTTACTTGTCCTAATTCCTGACAGAGGTCGTGAAGCAGCCTGCCCAGGAGCGGCTCAAACGTCTGCAATTGAGTTTAAAGCAATTGAAAGACAAAAAACTTGACAGAGAACGAGGCGTGGCCAAGAGGACTACCAGAAGCAGCAGCAATTCGGCCAGCTCAAGCGCAACTGCCACATCACAGAACATGTGCAAAGTCCAGAGCCCACTCAAGAAGGCGAAGGCGCAACTGCCAGAGTGTAGCTGGCGTCCGACCTCATGCATTTCTGTCGCGGAGGCCTGGGCGAAGCCCAAGGCGCTGGTTGATGCTAGCAATAGACTAGGAAATAATCGCTCCATAAGTGGTAATTAATTAAGATGATGTAGATGTGAAGAATTGGCCAATAAGTTTTCCTATCCCCAGCCAACCAACGTCTCTTAATGCTGCGCGAGTCACTGCAGAAGCAGCAGCAGCCGCCGGCGCAGCCGCAGCAGCAGTCACAACAAAAAGAGACGAACAACAATTACAATAAAAGCGACAAAGACAGCAACAAACTGCAAGTTGTAACTGCCACAAGGAACGTTAGCGAAATCGCTTCGCCAAGTCCCAAGTGTGATATGGAGCCCATGGACATAGATAACCAGGAGGAGCAGGAGGAGAAGGAAGAACAGCAAGACAACAGCTGTATAGCGGTACGTATTTTAATATTATGTCCTTATGTTAATTGTATATCGATTGTGATTGTAGCATTAAGTTACCATGTTTATTGTCTATCGATTAGAAGCTTTTGGCAAAGTTCACGATTGAGTGATTGTCAGAGTCCTTTTAACAGTGACAGTCGACGTTGAGCATTGAACAAAGTAACATAACTGCTCCTTCTGTAACCTAAATAGTATTGCAATTTGCAACGTGCCGTCACTTTTGAAACACAATTTGTGCAAGTGTCGTCTAAAAATGAAACTCCTTACTATTAGTGTGAGCAAGGCAGATATATCGGGCAGCGTGAGGCAGTGTTGGACTTATGGTATTAGATTGCACAGGGAGAGATGCTTAGCTCTATTGGAGAGCCTTTCCACACACAAATATCACCTGCCACCGTGATATAACATATGTATGTCAAAAGTGCCTCGTTTTTCGGCAGACAACAACGAATATGATGCCAAGGAATAGTTCCATGACCTCGAGCGTTCATTTAAAGACGTTCAGCTTGACGATCGCTTACGTTTGGATGCCTGCAGTAGTTTAGTTGAAGGAAGAGCTGCCCTTATTTTCCACACGCTTCCCGCGGTCAAAGATTACGAAAAGCTTAAGAGCATTTTCATCAGAGAAATTAGAAAACTACGTCCATATAAGTCTGGCAAAGAATGGCAATGCCCAGACTCATCAACAACAGCTCGAAGTGTTGCCAAGGTGTTGGACGTAATTATCGTATCTGTCATGTAGGAAAATATTTAAATATAAGTATATGTCTAAAAGAGGTGGGCGTTACCTTCCTGTTAGCCTTTCACATACCCAGGGGTGTGGCTTAACGTATACATATTCTTGATCAGGACGACGAGCTGAGTTGATCTAGCCATGTCCGTCTGTTCGTCCATCCGTCAGTCCGTATGAACGCCGAGATCCCCTAACTACAAATGCTGGAGACTTGGAATTTTACATGTATACTTGCACATGTATACCATACGCAGTCCGAGCTTATCACTTGAAATCGAATTTTCAATACTACAGACTTGAGACTCGGCAAATATACTCACTATGAATGATACTATTTAGTTCTGCAAGTTTGATATAGAAAGTCCACCTACAAAAGAATTTACTCCACAAATGAGTTAATATAGCCCAAATTGCAGTCCAATTGGTATAATTGGTAAATGTCAAACAAAGAACTTATTAGGCGATATCACGATATCATCCATAAGAAACTTCCGAAAGCTCATCCAATTGCCATACGATGGTGTGTTGGAAACATCTTAGCTTGAATTCTGGCTCTTGTCAACACCATAGAATCGAGGTCGATCGAACCTATCAATTTGTACGAGCTGCAATATTAAGTTTTTGTGTTCAATTGTCTATCGATTAGGTCTGTAATGTAGGCCTTTATGTTAAGAAAATATCGAATATCCTTCCGTGTTGGACATTGGGCTATAATAGTCTAATGTCAGTTGTAACTCAATACTAATTAATTGACGTCTGCTCTCTCACAGCTCAATCTAAGTATGAATAAAAATCAAAGCCAAGCGGAAAGTATCTCGGATCTAACGCTACATCAACTGCTGGGCGCTGGACAGGAGCTGCCTGCTCGTTGTGTGGACCACATGTACTTTGTGCTGGACACAAATGTGCTAATGGATAACCTGGACTTCGTGGAGGATCTCTGCCATGTCTCGTTGGACGAGACGAGGGGTAGTATGATTTACATACCTTATGTAGTCATCAAGGAGCTGGACAAGATCAAGGACAGACGCAACGATGACGAGCGGAATCGCATAGCGGCCATACGAGCAATCCGCTTTCTAAATAAGATGTTTGATAATACGCTTCAAATTCAAGGTCTGTAGATATGAGGTCATTAAAGAGAATTCACCAATTGATATTGGGCCATAAAATTATGTAGGTCAATCTGCGCTGGAGGAAGCAAACCATTTGATCGAGGTGGACTGCCCGGATGACAGCATTATGAACTGCTGCCTGCAGCTGCAGTCGCAGGTGCCTCATCTGATGCTACTGACCAACGACAACAATTTGCGCCTCAAGGCCAATGCCTCAGCTATACAAGTGTCCTGCCGCTCCGATTTGCAAAACAACTATCGATCTAAGTTCGATGCATTGTCCTCGTCATCATAACCCAAGTCCATGGAGAACGCTAGTCGAAGAATGCGTATGGGATAGAAGTGTGGAGTGAGCCACTGCACCGTTGACAACACGAAGTACAATCAATATATATATATATATATATATATATATATATATATATATATATATATATATATATATATATATATATATATACATTCATATATATGGAGCACTCATATATCAGATACATGTGTTAATAGTCATTCATATAGATAATCAAATCGTATTTAAATAGACATCACAGATTTATAAGCGATAAGACTTGTACAAAAGCGACTGTTTGCTGATAAAACATTTGAGAATAAGATGCCTTAACATTTGCTTTTGATACTGTTTCCCTTTGTTGATTGAAATATCCATTAGAGTTGGCCATATATTATATTAATGCCATGTGTGTAGAATCAATGGAGGTCCAATAGACACTTGTCCGATAGCATATATGTGGGTGAGCAGATAAACTCTTTGCCATATATCAAGTGACATCAAGTTATCTAAGCGCAAGATAGGAATAGATAGAAGCTATCTGAGCAGCGTATTTGGCTGTCGGTGTGTCGCTGCCATTATAGATAGATAATTTATGTATTTGCCGTGCTTAATTTTAATTAGGCAAAAATTCCAGGCGTCTTATCAACGGGCAAATAAATGTGAATCCGCCGTGCTGCAGCTGGCAGCTGGGCGACTTGCGAAGTTTTTAAAGCGCATCGAACGCTTCTGCCGTGCGGGTGGTGTCGAACGTGGTGTGCCGCTAAAGAGCCTACAAGAACGGGAACCGGGTAACGGGTAACGAGAGAGACGGGAAAATAAAAGATCCGGAAAAGCACAGACGGATGCGGATGCGCACTTTGGGTGACAGCGACAATTGTTTATTGCCTGGCACAATTAACTTAAGCTATATAAAAATTGTATGTACGAACTATATATATATATAATGTATATGTATATATATGTGTGTATGTGTGTGTGTGTGTGTGGGTGTAGATGTGTAATGTGTGTGTTTGTGTGTTGGTTTGCTAATTTACAAACTGGCGAGTTAAGCAGCGACGAAATTTGATTAGGTTTTCTCTTCTTTTTGTCTTTTTGTCCGGTTTCCGGTTCCCCGCGTTGCCCTCGATCCTCCTTTATACACATTGCAATTGAAAGCTAATGTCGTTCCAAATGCTATGACGCTCCCACTGCTGCAGCAGCATTGCCGCCCGATGCAGCGCCATTAACTGACGCCAGCTCCAGGCCAAGCTCCTGTCCTACAACTTGCCATCGCCGGCCCCGCTCATCAGCTGCATGCGCTCCAGCTGCTCGGCCAAGGCCCGCTGTTCGCTTGTCAGCCGGAGTATTTCCTGCTTCTCCTCGTTCGTGTGGATCTTGCGCTTGGCCCGGTACTGCAGCATTCGCTTGTAGCACTCGAGGATCTCCTGGTCGATGCTGTCCAGCTTGCGTTTCAGCTCGATGCGCTTGATCTCCTCGCTGGCGCCGGCGCGAAGGCGCTGCAGTTCGTCGCTATTGAACTGAGCCACCGTATTGATCTCGGCGGTTACCCGCTTGATTTCGAGCAGCACCTCATCCACATCCTCGTGGGCGCCCAGCTCATTGGCGTCGATCAGCCCGCTGTCCATCAGCTCCTTTTTCAGCCGCTGCTCAATGCCAACGCCGTGCTTGAGCATGGCCAGGGAACGGAAGTTGTTAGAGGCGGCCGCCGCATTGCTCGTGGATGAGGAGTGTGAGTGGGTGTTCTCGTTGCTGCTGCTGTTGCTGTGCTCCCCCACCGCCGCTTGCTCGCTGGGCAGTGATTCGTCCATCAGCGCTGAGACGAGTCTCTGGGTCAATGGGCCCGTTATGCCCTCCTCCAGCATGCCCTCGGCCTTCTTCAGCATGGCATTCGCATTCTGTGACTTTTGGCGCGCCCCTCCCGGCTGCAGGGCCTTCATGTCCTCCTGCGCCCACACCGTGGAGTAGTGCGGCCCCAGCGCCGGCACCGGCGGCACCAGCGGCCCCCGGTACTGCTCCAGCAGATCGTCAATCAGTCGCAGATCCTCGTTGGTCAGTGGCATGCAATAAGGCTCAACGGATAGCCAAAACTTATTTGGCATATCGTTTTTGGGCATCGCCACCTTTGGTAGAATCTGTTGTTGCTGCGTCTGTTGCTGCTGCTGTTGCGGCTGCTGCTGCTGTTGATGATTGATGGCGGGCATAGTCGTAATGTAGTCCATGCTATCGTCCGTGTGCGTGGCCAGGGGACTGTTCTTGGCCATGTGCTTGGAGCCCGCCATCTGCTGCTGCTTGAGTATCGTCATAGAGGATTGTTTTTTGCGCACGCCCGTCGGCTCGTCGCGCAGTTTTCTCTTCGAGCTGCTGTTGGCCGCTGCTGTCGCTGGGCTGCCGATGCCGCTGCTGCTGCCTCCGCCACTGTTGCTGCCCAACCCCAGCAGGCCGTTGAGCATGCCCAGCGTTGTAGGCGGTGAGCCGGGCGGCGCGCGCTCCAATTTCCGCCGGTCCTGACGCTTCTCGTCCTTGTCCAGGCTATCGTATTCTGCTTTCAGTACGCGCGTACGCAAGGCCACATTTGAGAGCATCAGCTCCAGCTCCAGCTGCACCGCATCCAAGTCTTCGGCAGCCAAGTGCTCGTCCGCTGGCCGCTGCAATGCGGCAGCAATCGTTGGCAGCTGCTTTGGCACATCTCTGCTGCGTATTAGCGGGATTATCGTACCGCTTGGCGTCACAAAGATGTCCGTATCGGCCAGCACATGGGACGCTGACTTGCTGCTGCCAGCGCCCGCACTTCCTCCGCCTCCGCCTCCACCTACACCCCCACCCCCACTGACTCCGCAGCCTGCGCCGCTGTTGCCATTGGTGTTATTGTTTGCAAGCAGCTTGCCAGCTGAGATGCCAAAGCCAGCACCGCCGAAATGGCTCATCTTTAGATTCTTGAGGTTCGCACTCATTTGGAGCGGCTCAGAACTGCGCAGTTTTACGTGTGTGTTGTGCTTGCGAAATTCGCTGCAATTTATTGGCGTATAAAAAAAGCTGAGAGGCACTTGCGAGCGAGCGTCGCTTGCGATATCCAAGAACTAACGCGAGAATTGGCCAAAGTATCGATAACCGCGAATGAAAAGTATCGCTCCAGAAGTACCGATACCCGCGACTTGCACAAAAACACGAATAAAATCAGGCGTTTAATATAGATACATATATACATATATTAAATTTTGTTTGTATATATATTTATTTTTTATTTTTAATGTTGCATTTGGCAGTTGAACAACTGTAGCAGTATTATTATTATCATAATATTGTACTTATCGATAGTCGGTGGGTGGCGAGCGGGCATTATTAATTTCCGATTAGCATAGCGTAGCGATAGCGCCCTGGTACTTTGTTTCGTTTGCTTTTTGTTCTTTGTTGTTCCGTGCGCGCTATTCTGTGATAAAGTGTACTTAACCAATTCTTTAATGTTATCAATTAGTAATGAATAGATCTTGGCTTAAATGCACGCCAGCTAATATATGCAAATAACAAGCAACTGCTGCTGCCTCAATTAAAACGCCAGCAATACCAAATAATAACAATAATCTTAACAGCTCAGCAGAGGAAGAGGGGAAGCAGCAGCAGTAGCAGCAGCGCTGCAAACATCAGCAGCCAGCCAACGTTTGTATGTCAACAGTGGCCCTGTGGTGCATTCAACATATGTACAAATATATGTGTGTAATATTTATGTAATTGAAAAACAATTTTGTCAAAGCTAATCTCGTGATGCGCCGTCTATTAATTGATCGAACAGTTTTGACTGGCTCAATCACGCAAAACGCAGACGCAGTTGCTTTACGCCAGCATCAGCAGCATCAGTGCTTTCATCAATAACAACAACAACAGTAACAGCAACGGGACTTATCACCACTGGCAGCGCTAGCTGCTGTCCGCTGCTTTCATTCCCAGAACTGCAGTTGTGAGTCAGACAGAGAGGCGCGCGCTGTGCATTTCTTTCGACAACTTTATTGATCAAATATTTGCGTGCATGTAGTTGCATGTGTGTTGTATGTGTGTGTGTGTGTGTGTTTGTTTGCTGCTCTCTTATCAGCGCGTATAATTAAGCTAGCAGACAAAATCCGTGTACAGAGTAAACGCGCAGTGATAAGGCAAAAAACAAAAATAAAAAGAGCAAGCAACAAGTGTTTAGCACATTTGTTATACTTTTGCTGCTGTTGTTGTAAATATCGTTTCAATTATTGATGCTTGTGCGATATAGCCTAATCCATCAGACTGGACGCGCTGAAATCTATATTTGGAATTAAATGTTGATTTTAACTGAGGGAACGCACGCAATTGATATATTGACAGACTATCAATAAACGCCTACAGGTGTTTACATATAGGTATACCTATATACGTTACATAGATACCTATATATATATATATATATATATATATACTATATAGATGTGTGTCTGTGTTTGTCCTGCTGTAAAGCGGAAATTGTTGCTCCGCCAGTCTTTGGCTTTAAGCCCAGCAGCTGCTGTTCGGGCTTTTGCTGTTGTCGGTTATAGCAAATATTTGCCCAATTAATTGATTAAAAATGTTAACGTCTTTGCTTGCACAGCGCAGCGACAAAATTTTTCCAATTTGTTTAGCTTATTATTCGGTCGGCGCTAATGAAAATAAACAAGCATAAAAAAATCTATAAACATACATGCATGCATACATTGTATACATGATAAAACAGTTACCAGAGAGATGACAAAAATTGTTGCTAGGCTTTCAGAAATTTTTTTTTATTAGACAATATTTTATTTAGTGAAAGTTTCCCATATCTTTGACAATTTTAGGGTTAACAAATGATATACTTAAATAAGTACTATCTAGAGTAAAAAAGTTAAATCTATTTTTTTTTTTAGTTTTTATTACTTTATATAATATGTATATGAATGCATTTTATTTAAAGCAAAAATATTAGCGATTTGCGATTTTAATCAACCTAAACTTATCAGAGCTACATCTGTATTAAATACATATATATAAGCTGATGCCATATAAAGACTGCAATTTAATATATTAATTACTCATACTTATTGTTGATGCATTTTTTTTCAATTTTAAGTGCACTTTTGCAATTCGTTTTTAAAAATCTGAAATTCGTGAAATCTAAACAAATTAATTCTGATCAAAAGTAATGGAGGATTTTTCTCGATTTCTTTTATTTTTCAACAGAAAAGATTTTTTTCAGTGTAGTTGTATATGAGAGAGAGAAAGATTGATTAAGATTTGAGAGATTTTTAGCAATTTGATTAATGTGCTCAAATATATACTCTATCTGTGATTAATGATCTAAAACAAATTATATTTCTCACCCTATGCACATCATAGATATTCTACGTTTACATATCATAAGTACTTAAATAAAATATCTCTGATTGAAAATTAAATAAATAATAGATAATTGAAATTAATTTATAACTGAAATTGGTATTGTTTTTGTACATACAAAAAATTCTTTGAAATACGTAAAATTTTATATATGAATCAAGAAATATGCAATATTAAAGATAAATGCGTAAAAAAGTTTCAATTTCATTTTAGTTAAATACATCATCAAACCTTCTTTATTATAGCTTTTTAAGAGATCTTTTAAGATGTCTAAGCAATTAAACTTTATACTTTGATGCACACAAAAAAAGAAGAAATTATTCAAAGTATCTGATAGATTTTATATATAAGTCTATATGTGTATCGAGTTGGTAAATCTGTTTGCCAATCTGCATTACTTGTGTCCATGCTGGTAGACCAGATCTCCATATGATATACTATCTATAAAGATGATATACTTTAAATAGCATACCCATTGTATACCCTATCTATTACATTTGTCAACTGTTTTGCTTTACAGCAAAAATTTCTTCTTTGCTTATACTCGTTCACTATGTAAAAAGAGTATATTCGTTTTGTGCAGTGTTCGTGCGTCCCGATTAAATTTTAAATATACATATATTCGTGTTTACAAATTTGAGTTATAGAAATATATATAGATAAACCCTATTGGGAGTATGGCAGCAAAGAAAAATCTACAGCTTCTATTTTTGTAGGTTGAGCTCCTCTAGAGATTTTCCTATTATATGTATTATATATTTTATAATGGTAAAGCATTATGCAGTCGGCTAAGCTCGTTCGCAACGTTCTTGCTTGTGTTTGTTACAAAAAGTTGTAAGTGCTTAATCGTTCAGTTGATTAGACTTTATCTACATGCATATATTACCGACTACTCTTCATATAGAAACTGTTCGGTGTCTGCAGTCGGGCGTTAAATTACCAGCGACTGAGTGGAAGCCGTTAAATATGAACCGATTTTACATTTGTTTCGCATTCGCAGTGTTGGCTCGCAGTTGGCTAAGAACAAAGCCAGGGACACGACGATAACAACGCCTCCGCTGTCGTCGTCGTCGTCGTCGCCGCCGCCATGAAGTTCGCTGAGCATCTGTCGGCGCACATAACGCCCGAGTGGCGTAAGCAGTACATCAACTATGAGGTGAGACTTGTCACACAGCCCCAGCACCGCAAAAATAGATAAACATAAAAAATAGATAAATAAAAAAAGAAAGATTTTAGATTTCGTGCGAAGTAGATTAACAACAACAAATGAATTTAGTTTACCTAAGACTAGATATGTCATGTCATCTATTTATAAGCAAAATATAGAGCAAAGCAAGTCAAAGCTCAAATATATATTTATTTAGGCTGGTAAATAAGACATTATGATCCATCACAACAAATAATCCATCAATCTATTCTGATCTGAAATCATAAAATGTGACATTTGATTGAACTTTTCCAAAACTGTTGATATGTCAATAGAGTACTCTATATCTAATCTAAATAAGTGGTCAAAGAATAAATCATGGCTAATCTTAAATTTTAATTGATTTAACTTTTCCAAACTAGATAGATCGTAATAAAATACTAGGGGGAAGGCAAAATATATGTATATAATTAAAGCTGAATGAATCAAGCCTTATGGAAGTAGGCATGACAAGAGATTTATAATATATTATAAAAATAGAATCCATCAATCAGTTTTCATGATCGAAGCAATGAAATATAAGTTTAATTGAACTGTTCCAATTTGTAGATGTGTATATGTATAGATTCATAGCTTTGAAAGAGCGAAAACTCTGTACACAATCAAAATTAAGTTTGAATCGAAGAGAAGAGAAGAATAATATAAATATATCATCGAAGATAGATAGATGGTGAATTATGCATTACTATCTATATTAATTTGTGTCCGAGAGCATATTCAGTCCATGCTATCTATACCTAATCAAAAGTTAGTTCTTATAGAAGAGAAGATGTCAAAGATTGAAGTGATACAGATATATCATTAAAGATGAGTGTCTTTCGAAGACTCAAATCGATGAATCGTAGATTACAACAAATCATCAGATGTAATGGATGTATTATGAATTAATATACATAATTATATGTTCCACAGGAAATGAAGGCCATGCTGTACTTGGCTGTCGAGGAGGCGCCATCTGTGGACAGCGTGGAGGATGAGGTGCTCAAGCGTCACTTTGCCAACTTCGACGAGAACTTCTTTCACTATTGCGACAAGGAGCTGAAGAAGATAAATACGTTCTATTCGGAAAAGTTGGCAGAGGCAACGCGTAAATTTGCAACACTCAATGCGGAGCTGAAGTCCAGCATCGAGGAGTCCGAGCGCACGGCCAAGAAGTCCAAGGGGCAGAAACGACATGCCGCATTGCCAGATCGCAAAGCACGCGAGCTAAAATTAGCTTTCAGCGAATTCTATTTGAGTCTGATACTGTTGCAGAACTATCAGAACTTGAATCATACGGGTTTTCGCAAGATTCTCAAAAAACACGACAAGGTGAGAGATATTTTTGTATTCAATAGGAAATTTTACGAATAATTCTTACTAAATGCTACTCAATTGTATTTGCAGCTGCTGCGCGTGGACAGCGGTGCCAAATGGCGTCAGGAATATGTGGAGGCATCGCATTTCTTTATCAATAAAGACATTGACAACATCATCAATGAAACGGAGACGACGGTCACGGGCGAACTGGAAGGGGGCGACCGGCAGCGTGCGATGAAACGCTTGCGTGTACCGCCGCTTGGCGAGCAACAGAGTCCGTGGACCACTTTTAAAGTTGGACTCTTCTCGGGCAGCTTCATTGTGCTCGGCATTGTGGTTGTGCTGTCTGCTATATTTCACGACATAACCGGCGAGAATTTGAAGGTCACGTTTCGTCTGTACCGCGGTCCATTGTTGATCATCGAATTTATATTTTTGATTGGCGTTAACATTTATGGCTGGCGTTCGTCGGGTGTTAATCACGTGCTGATCTTTGAGCTGGACCCCCGAAATCATCTATCCGAACAGCATCTGATGGAGCTGGCGGCCATATTTGGCGTCGTCTGGACACTGAGCATGCTCAGCTTTCTGTACAGCGCCAGCCTGAGCATACCAGCGTTTATCAATCCATTAACATTGACACTGATCATGGTGATCTTCTTGGTCAATCCGTTTCATGTGCTCCATCATGATGCACGCTTTTGGCTGCTCCGCATCACTGGACGCTGTATTGCGGCTCCATTCTTTCATGTGGGCTTCGCCGATTTCTGGCTGGGCGACCAGCTGAACTCGCTAGCTACCGCGATCTTAGATTTTGAGTATCTCATATGCTTCTACTTCACCAATGGCAACTGGTCGGAGGCGGTGGACGCCTCGATATGTATGGAAAAAGACTTTATAGTGCGGCCCATTGTCAACTGTCTGCCTGCCTGGTTCCGATTTGCGCAATGTCTGCGGCGTTATCGGGACACACGAGAAGCCTTTCCACATCTGGTCAATGCTGGCAAATATTCGACGACCTTCATGGTTGTCATCTTTGCCACGCTCAAGAGCTTTAACAGTCGTAAGAAGATCTATATCTATCTCATTTGCTCAGTATTTTTTATAGCCCCATCTCTTTCTATGTCATGTCAGCTAACTATGCGAACACCTTTGATAATCCCTACACTTGGCTGTGGATAGTGGCCTCTATAGCTTCCTCCTGTTACTCGTACACATGGGACATCAAAATGGATTGGGGCTTGTTCGATAAGAATGCGGGCGAAAATACGTTCCTGCGCGAGGAAGTCGTCTACTCGTCCACAGTACGTAGCAAACAACTGTGCTATAAATGAAATATATTTTATACTCATGTGGTTTATATTTCATCCGATTAGGGCTTCTACTACTTTGCCATATTGGAGGATCTGGCGCTGCGCTTCATCTGGGCGCTGTCCTTCTATTTGACTGAAATGAAAATCGTTAGCGGCGATATAATGACTTCTATAACAGGCATCCTGGAAGTCTTCCGGTAAGCAGAAATGCAAACTTGCCCAACCTTGTTTCTATAATTAATAATTTATATGTATTTATATTTCTTAGTCGTTTCGTTTGGAATTTCTTTCGCTTGGAGAACGAACATCTGAACAATTGCGGTAAATTCCGAGCCGTAAGAGATATTTCCATCGCCCCGCTTGATTCATCCGATCAGACGCTTATCTTGCGCATGATGGATGAGACGGATGGTGTAATCAATCGCTACACGAAAACAAACAGACCCAAGCCAAAGAAGATCAAGGATCCGGAGAAGCGTAGTCTGTTGCATGCACGTGGCTCGCTGCCGGATCTCAGCATTGATATTGATGGCAGTAAAAAGCTTTAAATGATATGGTCCACCATTTCCCACACACCCTATGCGCTTCCTGAACGAACGTTTTTTTTCCTTCTGTGGCATCTTTAACACTTTTTTTTCCTTCTTTTTGTTGATTTTAGTTAATGCTTATACGCCTAGTTACTAAGTACTTAAAGAGCAAAACACATAAATAGGTAGAACTTAAGTTGAACTAAACAGAACTAAAATTGCATTCCATAAACGCATCTAACAATGGACCAAAACCAATCCCCAAACAAAAAGAAAAAGGAAAAAGAAACCCAAAAGATGAACCCATATCCAATAATTCCCATAGAGCGGCAGTATTACTTAGTAAGTCCAGACCTAATACCCTAGACACATTGGCAAAATCCCACATAGAAAAACATTCCTTTTTGAAAAAACAAAAAACAAGAAAACGAAAATGAAAATGAGAAGATAACCTTAATTAAGATTTAGACAATTATTATTTTTTTTCTATTTCTAAATAATAGCGTCAATTTTGTTTGTACTTAGTAGTTTCGTGGAGTTGTGCTTTATTCTTATTATATTATGAATTATATTATTATTATTATTATGAATTTTTAGTTCAATTGCAATTCGAGAAACAATTTTTGATATAAAATTATATTGCAGCAGATTTTTAGAATTCCTTTGAGTAGCCCGCCTTTTGGGCGTAGTAAATTTAAATTATACACATTTTTTAGGGACTCTTAATAAAATCTATAAATAGACTTCAAAACGTGTAACGTTAGCGTACCAAGTATAAAGTTTTATTGAGCGGCCTTGTCTTAACTTAAGCATGAATAATTTCGTAATGTCTCCATTTGTGTCCGTTAATTTACTGTTTGCCTCTTTTTGCCTCTAAATGTTGTACATAGCTAAAAGCATGACTATATTGAACAGAACTGAACTAAGAACTGTTAATAATAATACATATATAAATATATATACATATATATTCCCTATATACCACATATTAATATTTATATATATATATATATATATACACAACTCTAGAGCTCTAGGAATACGAATAACACATATGCATACACATATATATAAATTGTATTAGCCGGGCTATGCCTCTAAGAGAACCCGAAACAATTGAAACGAACTGTACGAAATAAAGACGCCTAGTTATATGCAGCATATATGTAAGTTTGTTTATATGTATTCAGGAAACATTCTCCAAAACGGCACAGACGAGGGCCGTGCCGCGCATTATCCAAAATTCGGGATCGTTTTTACTGAGCAACAATATTGATAGCACAAAGTTGGTGGAGTGGCCCGTGGTGGAGAGTACTCCGGAACGCTGTTGGGTCTTATAGAGAGGCGCCTCGTAGCGCACCATGGGATTAACCTCCAGGCATGGGAAAAAGCGGACGACAGGCATGCGCGTGTATAGCTCACCGAAGCGAGCATCCGTCAAGCCACCCATGCTCAGATCCCAGCGAGCGGCCTCCACAAAGATGCCGTGCACATTGATCATCCCATCCGTGCACTCCTCCAGATTGCCATAGAGACGAGCGTCCTAAAATGAAATAGGTTAGGAGTTAATAATGCTGATCACATCTATAATGTGGCCGACTCTGCACGTACGCTGACATGTGCATTGTGCAGCTCAAAGAAATCCTGCTGCACTAGATCCAGTTCGACTATTTGGAAATCAATCTTCAGCGAATCGATGGGCAGCACACGACGTCTGGCATACGTCTGCAGGACGCCGGTGAGAAACGACTGTGGAAAGAAGAAGCCACTGATCCAATAGGAGCGTGGTGCCCCATTCTCTGCCCAGTGCTGGATGAAGTCGATGCGTCGCTGGAAGTCCACAATGTAGTTGGGCAGCGGCTTAATGGACAGGAAACTGCGCTTGGCCCAACTCGCGGGCACAACGTTGGCTAAAAGTGCGCGGAATACCATCTCCAGATCCTCAGACATTACGACCAGACCTTTGATAGCCTTTGACAGATTGATCAAGCTATCATGAATAATGCCCAGGGCAATGTTGAAGCGATCGATCTCCTGCACTAAGACAGTTGTCAGCGATGGCATCTGGCCCTTGCTGTCCACCTGGAATATAGATGATTTGTGGACTTGCGTTTCGAACCCAGCTGGTCTAAGCAACTTACCACAGAGAGAGTGTCGTGTATCGGCTCACGCTGTATCTTGTTCGTTAGGACTTGCTGTATGCGCGCTATGATCGACTGGCAGAGATCGTTCTCCATAGCCTGACCCTCGTCGGCCGAGGAACGTGGCTGGCCCAGCATTAGGGTATTGATAAAGAACTCTGTTTCCTTGGTCTGGAACACAATGTTGGCGTTCTGATTCATGCCAAAGATCTCCGGATCCTCTAAGACCGGAAAACCAAGCACAAATGTCGCATACTCCTTGAGCGTCTTGCCTTGCGGATCTCTATAATAAGTATCGCCTCGGCAATACTTATAATCCGGCTGTATAATGCGCTCCGATGAGAAGATCGTTAATATTGTGCGCAGTGTACGCAGATCCCAGTAGTCCGTAACGCGACCGCCCCACGTGATGTCGCCATTGATATAGAGTATGGCCTCCCACGGTATATCGCTCATGACTTCACGATTGATAAAGAAGTCCAGAGTCTTCAATCCACACTCGCGATCGCTCTCACTGAACTCGTACGTTATATTCCAGCCAAGTGGTCCGAATTTGCGACGTTCCAATAGAACCGCATGGAACATACACAAACCGAAAACAATTGCACGCCATTTTCCATTCTGGATGTGCTGCTCGAAGAATTCTGTCTTTAGATCACCCAAGGCGCCGATGACATTCGCCTTGATACCTTTGGGCGGCTCGTTGGTAATCTTGACGGAGTTTTGCAGCACACTAATGGGAAAGGATTGGGTGGGCATGGAGGAAAGGAACAAACGGAAGTCTGCATGTGCCTTTGTAATGCCTAGAGTAAGATTGCGCACAACCGTCTCTAGCACTCGCATCCAGGACGTGGCCAAGTGACAGTTCTGCAGAAACACCCAGTGGCCCATGCGCAAGCTCTTATCAATCAAACTCTCGGCAAGCGGACCTTGGCCCTGACCCAATGAAATGGAGTAATATTTATCCGTAAACTTCATTTCAGTGGTGAACTTGAGGAAACCAGACATGGGATCCGAGCCAGTGGACAACACAAAGATCAATGGTGTCACCGATGAGGTATCCAGATAGCTGAGGAGATATCAAAACAGTTAAAAGAGAACAGTTAAAAGAGAACTGTCTCTGCCTCTCCGAAAGATTCTACTTACACTGTGCTGAGCTGTGTGCCCCCGGCGGAGACTTCTGTAAAGTATTTACCCACCGTCTCATGCAGGTAACTGACGACATTGAGAACGAAACGTGGCTTTCGGAACGAGGCTATAAACATGAGCTTTTGGAAGTTCTTCAATCGCTTATTCCATTTGTCAGTGGGCGGTCCATTGGTTTGGGCGTAATCAAACACTTCCCTGTTGTCCTGCAGCTGAATGAAAAACGGTGTGCCCAGCTCGTCGGTGAAGTTCGAAAAGGGTCCCGGAAAATGTTCTTCCAAAAATAGTGCCGCCTCCCATTGAACCTGACTTATTTTCAATCCCGGTGGCTGTGGCTTGGCTCGCACTGTGCCTACAGCGCCGCGAGTCAGGAACCCAAACTCGTCTTCAGTAACACGACCCTCTTGCCGTTCCACAGACAACGCCAGCAGAAAGCTAAAGATTAATTTATGATTCTCGAACAGGCCACGCGATATGTTATCATAAATAGCCCTCAACTCATCCACCATTAATGTGGAGATGCGCAACTCTACGGCCATAACGGGATGATCAATACGTAGCACATTACAAAAGACCTGCGTGAAGTACTTCAGACTGTACTGATACATGGGATCGATTTCAGCCAGGCTAGCGACCACAAAATAGAGAATAGCACCACGAGACGATAGGATGCGATAACGTTCACGTGACGCCGTTATAATCTTCTCAGTTTCTTCTGTATCGATAAGACGTGCCGCAATGATCAATGAAGTTTCCTGAAAATGAGAGAGATAAAGAGTTAAGTATTGATCCAATTGAAACTGGGCATTGCGGAGGTATCTAACACTCAAAAGGAGGTTCTTTCAATCTGTCCGTCCGTATCAACATGTTGATCTCGGCAACTATACTTGATAATTAATCCAGGCAGATGAAAATTATATCTATTTGTTTTCAGTAAACTGTTGTTTTTAGTGAATGCTGGTTTGGTCTTGAAGGGGAATCTATATTTGTTTTTCTCTACGTCCGATCAAGGGCTTACCTTGGCATCATTTAGAGTTTCCACCAGTTCCTCATCGTCCAAAATGTTGCCCTCGGAGTTGAATAGAAGCTTGAGCACTTTGTCTTCCAGTGCCAGCAGCTGTTGCTTATCCGCATTGATCTTAACCACCAAATCGTTACGTTGCGCCTCCATGGCTGGCAGCTCAATAGCTACAATATCTCTGTGGGTGGTAAGGGATATAGGAGTAAAATACAATTAAACCCAAACTCTGGTTACTTACGCCAGCAATTGATCCTCGAGTCCGCTTTCGGTGACCAAAAAGTTAACTAATGTCACATTGATGCACACCTCGGGCAGGTAATGGGGATTGGGCAGTTTTGTGGTCATATACAGTTTGAAATTATCGTCATAGTCAATGACTTGATCGCCCAACTTAAGATAAATCCGTCCCTCAGACTTGTACGTCTCGCGCTGAAGTATGGGACGCAGCGAGGGATCTATGGTCTCTTCGATTTCCTCCAGCAGCACTGGATTACCCTGGCGGACGCTGTTTTCCAGCACACGCATCATGGAGGAGTCTGTCATCTTGATGACCTGCAGATTGTTAGCTTTCTCCATGTTGCGTATCCAGCGATTGGCCTGCTCCTGTGGGTCGATCATGAGGGCCCAGCGCAGGGCACGCGTCGCATAGATGCCATTCTCAATGGATATGTTGTCCTTGGGCAGACCATCGACATTCCATTGACGCATCTCGTAGGCATCGCCTAGGACCTTCAGCAAATTGAACTCCTTACTGGAGGGAATGGTGAACTCTCGACATTTGTCCACCCACAATTGGCTCATATCGCGACGATATTGATTGGAGAATGCGCCCAAATAGGCAACACAGGCAGCAGCCACCAGCACATCTCCGGGCACGCAGCCCAGATCAGCTGTGAGGGACTTGACAGTCTCTCGCCAACGAACCTGTTCGTCGGCCAATGCAGAGGTGAGTCGTCCGGCACGATTGATGCGTCCATACGTGAGGTCCACATTATCCTGTATGGCCTGAAATTCGAGTTGTTTCTCTTCCAGACTGTCTCGCAGCGATTGTATCTTTGCTTCGACAGCTGCGAGCTCCTTTTGCTTTTGCCGCAGCACCTTCATCACATCCTTGAGCTCCGCTTCGGCTGCTTCTTTTCGCTTGATCTTTGGCTCAACCACTTTGTAGACCTTGTTGAAGCTGTCCATGGCAATGACCCACATGCTCACAGACTTGGCTACTTTGGATACTTTCTCAAATTTCTGTGAGAATAAAAATTATGAAAATCAAGTGCAGAGTTTATGTAGCCTGGACTATACTCACAGCGGGCACAAAATCTTTATGATCGATGTACTTTTTCACTTTCTTGACAACGTCGTCCTTCATGTGCTCCTTGTCGTACTCGAAGAGTCGCTTAATGAAGTTGATGTCTGCCATAATGGCCTTGGCTGATGCCCAAGTGGGTCTAGTGACACCATCAAGATAATCGGATTTATTTCTTATACTTATATTTTGGGTTTCGACTTACTTTGCGCCCAATAAAATACAAACAGCTTCCATGCAGAACTGGACTAAGGCTGGCGGTGTTGTAAACGACTTCAGTTCATTGATGTCGGCCTTTGTGAGACCTTTGAGTGCCTCCTCGGAATCGCGCAGAGCTGGCATGGCTGTCTCCAAATCCTTGCTGGCATCTGCGGATATGGCCTGGGCAATAGCTGCTTTCTCCTTCGCATTGGCCTCGTCCTCCATAACACCTTGCTTGACAGCGTCCGCTTGTTTGGTCTCCTTGGTTAGATTGTCCACCAAGGACTTCATCATGGCCGACTTCTCATCCAGCTGAGGCACCATAACTTCCAGCTCCTTTCCCATTACTGCAATCTTAAAGGCGGAAACAAGAGTGTTAACGATACCATATCAATGTATTTGAATATATATGTGATCAACATACCACTTCATTCGTTTCCAGCAATTTGTTAAGACCGCTGGCAATGCGCTTCCGCTTGGCTATAATCTCCTGAGTCTTAATCTTGAGCAGCGTCTCGTATAGCTTAAGCAGCTCTAGATAACTGCTGGGAGTGGTATAGTAGTGACGCTTCATCTCCTTGTAGAAGCGCACAGAGGCATCCTCGACGGTCTGCAGGATTCAGTAAGGACATTTGAAGCATTCGAATGATATGTTAACTACATACCTTGTGCATAAAGACAGTGGTGCTAGCCAGAGCCACTCTTTCGTTATAATTGGGTGCTATCTTTGTGAGCAGGCCCAAGGCAACCGAGTACAAGGCCTCAGTGGGCCAACTAGTGAACCAATCGATGGTGGTGCAGTTAACCAGCGAGGGGAACATGCGGCAGCGCCGTCGGAATGCATCACCCACTGGACTCATTGACATGACCACATGTAGATTGTTTCTCACGCGATTGATGAAGAACTTGTAGATCTCATCGCGTGGACAGCTCTATCAGTGAATTGCTTCGATTAAATATGTTGAATGGGCTTAAGACTATTTATAGATTACCTCGTCCTTTTTGGAAGCATTGCAGGCATCACGTGCATCCAGTATAATCTTCTCATACTCATCGCCTTCAAACAAGTTTGGCACCTCGCCAGAGTTGAGAATATTGTTAATGTCCTCCAGGAACTCCTCCTCAACGATTTGGCTGTCAATCAGCAGGAAGGTAACAGGTTGGTTTTCAATCTAAAAGGCACCATGCGAGTTAAGAAATTGAAACCGTTATAGGATATATGAACGAATTGACTTGGTACTCACGCCTGCGATTCGATAGAGAACGCGCAGATCCTCGTGGAAGGCATTGAGGTCGTAGTTGCGTCTCATCTCAATCTGCCAACAGTTGTATTCGTTGACATGCGAGGCTAGTCGGGTCAGCGATTGTTTGCCCATGCCGGCCACGCCCACTAGCAAACCATTGCCACGATCGCTACGTAGTAGGCGAGCCAAGCGGACCGTGTGCTCCATAGCGTCTTGAAAAAGTATCAGTTTCATAAACTTGCCTACCGCCATCGAGTTGTAGTCGGCAATATAATCGTTGAGTACGCTCTCAAGTTTGGCATGATCCTTGACCTCTTCGTAGACGCGCTCGTTTTTCGGCTTGCCAAATATCATAAAGTCACCAAAGAGTATAGGCGGCTCTTCGAGTCCGACAACGTCGCGATCGAAATGATAAATGCACACATCATTCATCAGTTGGCGAAAGATCGCCTTGTCCTCCAAGTTGATGAGACGATCGTGAAAGACGCGCGTTGTCTCATGGTAGAACAGACGCAAAATCTGATTCTCCAAATTGTAGTACATATTATTCGCCTGCAATATGCCCTGTATGCACTTGGACAAGTCTCGCAAATTGAATATATAATGTGAACGATCTGGCGTCGGAAGCATTACTTTCGTAACACGCATGTAAACATCCACGCAGGCATTAACTATCGACTCGGAGAGCGCACGAATCGCGGACGAGAACGTTTGCAAGAAGCCCAACAGAATTCCGTTGAAGATCTGTGAGAGTGTCTCTTCGTTGGGTTTGGGCAGCGAAAAGAGTGCGAAATGTCGCACGAAACGTGGAGTCAACAAATTGCGTCCACCGCCTGGCGGAGCACAAGCACAGCCCAGGACCACATCCAGAATATCCTTCCAGAACAGTTTCTCACGATCGTAGAAGCCCTTGAAGTCCAAATATTGTCTGCAATTGGGTTTCATATTAGATTTAACAAATGTATTTTAGTTCCGCACAAACCTGAGCAGCTCAATGGCCGGCTGGCTGCCATAGGTATCCAGCTTGGGCATATTGACGTCATCAATGAAGATAATAACTGTTTTGCCTACTGGTGCGCCCAGCTGGGTCTTCTTACGCTTCTCCAACGGCCCCTCGATCATCTCCTGTGTGCGCATGCTACTCGTCTGAGCCGAGAAGTTGAGCACCACGGGTATAACCTTGCCCTCGGCTAGTCGCTTCATGCAGCTGATGGCCAGCACAGTTTTGCCCACGCCCGTCTCACCGGTGACCATGACAGGGAAGTCGCGCTTGAAGAGTAGATCTGCTACATAGCTAACAGGGATCGAAAGAGAAATCAAATTACGCTCTAGCTTGTTGTGTTGGAATTAACTTACCCGTATTTAGTGGTATCCACGGTTGGCACCTGCATATCATAGTAGGATATGTCCGAATTGAATATGAACTTGGGCATTATATCGTTCCAGTTGCCCCAATCGTTCTTCTCCAAATCGACACGATAGTTCCACATGGAGCGCGGTGGCATGCTTAATTGGAAAATAAAATGTCATAAAGATTTCTTTAAAGAATTTGCCTTTAAGGCACTTACTCCATATTTGGATGCACGGCCATGGCCCTTCCCCAAAAGTCCTCAAAGGACATTTTTTCCGCATCTTTTAAGTTGGATGCAATTGCCCAGAGCACACACCAAGCGAAGATCTTTGTAAGCAGATTTTTGCCCGGCTCGTCTCCCAGCGAGTACCAGTTCACCCCCTCCAGCTGGGAAGAGATCAGGGAACAGCAGAGGCGAACCTTGGAACCGAGCACCTGGTGTATGGTGTAGGAGGCGCGTTTGCGTTCGATCTTTAGCGCCTTCTCAAAATAACCGATAAAGAGCTGGTAAAGAAACTCGGACAGATTTGCGTTCAGCTTCTTGCCCATGTCAACTTCGCGCCAGGTATCAACAAGCGGTATCCAGCCGAGATCCCCGGGATCGACGTACACCATGCCGCAACGAGAAACTGTCGCAGGCGAGGCCTGCAACAGATCCTGCACTTCGAAGAGCATGTGTATCCAAGCTGTGAGCTTGATACGCTCGGAGTTGGCCAGACACAGCATCTTGTTATCATCGAGGACAGTGTTCAAGTTCTCAATCCACACGGCATCTACGGGACCGTCGCACATGATCCACTGATGAATTTCCTCTGTGCGCATAAAAAAATCAAAAGTCATTTGAATTACACAGAAGTAATTAGGCTCTTACCCTCCACGAGAGTCGCAACTCGCACTGCAAGACCTAGGAGACCGTCTTGCCACTCCAAAGTCTTGGGATCCACATAGCCGTATAGCTCGTTCATGCTGACTGCCTTGGGATTCATTGTCTGTATGACAACGGGCCGAAAGTTTGGATCTGGCACCTCATTCTCAAACAGATGGGCCAACGCAAACTCCAATGCATGCAGCACCACCGACTTACCACCACCAGTGGGACCCACTGTCATGACGCCCCAGCGCACACACATTGTCTCATACAGTTGCAGGCACTTTCGTATGGTGGTTGGCACGGCTTGCAGATTCTTTTGACGTAGGCCAATCCGCAGGCTTTCCTCCAAGTGAGGATGCTGTGAGTCGGGCAGGTCGACACCAGGAAACAGATCGCTAAGAATGCCCCGGAACAGTATAGCATCGTCGGCCAAGAACTTGGGTATATTCGAGTCACGCAATGCGGCAATTAGTGTTATATCCTCTCGCTGATTGGGCGCGGCTCGCTTCAGAGCGCCAGCCATTACCAGCACAGATTTGACGGCTCGCATGCCGAAATCGTAGTGATTCTGTTGGCTGAGCTGCTGACTGCACAGCTGGTACATTTGCACCATTTTGCGTGCCAATATCTTGGGATCCTCAAAGCCTTCTGAGTACAGAATAACCTCGGAGATGAGCGCATAGTCGGGCACCATCATGGATATGGGACGGAAGAGTGCCTTCAAATTATCCGGCAGCTCTGTACGGCCAGCGTAGCCCGGATTCATGGTAATGAAGACGCAACATGAGTGATTGATCTTTATTTCGCGACCTTCAAACATGAAACTATGGGATGAGAAAAAAAAGTTAAACGTTAATCAAAAGCAATTCCTAGATAAGGCCTTTCATAAGACTTTGGATTTAGTTCAAACTTTTTTGGGTATTGGACTTTTGGAAAAGTCGAGGTGTTTTTTGGGATTGACTATTCCTCAATTACTATTTTTAGGAATTGCATGGAAATTCTTTTAAATATACTTTGGGTTTCCCAAAAAAAAAGGCTATTACCCATAAATTCTAATAATAATTCTAGTACTTTCAGTATTTCGCAATAACCAAAGAGCTATATAAAAAGGAATACCAAAAGTTTCTCTATGCGAACCGATTTTGAGACTTAATAGAAACTCTTTCATATCCAAAAGCTATTCCTAGTATTACAAAAAAGTAGAAAATTTCTAATATATTTAGATTAGCTTACCGTTTAACTTTCATCACCTTGGCCGTTCGTATGGTAATCAATTGCTGGGCAATCACAGACAACACCTCGATATCAATACGATTGAACTCGTCGAAGCAGCACCAGGCGCCGCACTGAGCCAAACCAGAGAAGAAGCGACCCATCATCTTGTAGTCGAGACCATCTGAGCAATTGAATACAACGCACTGTTTTGCCAATGCCTTGGCCAAATCCTTCGTGGTCTCCGTTTTGCCCGTACCAGCCGGGCCAGCAGGAGCACCACCCAGGTCCATTTGAAAGGCTCCCATCAGACAGAGATAACAGCGATCCGTGAGCGGTGTCAACACCAGCACACCTCCAGCGCCCAAGTACTCATAATAATAAGGTATATTAGCAGCCGCCATGCGAGAGAACACCGCTTCGTTTTCGACTGCCCAATAGAAGCGCAGCATCTTCAGCCAATTGAAGTCCAAGCTGGAGATCGAGGGCAAAAATCAGGGAATGCCAATCATTTTTTAAGTGTCAGGCATACTTACGGATTGTGAACCCCCTTTTCGATAAGCATGCGCACCGAGTCCTTGGCATGGACATCGATCGTGATTAGCGCGCAGAGAATCTTTCTCAATAGCGATGTGATATTTTTGCGTGTAAGGGCCGCCAGGGCGCCAAGATCTTGCAGACATTTGAACTCAAATTTGATCATCTTGTCAACGGTATTGACCGCATTCGCATCTTTGGCCTCGAATATGCGATGAATGTCGGCGGCCCACTGCACCTGAGAGACGGTGAGTACAACCTGGTTGGGATGATCTTGAAACCATTCGTCGCGGTCCTTGGCTGCATAGCATTGATAACCGAAGCGCATGCAACGCTTAACGGACACAAACATCGCATCCTCCACCTTGCTGAGCCACTCCTCGACGGCACCCCGAGCCTTGAGGCCCTTGCCGAACTGTAATTTCTCGCCCTCGGGCGATAGGAAGGCAATTATGTCGTTTGTGGCAACCATTTTGCCATCACCACCTTCCTTCTGGCCAAACTCCAAGCGATAGATGGCATCGAAGCATTTGCGCAAATGCGGCTGCACAGCTTGAGGTATTCGCGTCTGGGCGAGAATTTCGAGCAGCTCGTCGTTGGACAGAAAGTAGAATCTGGTAAATAGAGTTGAGAAAAGTCCACTTGGCTTAAGTGAGCGACTGAGTGAATGAATTAGTCTCTTACCTGGGGAATACCACACGCTTCACTTCCAAATAGGCCTCCAGGCCACGTGAAATAGCATCGAGTAAGCGATTGTCCTCCATAAGCATGTCGTAGACCTCTATGCTGGACATTGTGGGCAGAGCCAATGCAACCTTCTTGGCATGACGTAGTATTTCCTTAAAGTTCTTGTCCACCTGATTGAACATTTTGGCTTCATGGGGCAACTGGCGTTGTATGTCAGCCGAGGCGAAGATTGCCTCCAAATAGATCCAGGCGCCCTGACAATCCATCCAAGCCTCTAAAGTCAGAAATAGTTAGACTAGGCTCTAGCTAAATAAGCCGATTGACCTACCAAATGTCTTGCCAAATTGATCCAGAGCCGTTGTCCACTCCTCCACACGTGCTTTGATGGGACCCACGAATTTGGATGCGGCAATAGTATTGATATTCACATTGGCATCATCCAGCACCGCCTGCAACTCCTCGGTACCGGCTAGAATGAAAACATCTTTCTGATCATGATGCGGTACAATGAAGAGCTCTGTCTCTTTCCACATCGTCTCAATGCCCTTGAGCATGTTCTCCAGCTGCGTTTCTCCAGTTGCTTGAGACGAGATTTGCATGAGGGCCTCGGCATTGTTCTCATCGTCAAAAGCGTGCACCTCATCATAGGTGGCAATCTTGATGTTCGGCTCCTGAAAGAACTTGCGGCCCAGCAGCTCTTCAACCTCTGTCCAATGACGCTGTTCGAAGGATAATATTAATTTCAAGAGTCCTTAATTTAATTCATAATTAAATTCTGTATACATACCGCACGAAGATTGGGATTACGTAGATAACCAATAACCGGCAACTTCTCCTTAAAGTCTTCAGCAGATTTTTGTAGTACGGGCACTATATCGTTTGCTGGTAAATACTTTTGGAACTGCATACAGTTCTTAATAGTTTTTGCATTCAGTTCCATCATTTCATTCACGGGCAGAGTACTAAAATCGGCTGCTATCCAGCTGGCAAGCGCCTCCTCCCAGTCTATTAATGTCTTGTATAGATTCTGTCGCTGTCGTATATTATAGAAGCCCTCGTCCATCTCCTCATACATGGTCAGATCAATCCGGAACTCCTTCTGATATCCTATCAGCTCATCAGCTTGCTCTCGGCACTCATTCATTCGGCTCAGCAGATAGTCTAGCTTCTCATTAACTGTGGCGCGATCTGATTGGCTCTGTAAGTGGGGATAGAACTCAAATTAAATGTATGACTGTGAAAAATCCCTTACAGAGACAAGAAATACCAGAAAAGGTAAGGATACCGTTTAGCCTAGTATCAAGTGTCATGACATCACATATGACCCCAATTTAATCCATTTACTACCTTTAAGACTATAGCAAGATCGTCCCATTGTCAGAACTTACCATGAGCAGCCATTCTTCGATGGCCTGGATAGCGACTTCGTGTATATTTTCCTTCAGATTGTGAATATCGTCCTGCATAGCTTCGTCCAGCTGATTGATGAAGTCCTGACGCTTCTCCAAAATCTCGGCCAGTGTTTCTCTGGTGCGATTCAGATAGTCCTCGGTGTCCATGTAGTCCTCTTTGCGTTCATCGTCAATTGGTATATTGAAGTCTTTGATGATCAGCAGCAAATCGTGTATATAGTCAATAACGAGGAAGAGCTCATCAAGCTCTAAGTGACAGTTGTCAAGGAAGCGGAGGTGCGCGACCAATGGAAGCGTTGATTGAGGCTCATAGCCGATGCGGCCATAAAAGTCCTGGGCATCCTCATACAGCTTCGTAGTCTCCTCCTCGGCCAGCTGGGGCAAGTAAATGGCCAAAACACTTTGCAAGCGCTGACAGACGGGCGTAACCGCATCCTTAAACCCGCTCTGACCCAACTTCAAGAGACCCAGGTATACATGATCTAGAATACCATCCAATGCCCTTAGATTGTTGCAATAGCGATCGCAATAGTTGCGCAGCGCCGTGAGGTCTGCAAAGAGAGTGGAAAGTATTTAGAGTGAAAAGAAGAGCGATTTAGTAAGAGAGTAGTTGACTCTTAGCTTCTTTACATTGCCTGCCCAACAAATAATTATCGCCTCTCTTTCACTATACGTATGCACACAAAGACACTTCTCACACTTCTTTTCGATTTGCCTATGAGCTACGGTTTTCTCTTATTACTTACTACATACACATACATACATACATACATTACTGCATACATACATAGACACCCTTCTATTCCCTTTGCTCTCGTTGTTTTGATGCACACTAAATTGCGTTATGCTTTGCGCTGTGGACTCAATTGTGTCCAAATTTGCTTTGTGCTCGTTGCTGCGCACTGTGGTGCAAACCACAGTTAACCATAGTCACATTATAATAAAAAACAAATTGATTATTATATTTAAGAAAAAACCTCAAGAGTTTAATCAAATAACAAATTAAATTATGCAGTAATTAGCAGTATCTAAAACCACCATAAATACTGTTAATAATTTTAATCTATTAAATTTTTCATTTTATATTCTTGTCCTCCTTCTTCATTTCATTTCACATAATCCCAAATTCTCTCATTAAGAACTAAGCTTATTGCTAACTTAACATATCAACTTATCAACTGTTCACATATTTTCATATACCACTGTGTCATGCAAAACTAAGAAATTGGCGCACAAATAACTGTAATCACGAGTGCTGCTTTTGTTAGTTCCGTTAATGTCGCAGCGAGAGCAGCTTAAAAATGCTGCAATTTTCTCAGTTTAGTGTTGACCGCGACTGCAAAAGCATTGGGTATTGTGCTAAGTGAGTGTGGGTGTGTATGTGGAAATTAATTGTTAAATTACATACTTACATATGTACTTACACATGAGTATGTTGCATATGGATGTGGGTATTATAATGCAATTGTGCAAAGTATGGTAAGCATGTTAAGCTTAAAATTGATCATGCATACATACATATAATGTATTGTATGAGTGTGGAATGTATGTACATATGTAGGTATGTACATATGTATGTATGTACATACATAAGTATGTATATTAGTATGTCTATTTCATTCTTACCCCTTTCGCTACTAAGCTCTTCCGGATCTGTGGTGGCATCTATCTCATAGTTTTCCCGTATGGTATTAAAGCGTGCCGTATAAAGATGAGCCATCTCGTACGCCGAGCGAATCAGTACAAAGATATCTTTGCTGCACGAATGTGATTAGAGATGGTGATAAGATTAAGAGAAAATACGACGTAAGTTTACCGGTTAAAAGTGAAAGTTGCATCTTGCTTCAATAGAAAAGTCAATTCCGGCGCTGACTGATACAGACATTCCTCCTGACGGCCCATGATTGATGGCCTAGAGAGAAATGAAAGATAAAATTAGATTAGATCAGTCAAATTCTGTTATGCACATCGAAAGCCTACGCCGTATATTGGGTGAATTCCACATCTGTGGTAAAGGGCGGTATGTCCAGGACAGTCTCCAAGATCAAGCCCGTAATGCGTTGAAAGATCAGCTTCAAGACATCCTCCAAGGGCTCCACCTCAATGCGATCTGGCAGGAGACGCAACTGTGCTAGGAAAAATGGAGCTTGCGGTGCATTGGGTGGACGGGGCTTTTCGATTTTAGTGTCAAGGCGATCGTGACACAAAATTTCCGCTTCCGATGGCGCCACCTTGCTGTGCTCATCGAAAGCACGGTGCAGGTCCTCATAGCTCTGAATGGTTACGCGATAGAGCGCTTGATACAACATCATGTCGCAGTAGGTGAGAAAACTGCCAATGGGCGAGAAGAACGTGAGAATATCTTATTTGAGAGTACAAGTAGAAAAAAACAGCTATAAAATATCAGAGATCAGATATCAATTGAACTTACTTGGTTAAAGTCTTGCAAAACGCTCGCTTCCGCGCTCTATCCATAAAACTGTGCGCCTCTCGCATTTTCTTGACAGATGGATAGTAGTTGATCTCATCATCCGGATAGAAGCCACGTGCCATAATGGCCTCAGTGCATGAACGATCTGTGGAGTTAAAGAAAATGGTATATTTAACAAGAAAATCCCTATAGATATACTTCAACTATACACACATAAAGCTCGGCCCACAAAGGTGCGAAATTCGTGGAAAAGATAGTTGAGCTGTTCGTAGATGCGCATATGAAGTTCCAGAAAGTAGAAGGGATGCCATTCCTCGATATTTTCCGTATTGACAAAGCTGAGACGCTCCAGGACAACAAGATCGGATCGCATCCGAAGGACAGCTTTGGCCAGTTGTGGTATGACGATAAATAGATTATTCTGCAAGTGGTTGCGGGCGTAGTTCAATTTGCGCCACTTTATTGTCTTCTCCCACACTTTGAAGCCCTTCCACAAACGAAAGATGGAGAAGGTGCGTATTTGAATGATGCTCAGGAACTGCTGGAACTCCTGTTGCCATTGATTGAGCGGCGTGAAGAAGTTCTCGGACACACGCCAATAGGTAACGCCATGCCGCGTAACCGTATAGTAGGGCTTAAGGATGTTTAAGTTGCAATATTCAACTTCGCGCAGACTGTACGGGGTAAAGAACTCGCTATCCTTGGGCAGCATATAGTCCAAATAGACAAAGCTGTCGTCCTTCATGCTGCGCATGCGATTAATAATCAGGTTCAGATCCGGTATTAGTGAAGCGCCCGTTTTGATCTGTAGGCTGGCGTCAACGATTGACTTGGTTGGCCGTTCCTTGAAGACCGCCCGCATGCTCCGAGATCGACTTTTGCGCATACTGGACTCCCTCGCTAGGCTGTGGCCAGTCCTGGAAGCCGTGGCCGCACTTTGGCGAACGTCCTTTTCCCTGGGCCTTTCTCTCTCTTCCTCCTTGTCGCTGTCGACGTACATGTCGACACGACGGACCTTTTCCGGCTCGGGGGCATCTTTTTTTTCGGTGCTGGCGTTCTCCTCCATTCTGCGCACTTGACGGGCCAACAATCAGTCACATATATTATTCTGCAGTGTAGAGGAATCAATTATACATATATATACATTTATATATATATATATATATATAGTTTTAATTGATATATATCTATAATATATAGAAAATATTTGATAGGCTTTGCCTGGCAACTGTTGAATTGTTGCTTGTTTTCTTTCTTTGCCAAGGCAACGGATACAATTGCATCCAATACGGTGTCATGGCAGCCGTTAGGCTTAGCCTGAAGCTAACTACTTACAAAGAGCGTTTTTTCACGGAAAGTAAAGCGCAGAACTTTATAGAAATA
This sequence comes from Drosophila hamatofila, assembly GCA_035045345.1. NCBI lineage: Eukaryota > Metazoa > Arthropoda > Insecta > Diptera > Drosophilidae > Drosophila > Drosophila hamatofila. Next base: position 4,849,774 of record JAWNPA010000039.1, on the reverse strand, counting down.
TATTATATATAAATATTTTTCTAATAATTAAATAATTCATATTTTTTGTTAGATTGTTTATTTTTAGCTATTAAAATTTTCTAATACACTTTTATATATTAATCTATAGCAATATCTCTTAAAAATAGTAAAAATACTCTAGAGCTATTTTTTGTTATTATCTCAAGAATTTTACTAATCTGTTTATTTTCTTACGAATAAAAAGTATATTTGAGTTTGAAAATAGCCAAAAAGTACCCGCACTAGAGACATGCACACCAAGTGTATATTTTTGAAAAGCTTTAAAATACGTATTCTTCAATCATTTAACATTAAAAAAAGTAACAACGTTGCAATTTTAACATATATTTTGTATTTAAATTCTGAGTATTTTTAGAATTGCTATATACATTTTTTTTCTGGGCATGTAAGACTTAGAAAATGAAAATGAAAAAATTCCCCAGTTTTTAATTTATATAATGCCTATTTCCTAGGCCTCAGTAGACGTACCAAACAACATATTATCACATTTTAAAACGCTTCTTTCGTGTATACTATGTCTAAATTCTCAATAATAGTGGAATGCATAAAATCCACATATACTTGATTTTTATTTCGTATAATTTTAAATTTTCCAAGTTTTCCGTTAATGTTCTTAGCAGTTATTTAAATCGAACTGAGTTTCACATTCAATTTGAAGCAGAATCAGTTGAGGGAAGCTTTTCAAAGCTTTCACGAACAGCTTTCCGTTAGCTTATATGAATGGAATGTGGAATTTCGAAAATGCGCTGCTGCAGTGCGTTGCGGCTGCCGCGTTGCCCCATTTATTTCCCGTCGTTGACAAAAAAAGGATACGCGTCGGAAGAGCTTTTGCCGGCATTTTGCCACATTTAGTGGCATTTGCAACGGATTGTTGCGCCTGCTGCTAGCGCGATTCAAAAAAGCACAAACACAGCCGACAGCCGCCTGACCTTCAAATTCGGTTGTTGTCGCCACGCTGCGGCGCATAAGCTTTTCAGCTTTCGATATCGAAAGCGAATACCGATGCTGTCGCAGTCGCAGTCGCTGTCGCTGCCGCTGCCGCAGTCGCTGCTGCCTATGAAGATAAAAAATCGCATTAGGCACAGAGCAGTGGCAGTGGCAAAAGCTCAAGGTGAAAGCATCATCAGCTGCTGCTGCTAGTGGCAGAGACGGCGGCAGCGGCAGCGCCAGCGACTGCGACTGCATTCGGACACCGATTCGGATGCCAATTTACGTTTCGGATTCGCTCAGCGTACGCGTCGTGCGTTTGCCGAACCCGCAGCGGCGGCAGCAGCAGCAGCAGCGGCAGCGGCATCGGCATCGGCATCGTTCAGGCGGGTCTCCAGCACGGCCGCTGCGTCCGTGGCAAAATAGTCGTTGGGTATACGCCGCGATGTTAAGAGCCGCGAACGCGAACGCAACGTTTCGCAGCAGCACGCAGCAGCACGTAGCAGCAGCAGCAGCAGCAACACCAGCAGCCGCCACACGCCAAACGCAGCACGCAGCAGTTAACCGTTGTTGAGCCTCTACAGCCGCAGAGGCTGTCGCAGAGCCGTTGAGCCGTTGAGCGCCTGCCTTGTGTTAGTAGCCGCCTTCGTCGTCGCAGCAGCCAACGCAAGCGATACCGTTGCCGTTGCCGTCGCTGTCGCCGTCGCCGTTGTTGTCACCGCCGTCGTCGTCGTCGTCGTCGTCGTATTCACTGTTATCGTCGCCGTCGTCGTCGTCGCCGTTGTGGCTGTCGATTGCAATGCATGGGAAGGAGGAAGAACGCTCATTTGCATAGCGCCTAACGGTTCTCAAGAAACTAACCCGAAAGAAATCTTTTTTTTACTGTTGATTTTTTTTTTCTGGTGCAAATTCATGGCTAAGCTTTAGAACTCCTCGACTTGTCTCGCGGCCTTTAAAGAATTGTTTTCAAAATCTTTCTACACATTAAATTTGATGTTGTTCTTTTTTTTTTGATTATCATATATATATTTTTTGATTTTGGGGTATTACAGTTTTTTTTCTTGTTGGTCTTTGGTTTGCTTGTTGATGCGCTGCGCTGCTGTGCTATTTGAGGTAGGTGCCCCACACGCCACCTACTTGATTCATGATTTTGGCGGCCACCTAGTATAATATTTATTTGAATGATCGGAAAAAAGAACAAAAACAACAAAACGTCTTTAATTAGTATTTAAAGAGCCATAAAACTGTTGTGACGTAAATCGAGAGACAGCGTCCAACAAATTTGCAGCTATCTTCCAGATACATTTACTTATAGATACATACGCTTCTCGACGTGTCGCCTCGTTAAAAATCATTTTCATATTCATAACACTGCAGGAACCCCAGACTCTATATAATCATAGGCATAATTATCTACTCTATGTGTGTTTATGTGAGTGTGTTTTTTTTTACTTTTATGACTTTCACATGTGAATTCTTGTTGCTGGTTTCTTGAAATGCTTCATCAAATGTTATTTTAATGTGAATTTGGTTTTCGGTTTTGGTTACGCTTAGGGTCAGAGTCTATTTGGTTCTATCTAGTATTTTGCGCACTGCCAAACGTCCTTGAAATTTCCCTATATACAAATATATATATATATATATATATATATATATTTATATATGTGTGTGTGTGACAAGCATCTGTCAAGTTCGCCATTTTGTTGCAAAGTGACACCATGAGAGAAAAGTCCAGTGTTAGCTTCTATTTGGAAAGTTTCCTTTACTTATTTACATACCCTGTATCCAGTATAGATTTTCAAAGGCAAGGTATACTCGATGGATGTAAATACATATCAGCTTAACATTCGGAACTAGTATATAGATAAAATATAATATCTAATGTGAAATGCTTGAAAGATTTCAAATAAATAGTTGTTGTCTATGTTTACGTAGAGGGTAACATCTAGTCAGTCAAATCAGATCTTAGGCACTCCTGACTTTCGATCAAGCCAACAAAATGTGCAACTAGATACCCCCATTAAGTGCAACAAATTGAAATAAACTTATAGTCAAAGAAGAAGAGCTAGCAAACTAAATGCTTACGACTATATAATACTCTGTTCCAAACAGTATTTCAGCGAAATACCCACAACCTAGTCGTATATCTCTGAAATTTTAAAGTAAAGCCGTCAGATGTACCCTATTACGATTATTTATCGATAGCTATGATCCCAAATATTTGTAGATAAAGATTCGTAGCTTACAAAGTATAAAGGAGAAAAAGAAGAGATATAGTCTAATTATAACTCGGAGAGCCATAAGTATATAATATATAATGCTTAATAAACTTAAAGAGATGAAGCAGAAGGAGTCTTGCCAGCGAGAAAAGTCAAAGCGTCGGACGTCACGACTCGAATTCAGTTAAATTGCGATATGAATTCGCGACCATAGAGAAATTCTCGTCGAGTTTGCATATTCGGCTCTAAGCATTGAGTGGGAGACTAGGTGGAGTGGGAGAACTTTGGAAAGAAGCCTAGAGAGGAAGGGGCAGGGAGGTAAGACGCTTGGTATTGCTGGAATATGCTGACAGCGTGAAGTCCGCCGGGCAAATTCTACTTACTTATATCAATATGCATGACAAGTTTAAAAGCCTTGTGAAAAACATTAAGTAAAAGGAAGATGGCAGCAGCCAAAACAGCGACAGAGACAGACACAGAACAGAGATGGATATGGAGATGGAGAGAGAGAGAGAGAGAGAGACAAGGCAAAGAGTGGCTGATGTCGGCCAGACAAGGTGAAAGAGAAGTGAGAAGTGAGGCAAAGGCAAGTGGCAACTGACAGTAAATAGAGAAAGTCAGTTTGCTAACTAAATGCAAAGTACACGCAACTAGAGTGGAAATAAAATGTGAATAGTCAAGCCAAAGTTCTAGCCTAGGATGTGACTGAAAGTGTGCTAAAAAGGCTCTGTCGCTGTGATTCTAAAGCGCACAAAAAATTTAAATGTGCCATGCTATATGGGAATGAGCCACTTGAAATAATAAACAAATTATGTGGGACTGTGTACAAGAAGAAATTGGAAGAAATAGAGAGACTTCCAAATAGGTAATAATGCCTATGTAAAAAAGGGGGAAAGATAGAATAAGATATAGAGATAGAGATAGAGATGGAGATAGAGATAGAGATAGAGATAGAGATAGTTAGATGGATAGATGGATAGATGGATAGATTGATAGATTGATAGATAGATAGATGGATAGATGAATAGATGGATAGATGTATGGATAGATGGATAGATGGATAGATGTATATATGTATAGATGCATAGATGCATAGATGGAAAGATGGGTAGATGGGTATGGAAAGATAGTAAGATAGTAAGATATATCGAGAGATAAAGAGAGAAAGAGAGTCTGACACATAGAAAAATGCGTATATAGAGACTTAGAGAAATAGGGAGAAAGAGAGACTGAGTCATAGACAAATGTAGAGATAGAGAAAGTGAGAGAGAGAGAGAGAGAGAGAGAGAGAGAGAGAGAGAGAGAGAGAGAGAGAGAGAGAGAGAGAGAGAGAGAGAAAGAGAGAGAGAGAGAGAGCTGGAGATATGGTGAGATTTTGAAGCTGATCCGTTAATTTAATATTTCTAAGCGACATGAATATCTATTAAAATAACATTACCAAATACACTCAACTGATGATACACAAATGCATGTCTGTAATATGTATATGTATGTCTGCTTTATGTAGTCAGAGTTCTCTAGTCAGTTAAAAAAATGTTGTGACAAATAGAATTACAAATATTACACAGATGTACATAATGTACTCGTTGGGTGTTTGGAAGTTATAAAAATAAAGTACCTTAATTAGGAGAGGGAAAAAATACTTGAATTCAATTAAACGAGGATGGGGAAACGGGGAAAAAAAACAGGCAAATGGCCAATTGCCTATTTAAAGTACGTACTGAAAAATAAAATTATAAATACGTATATAGAGCACACACACATAGAGAATAAGAGAGAGAAAGAGAGAGAGTGAGAGAGAGAGATAGAGAGAGAGAGATATTCTGGCCGTGTGCACAATTTGCCTCATTTTGTTGCAAATTTATTGAAAAGCCGATAAAAAATTTCCGTTTCCTTTTTGCTTTCCGTTGCCATTGCAGCATTACACAAAAAGAGCCGCCCGCAATCGAGGCACGCCCACTCCCTAAAATAGGGAGCAGAAAAGGTAAAGCCCAAGAGGGCCAGCTCCAGCTTCAGCTCAAGCTCCTGTTCCAGCTCCTGTTCCACTTCCATTTTCAGTTCAAGTTGAACTAAACGCGTTCAATGAGCTGGAAATATCTAAGCGGCTAGCGCCAGGAGAAATTAATGGATGAAAATGAAAACTGGATGCGAGGCCTCGCAGCAAAAGCAGAAGCAGCAGCAGCAGCAGGGCCAACAGCAGCGATTAGCAAGCTAAATTAATGCAGCAATAAATGATAATTGAATAATTATGCATAAACGTGACACCATGACAAAAGCTCAAACTCAACTGATGTCGACTAAATGAACAAACGCCCAAAACGCGAACGCGAACGCGCACGTGTCTCTGTATCTGTATCTGTGTGAGTGTGCATGTGTGCATGTGTGCGTGTATGTGGGTTTGGTGCTTGTCCGCGTATGCGTGTGTGTGTGAATGGACATTCTACATATGTAGCGCGCTTTTCGCACACTTGATACGATTGGAAATTCGTCTGATACTTATTTTTTTTTACATTTTTTTTTCTCGTTCGCCTCAAAAGTGACGTGCAGAAATTATTTGTAATTAATATGAAAAAAATAATATGATGAGATGATAACGAAAGTAATGTGCATGATGCTGAAGATGCTGATCAAGCCCAAGATGATGATGATGATGTTGATGATGATTATGTTGATAATGCTGCCCACACTGCAAGCCAAAGTTAAAGTGAAAACTAACTAAAAGCAAAAGCCAAAGAAATTCGAAAGCAATATCGAAAAATATATATTATATATCTGAACTATCTTTCGTTTTCTATGTACAAAAAAAAAAAAAAAGAACACTTGCTACAATTAATACAAATAATAATAATAATAATAATAATAGTAAATATTAAAGCTGGTAATACTTACCTCAACAAATAGCAATCCATTTGATATTATTACAAAAATCAACTAAGCAACGTGAGCAGCAGAGAATCCGCTTGGGTAAGTAATTGTTTGCCTATGCTAACATATCTCTCCTTAATCTTGAAACTGAATCCGTTTCTCAACAATGCTCGTCAAGTGCGATTCGCTTAATTGAATTGAGCTTCTTCCTTCGCGCAGTCTGTCTTGAGTGGAGCATTAGGAACATTACAGAATGCAATCAACTGGCGATTTCTCAATGTCTTCTTGAATCAGGCATCAGCTCTCGCCCCTGTTGAATAACTTTAATCTCTAATTAAATTGGCTAAAAGTTTATGCCCACAGAAGCCACCCCTTTTCCATTGCCGATTGCGCAAAGCTTAGAATTTAATTTACTGTAATCTATACTTCAAAGCAATGGGGGATTATAGTTTTCTTTGAAACTAAACTTCAGATTTCTATTAGGTAGCTCTGAGTGGATAATTCCTTTGCAAGCTGAGATTATCCATTGCTGAATAATTTATTTGGGCTTATCTATTAACTTTTAATTGAAGATTAAAAACAATATTCCATTGATATTATTTAGAGTTTTTTGGTTGGTAATCAAAGATATTTTAAGGCAAAACCCTGCTTCAATACTACATATAATATACCAATTTTCTTTTATTCATTAATAGAGGGAGTCAGAGTTACCTCAATATTTGAATTTATATATTTTTCGCTCCAAGAACTATGAATGATATAGTTTTATCTGGTCTTGCTGTGTCCCCAAAGAGCGTCAATATATCACTTATATATTTTTGATCTTGGGTGCAATTTTCAAGTCTCTAAAACTGTAAATAATACCGTTTCTGAGATACTAGAAACGGTATTTTCCAATTTGCCGCAAATCAATGAGAGTATTAAAGTCTCTTGTTTTAAGCTTGATAGATGAAACACTCGAACGGACAGCAAGCTGGACATTGAACAAATCCAATACAGTCTTTCAGTATAAACAATTTTTAATCAGCTGCTACTCGCTCGAGCAAGATTATGAATACAGAATTTGATTAACAGAATAGCCAAGCTCACATAAACACATAATTATAGACTCTGATCTAACGTATTCTCTTTCTGCCATACAAATAAGGCTATATTCATTGAAATCCGAATTTTTTTACTCTGACCCATTCAGCTCTAACTTTTCCTTTGCAAAAGCAGCTTCCGATTCGCTTCGATCAATAGCGGTGACCTTGACCTAACATAATGCCAAATAATATAATGAAATTTGAAACTAATTCAACCTGACCTGACCGTCGCACTTTTGAAAACATTCCGCTTTGATCTCCGGTCGCAACGTGCAGCATGGCGTATGCGCAATATGCACTAACATAATTAAGCATACGTCACGTGTGCCAAAGGGAAGAGCTAAAACAGCAACAACAACAACAGCAACAACAGCAACAACAGCAACAACAGCAACAATAAAAGCAACAGGAAAGCCAAAGGCAAAGGACGAAGATAAGCAAAAGGGAAAGCAAAAAGGAAAAAATTCAATTTGCTTGCATTTTATGAGCCCAAAAGCAAATCATTGACAATAATAAAGAAGCAAAAGCCCCAGAAGCTGCACGGCATGCTGTACGCCGTATATACAGTAAGTAGAGGAAATTTGCTAGCGGGGGCTGCGTGCCATCGCAGGAGGTGGGCGGGGCGCTTGGCGTCCAGTCCGGTGTGGGCGGGGCTCCATCGTAAATGTGAATGATGTTGATGATGGGCGGACAGGGACCGCACAACAGCGGACAGTGGCCAGCTAAAGTGCTCATAAACATTTTCAGTGCTCACAGACAGAGACAGAAACACACATACACACATACACACATACATCCACACACACACACACATACACTCGCATACTTCTGCGTATGTTTTATGAAAGTCTCTTTGTGTGCAAATTTGTTGCGCCACAAACGCTAAAAACTCTAACAACATTTACCAAATATTTTCCACACTTCTCTAACTCTGTTGCTGTTGCTGTAGCTGTTGCTATTATTGTTGTTGTTGCTGTTGTTGCTGTTGCTGCGAATTCTCGAAACAGTTGCGAGCTGCTGTGTCCTTTGCACTTCTCATTTCTATTATTATGCTGCTGCTGCTGCTGCTGGCATTCGCCTTAGAGTCGCTTTTGCAAACTTCCTGTATTTAATTTGCCTCAACGCTTCTCGCAGCTGGAGCCTCACTAACGAATCCAAATATGCGAGCTCTAAGCTCCCGAACCCAATCCCCAATCCCCATTCCCCAAACCCAATCGCAATCCCAATCCGCATTGCCACCCGTTGTCGTCCTCAGCCGCACACAGCGACAAAGAGCAACAATAATAACTTAGTGCTTGGCAGTTGAGCAGAGTGTGGGCTCGACTAGGTGAGATACCCTGTAAAAGTAAAGGAGATAGTGAGAGCTTATAGTTCATATATGTTTATGATTATAAATTTTATTTTTATTATTATCTATGCCTTTTAATATTTTATATAATATATTTTTAATATAATGCATATTCCTATGACATCTCACTGGTAGATAGAGAGTGAGAGAGATAAGGTTTTAATTGACAGATAAGAGAGTATTATTTATAGATAAATCTGTCACATGAAAAAAGTTAATGAGATATAAAATTAATTTACATGCAGTTTTATATTACATTTAATATTTAATCAACTGTTGTGCATACCCCTTAAGTCAGCCCGCTGCATTTCTAGGGTAAAAACAAGCCCCGCTCGCACAGTTTTTATGACTCGCTGGAGTCTTTGCTTGTCTTTTTGTTCTCATCGCCGCTGCCAACTGCTTATTGTGTGTATGTGCCTGGAATTTTAGAGTAGCGTAGCATCCAATGGCATTCACAAGCCTTACACCCACACACACACACACACAAGCACAAGCACAAGCACAAGCACACGCACTCCGATATACACCCACGTCGCAGCAGTAGCAGAAATAGATGGCCCCCAACTCCCAATCTACTTATTTTGGCCATGGCGACAAGTGCCGACTATTTCGTTGCTTTCCATGCTCCTTTATCAAGTAAAGAGAGTATATTGGTTCAGAGAGATTTGAATTTGAAATTTGAAATATATATTCGGGTATACCATGGCCAGTTCTACAGTTGAACTGCTCTATAAAGGGATTACAAATTATATGGGAGTCATGGTGTCAGCAGAATCACCCTGAATTATCTACTTAACTGATAGACCTATAAATCATGTGGGTCGCCCATTGAGGCATGGCGAATCGCAAAATTTGAAATGAAATTGGTTTATGGACTGTGACAAGTATTATGCAGTGGACTACGCCTGACTGCAATGCTCTTACTTTGTTTAGTTGATTGATATTGATATTGATTTGATTTGAAGCATATTGGATTTGTGCAAGGTCCGTCTTGCTTTCAGGCTGTCTGTCCGTATGAAGTAAGAGAAATTTTGAATATTTTATTGCTGTAGCCTGTTTATACTTTATAAGAGTGTTACGGTTTTTTCGATTCGTACTCTTGAGGCTTGGCATTTTTTAAAATACTGTATTTATTACTTCAGTAACGATATTATTTTAATTGCTAGAATCTTGAAACTTAGAAAATTAAAAATATATAATTAATATATCTACGTCCATTGGAGGGCGTGTCAAGCCAAGTTAAACTCTAACTTCCATATTTTTGGAGCTCCAAAATAGAACAGTAAAGTCACTGCTGACTCCTTCCTGACTCCTTGACCCATAAAATATTAAACAGTTTTTGGACCGTGAATGAGTACTGAGCAGTCGGTAGCACCCGACTACAATATACTTACTTGTTGTTTAAGCATCTAACTGGGCCGACTTGCTTATAGCATATCTATGTACATATTTATATATGTATATATACGTAGTATGTTGTATATACTTATTATTAACTGTTGCTGTGGTTGTTGGAGTCGTTGGAGTCTCAACTCTGATTCGATTGTTGCGGTGCGTTGCGTCGCATGGCGCCTGCATTCGTTCTGCGGCAGCTAAATGTTAAGCCGCTTAAGCCGTTTAAGCTGTTTAAGCTAAGCACTGTCATTTCATTTGTGTAGAGCTCTCGTGCTCCTACTTTGAATTTCAAAGTCAGTTTGCTTGCTAAACAGTTGAGAGTGCAATTTGTCGTGGCAGTCGCGGCAACTGCAACAGATGTTGTTGTTGCTCTTGCCGTTTGTCCAAAAATAAAAAGCATTTTGGGAGCAGTGCGACAAATGACGCTGCTCGCGCTGTTCGCCAGAGTTCCTTCTAAATTTATGTAAGTTTTATTTTTAATTTTTATGGCCGTATTACCGTTGTTGTTGTTCTTGTTGTTGTTGTTGTTGTTGTTGTTGGTGCTGACTTGACTGCAAGTCAAACCAGCCAGCTGCATTCATGTTCAGCGCCTGCATTTTTACACTTTTCTATTTTTATTTGCATTGAAGAGTTTTTTATGTGTGCGCGAGTCTTGTTTTTTCGCATTCATTTTATTTTATTTTTTTCAATAAGAATACAAAAATGGGTGAATAGGGCATTATGTTTTACATGAACTGCGTGTAACAGTCATATATGAATGGCGTGGCTTAAAGAGTTTTTATATTCCAGAACTTTTGCACTGTTGCTCTTTGGGTTGCCTAATGTATTTATTATATATTTTGCTATTTTCTTTTATAAACTTCCATTTTCTAAACATTTCCATTTTCGAGCACTATAGGAACTAGTAACATAGTATAGTTTCTATAGTTCCTTCTCCACTTCTTCTAAAACTCTATGAATGAATTCAATAAAAAAAATATTCTCGAATATAAATATATTTTAACCTTGTTAAATCATTTGGTATTTACAGAGTTTAGACGCACTGTGATTTTTTTTTACTGATTTCGTTAACATTTTTAGTTTTAATAATTAAATGTTTCAAAATATAAAACTCTTAAACGTTTTTAGACAATATTTCAAAATTTAAATTAAATATATACGCATTAAAAATGAAGAATAAATCTTTGTTAAATTGCACTAAAAAGTTTAAAATAAGATTTGTATTTGTGTTTAGAGAGAAGTGGTATTGCCTAGTCGGTCATTCCCGACTAAAGCAATGTTATTTATTTAAGGCTGCCTCTTGTCTATTTTGTAAATTTGTGTTAAAGCAACTAATTTATTTAACATAAAACTAAAATAAAACGAACAGAATTCACGAAAGCAGAAAATGCAATGCAGAGCGTGTGCCATAAGTGATGAGTAAATTATTAAATAGTTCGGCTTTAAGGGAAGAACGGGATATGTAAAGGACTTTAATGGATTGTCTCTGGAAAAAAATAAAGTTTACTTACATTTAAATAGAAATTTATAATATATATAATATAATATATAGCAAATGTATATGAACATATAATATATATATATATATATTTTTTTTTTTTGTTTGTTTGACATCGAGCGAAATTGATTGTATAGTAAGTGGAGGTGGTGGTGGATAAGTTGCAAATTATAGTTTATATCTAAAAATAAATTTAGCTTTAGACCTAAAGGCAAAGGATCCAATCGTTTTAGTCCACGTACATTTGTATAGATATATATTGAGAGAGAGCCAATTAATTTTGATGGGTTTCTAGCCTGTTGAGGTGTCTAGAGTGACGTGTTTAAAGATACCTTTAATCTCACAAAATGGCACTTTTAACACCTCAGCAGACACTGAGGTGTCGGACCAAGTCAAATTTCCAACCTCTGTCATAATTGCTTCAACTGACATCAATTTAAAAGACTTAAAAGTACCTGTTGTGATATAGAGAGCATTTCTGATATAGAGAGAGTGGTATTCTATATATAGACATGTCATATAAGTCAGCATAGCTTTGATTTTAAATCAGACTGAGTGGTTACTTATTTTTTAAAGTAATAATTACTTTGGGAACTTAAATGCTATTTTATGTTGTCTTATCAAGCTTAAAATTCCCATTTATTAAACATGAAAAAATTTAGAAATAATTTTGAATTTTCTTTAAGCTCTTTTGTCAGAGTATATTAAAGAATATATAATACAGAATATATACAAGAATACTAGATGGTTAATATGTACTAGTTCAAACTACATGGTTGAGCATTCGAAGTGTAACCTATTCAGTTGGTCATGAAAATTTCGTTTGCAAACTGATTTGTACTTTTTAATAAATGTATTAAAGTTAAGTTGTTATTGTATCCAGAAAGAAAATAATCCATTTTCAAGTTATATATGCTACAACTTTATCAGTAAAAAATTAATAAATATTTTTAAATGCGCCATATATGCTAAGTATCAATGACCCACGCGATATCAAAATCTTTAGACTCAAATCAAAACTAAGAACATTCTTATAACTAAAGCTAGCCCTATGTCTCTAAGTATTGCCCTCAGCATTGTTGCTGAATTAAGTTTGAGTTTGATTGCAATATTTATTGATATGCAATATTATATGATATGCTATGCGTAAACAGTGGTCAGTGATCGTATTGACTTATAGATAAATACGAGTTGCGAAAATTGTAATAACACCATTATGAAATTTTCTTTATAGTTTAAGGTAAACTCGAGCTAAAATAATAAAAATAATTTCAGATAAAAGAACGATAAGCAGTAGCAACGGATTGGAGCCACAGCAAAATCTCAATTGAGAGTGACACCAAAATATTGTCTGGCTTGGTTAAGCTGAACAAGCTACTAAATATTAAGTTTATAGGATAATCTTCCAATATAAACATATCTGGATAGTGTTTTATGTATTAATTTTTTCTTTTTTACAATAATATAATTTTAATATTATTACAATTGGTACGTTGCACGTTGCTTGCGGGACGTCCATAAAGCATTGATCTGCAAGCGCTTTGTGCTACTTTAAACAGGGGCATCTCGCCTTCTGCTTCGCTCCATCTTAATTAGAGCATTCAAGGAGTTTATTAGCATCCAAACTGCCTCCGACTCCAGCATGGTATTGACGAGGTTGTTCGCTCTGATGGAGCAGGCCTCTGCTTCTTCTAGGCAACGCCTCTAATCGAGGAATCGTCCACACTCGAATATGGAGTGTTTGGTGTATTTCACCAGTGCATAGTTCACAAAAGGGACATTCAATTCTTTATGGGCAAACCGTTTCAGCTAGTTTTGGAAACATCTGTGTTCAGAGAGAATCAGTGAAAGATAAACACTAATATTGTGGTTGAATCTCTAGGAAGCGTGTATGTGTTCATCGCCCTTTAATCGAGCTGTTCCACCTTCATTGCCATTGTGCTATGCTGTTCGACTTGATCGGGCTACTTCGTATAGTGTACTCCACTCCACTGTTTCGGCAACCTAGTCCTCCAATGAAATCATGACGACTATGACAAGCGCCGCGTCATCAGAGACTGACCTGAAAGCGACGGACCTAATGACACTCATCAGTAGAAGCCATCGTTGTAGTTTTGGTCCTCGCTGAGAGAGAGCTATACAAAGATCAGCTGCCGTTTGCAAAAGCGGAAAATCAATTTTGTGGCTAACATGATGCCAAGATACTTTATCGCCCTCTCTGCTTCGAAGCAGACAGTGCTAATCTTTATATGGGCCGATTCTACTCTCTTGCTTAGTATATATTTATATTTGTGAAATGAATATTTAAAAATTTGTGCTATTTTGGTATCCGCTCATATTTTGAGATGCTTCCCAATTCCCGTAAATACATCAACTTTAACGTCTGCAACTGCTAAAAATATATTCCAAAGTTTCTTTCGCCTACTTCTGAGTAAAGATGTAAAGATGTAAATAATTAAGTACTTTTTTGTGTAGTTGTTAAATAATAATTGAGCTTCGTTTGCCAATTTTGTTTTTGTTGTTCCACTCAAATTGATATATAGACAAGCTGTTATCTATTATAAATTAATGGCCGCCTCGGAGCTCAATTTATTGCCATTTGGTGACCTTTTCGAACCTGACCCTCGCAATTGACTGCTACACATGTAGCATACATGTTGAGCTGTTCTGCCAGAGGTCATTGCATTGAATTGTTTAATTTATATTGTGGTTTTTAAACTGTGGCAACTCTGCATATTTAATGGCTCGTTGCGGCCGCGCGGGGATGCATAAAATACCAGATAAAAGGGCTCGCAGCGGGCATCGAGCTGCGGGCGAGGTTTGGTTGCGATATGGTGCATATTTTAGTTTGGGGAAAATCAAATTAACACACTAGTGAGTGCTAGCCTGCCAGTGTGTGTGTGGGTGTGTGGGTGTGCGTGTGTGCCTGCGAATGGAATAAAAATATCGCAGCCTGCTTGCAGCGCATTCGCCAAGAGATTCAACTGTCAGCGACAAAGAAGCGGATTCAGATAGAGAGAGAGAGAGAGAAAAAGAGTGTGAGAAAGGGACACGAAGAAGGGGTGCAGCTGGTAATCAAATATGCTGCCTGCACCTGGCGGCGGTTGGGTCCAGCAGCTTATCCGAATCATATGAGGTGATAAACCAATTAAGAAATTATATTCATTTTTTCCACCCAGACATTCATGTGGGCAGTAAGACTAAAGGGATTAATAAAAGAAAATGGAAAGGCGAGAGATAAAAATGAAATATGAATAAGTGCGGATGGTAGAGAGAGGGCGAGAGACACAGAGGCTGGGGCAGAAACAGAGACAAAGTAATGGACAGAGACAGAGACGGAGACAGAGACGGAGACAGAGACAGAGACAGAGACAGAGACAGAGACAGAGATAGACAAAGACAAAGACAGAGACTGAGAGAAAGAGAAAGAGAAAGAGACATAGAGACATAGAGACATAGAGACATAGAGACATAGAGACATAGAGACATAGAGACATAGAGACATAGAGACATAGAGACATAGAGACATAGAGACATAGAGACATAGAGACATAGAGTCATAGAGACATAGAGACATAGAGACATAGAGACATAGAGACATAGAGACATAGAGACATAGAGACATAGAGACATAGAGACATAGAGACATAGAGACATAGAAACATAGAGACATAGAGACATAGAGACATAGAGACATAGAGACATAGAGACATAGAGACATAGAGTCATAGAGACAGAGACATAGAGACATAGAGACATAGAGACATAGAGTCATAGAGACAGAGACATAGAGACATTGTGACAGAGTTTATCTCTCCATGACAAATAAAAAGACAGATGGAGACAGAGATACAGAAGCAGATGGAGACAGAGTTATAGACAGAAAAAGCGACAAAGAAAAATAGAAAGAAAGAGGCAGAAAAATAAATAGAGAAAGAGACAGAGACTGATAGAAGACATAATTTGTGTATTTCCTATATCCATAAAATGTGCACAACATAAATATTATGAAACACACGAATTGGATTTAAGGAAATAACGCATACGCACTGTGAGCATCAAAGATCAATGTCAACATCACCTTGGCTGGAATATTTCAGCTATAGTGGAATTTTAAATAGAATTCATGTATTCCCACACTCACTCACACACATTTACACTCACTCATACACATTTACACTCACTCACACAGACGTAGGTAAATTTAACATGCAAGTGACACAGTTGGCACTGGGAAATCAAACAGACTTTCGTGTTGTAACAAATGTCGTACAGATATCTAAAGTTGATCAGCGATCATTTGTCGCTGCTCGCAGCTTCGATTGTGTTCGAGGGAAATTTTATTAGTGGACCAATAAGGTGGGGACATTTAGTGTAGTAGATTGTATAGATAGTGATGAGGATTGATGAGCTAGTTAATGCCCTGTGATCTGACTAAGAACTTCAACTGAAATTATGATCTAAGGATTGTAGTCTAAAGGGTATACAATTGTATATATACTTAGATATGTGTTGGCCTAACGCTAGGATAATCTAAATTCCCATACAGAGCAGGGGGCGCTGCTACAGGGTATGACAAGAACTTGTCGAGCATTGTCAATCTGAGTTGGGGAAATCAATAAATGAAAGGCTTACAGGGTATTCAGATGAGAGCTAAGAACTTTTGCTATCGAATATTTATATATGCATATTGAGTCAACATATACTCTCTTATCAATGTCATGACCACAGGGTATATTGAGAACAAGTCAAAAATTGGCAAACGAAATCAAACAAATTGAAAACAGGCCGACAAACGATCAAGCGTCTAAAAAGCAAATACCCGCTCGTTGTTGCTGTTTGTTTTAGCTATTTTATAGGCCCACGCGCAATAGATACACACTTAGATATACGAACACATATATGTATATACATATATATATATATATATATTGATAAATCGTCAACGATATTTATAGGAGTTTCGTCGTCGACGCGCCCATTTGCGAAGGACACAGGCGAAGGGCCCTCAGGGCCCGACTCGACAACCATCGAAACGCTTGCCGAGATACATTTTTTATGGTACGCGCGTGTCAATTGATAAACAGCAGCTCGAGCAGTGGCTACTCCCTTGAATGACCCCATCTGTCCCCATCTCCCCCATTGGCTGCGATGGCGAGTGTCACAGCAACTGGCGTAATAAATCGCCAACAAATTGAGAGCTAGCAAAATAATTGTCCACAACTCCAGCAGCCCTGGAGGAAAGTCGAAAATCTCTTCTTTCACATAGTACATGCCGTTAATTTGAAAGCGAAAAGCGCATAATTAGATCAAGTTCTATATTAGTCCATTAATCACTCGACTTTATTGTTGTGCTTTGGAGAAATAGAGACCACATGAATCTCTGGCACACATTGAGTATATATCGTTTATCGATTCTAAGTAAAATGTAAAATAGTTAACTTTGAAGTAAAAGGCAGAGCTAAGAAATACGTACAGCTTAATTGTATAATTAATAAGTAATATGGAAGATATGTGCAGATGAGCGGGGTGAAGTTGGAAAAGAATACAGAGAGAACCCAGCGAGAGGAAATTCAATTATTGTGTTTAATACTCTTTGATAAGTGATGGCAAAATGTTTAAGTATGTGCCATAAAAGAGCATTGAATTTATTTGATGTGCCAGATAACACGATGAAAGAGAGAAGGCTGTAAGAAGCGTGATAGCAAGAGAGATGGATAAACAGAGAAAGAAAGGGAAATAAGAGAAACATATATAGGGAGACTTATGGAGTTATATACAGAGAGTGAAATGTCAAATGAAAAGGGAGAGAGAGAGAAATAAAAAGAAGCAGAGATATATCAGACCAAAGATATTAATAAGAGAGAACGACAAGCTAAAAAGAGAGAGGAGAAAGCGTAAACATACAGAGAGAGGGAAAAGAAAGATGAAAAAGGGAGAGAAACATGAGAGAGAGAGAGAGAGGAAAAAGATAGCGCGGAAAAAGAGAGAGATCAAATAGACAGAGTCTGAAATAAAGAGAGAAGAAAATAGAATAGATTGAAAATGGGGCAAAAGAGAGTGATAGAGAAAGCGAAAGGGAGAAAATCATGAAAAGAGGGACAGAAGGGTAGCCATAGAGATGGAGAGAAATACAGGCTGCCAGACTGACAGGTATAGAGGGTGACAGAGAGAGCGAGAGAGAGAGATGGAGTAGATGGGAGTATATTAAAAGTATAGTATAGTATAAGTATAGTATAAGTATAGTATAAGTATAGTATTAGTATAGTATAAGTATAGTATAAGTATAGTATAAGTATAGTAAAAGTATAGTATAAGTATAGTATAAGTATAGTATAAGTAAAGTATAAGTATAATATAAGTATAGTATAAGTATAGTATAAGTATAGTATAAGTATAGTATAAGTATAGTATAAGTATAGTACAAATAGTGCAAGTATAGTATAAGTATAGGACAAGTCTATAAGTATGGTATATAGTACATATAGTAATGAAAAGCAAAGAATACGAGAGAAAAATTAAGCTGCCAATAATCCCAAAAACATATACGGATTATAGATAAAGACGAAGCCAAAACACACAATTTATATACTTGAGAAATATTCTTTGTTTATCAACAAGTTGTGCTCATCAATACAAAATGAGTGAATCGACAGAATAAATCAATTACTGATATTAAATTTGCTATATATAAATAATAATTTGGCAAATTAATAGTACAAATTTATCTTTCAATAGCTTTAAATGAATATTAAAAGATTAAAGAAGATTTCGCTGATAAAAAGTGGCGCAACGGTTTGGGTATTGAGGTTTCAATTTGATTTCGATTTGATTTTGGACGCGTTGATTTCGTATTATGGGATTTATTTATAGACCCCGACGAGGTGCGGTGGGCGTCGACTGCGACGTCGACGTGGGCTCTTTGGTTGAATTAAAAAAATAGGCAAATAAAATAAAAGAGAAAATAAAGAAAAATAAAAACAAAAAACAAAAAACAAAAAACGTGCGACAAAAAATGTGAGTGCAAATTGTTATTTTTTCTTTTTTTGCTCTCATTTTTTAATGCGCTCAGCCTTTGGGCCAATATGCTAGTGTGGGCAATGTTTTAATTGGGCGAGTTTTAAGGTCAAACATACACACAACAGCACACCCACATACAGAATCAATAAATAAATTGAAATTGGCGCAAAAAGAGAAAAGCGAAAAGCGAAAGAACAAAATTAAAGGCGAAAACGTTGCGGAAGCGTTTTGAAAGCGCGTCGATTATTTCAGCCAGCAGCAACAACAACAACAACAGCAGCAGCAAAATTGCCGCTAATCAAAAACTGCACGAATGTTGAAAATAGTGCCAGCGGCAACAACAACAACCACCACAACAACAACAGCAACAACATAAACATAAAGAAAGTACAGCAATAACTAATCAAAAGCCAGCGCACTGTGGGTGGCCGGCCTTAACGGTGGCTGGCTGGTCAAGGGTGTAGCAAAGTGAAAGGTACTCACACACACACACATACATACATGCACACACATACATACATATACTCACCCACAACATACATTTGTATATAGCTTAAAGCAATGCCGGCAGCTGTAATCGTTGTTGCTATACCCTGTAAACATTGCATGTGTTTAATCAAAGTTAAAAAAAATCTAAAAATCAAATATAAATATAAACAAAGAATCATAGCAAATTAAAAAAAAGTAAAATATGTATAATAAAAGAGAATATGAATAAAGATACATTATATTAAATATCATTATATAACTATTAATAATATAAACTGCTCGTTATCAGAAGAGCTCCACTCTTCATGTTCTCCGTTAATGTTTATTTTCTATATTTTGACGGCTAGAATTCTAAACCTTTTTTTCTATTGGAGTCTGCTGTATTTTGCTTCAAATAAAATAAAACTTCACTCTGTATCATTTCAGTATATATTTTTTTAAATATTTTGAAAAAAAGCTTAGAAAAAATTGTTGCAAAAATCGCCTGCTCAGGATAGCGAATGAAAATGAAATTGTGCGTATTTCACTCTTTGGCACTTTGGCAAGAGAGCTGTTAATTTTTTTTTAATGCTGAAAATTTAACATTTTTTGGAAAAAAATTACTATTGGAAAAAGTATAGTATTATTTTATAGAGGAAAAATCATTGAAGCTTACGTTGATTTCCCACTATCTTCACCAAAAAGCTCTATAAAATCTGACAGACATGGGAAAACAAATATTTATAATTTCAAAGCTAGCTTAGGTATGTTAAACATAAAGTCTATAATGATTATATTTTATATGTGCATATTAAAAAAAAATTTTCGAGTAATTTATTTGGAAAATACAATAATATTATTTATTTATTTATTTATGTTATTCTATTAATATTTTATGATTTTGAATGATTTCTCATACAATTGCATGCATGAGATTAATTATCGAACAAATATGATAAGCTCGTATTGCGTATGCTAGCTAGCTTTTGAGATCTCGCCTAGATCTAGATAAACTCAGCTAGTCATCCTGATCAAGAATATATACATATATACCTTATGGGCTCAACCACGTCTCCTTTTGCCATTTTCACATATGCATTATAAGCTGATTTCACATTTTCAATGGGTTTGGGGTGTACAAAAAATATAATATAAATATAAAAATTTAATATAATATAAATGTAAGAAATCAAAGCTGAAGTTGTTAGAATATTTAACATGCTTCAATAAATGGAAAGACATCTCGGATTTTAATGACCAATTTTTTTTTTTAAGTATCTCTGACGATGTTCTTAGCTCTGTACACCCAATTGACCAAACGTAAAAAGGTTTTGATTTGTGTCACGCTTTGCGTGGATTTATTTATGTTAAGAAATGCCCTAAGAGAAGAGTGAACTGACTTAATGGGTATCTGCACGTCGAGCAGTTCAAGTCATGTTTATTTGTTTTTGTTGCTGTTGCCCGAATCCATTTTAAATTGAGAAAAATCGCAGCTACTGGCACGAAATCACGAAAACTTTTAATTATTTTCTAACAGGCAAACACACGCGAACAGGGTGCGAGAGAGTGAGAGAGGGCGGAAGGAAGGAAGGGCGGGGGTTGGATATAACGGTAAGAGACAGCGCAGAGCATATGCGTTGTTAGGGTTTGCTGAACTTTTTCCAGGCACGCCATTTTATAAATTGTTAGGAAACAGGCCTCTCGTTAGAATCCCAAACAGTTATGCCAGCTGAGTGTGTGTGTGTTTGTGTTTGTGTTTGTGTTTGTGTTTGTATGTGTGTGTATGTGTATCTGTCAGAAATTAAATACGTTAAATCGTTTATTGTGTGTGTCTGTCTGTCCGTGTATTGTGGTGTGCACATAGCGACGGCAATTTGTGGTCATTTCCTTTTCATCAGCTTGTGAAATTTTTCTATTTTATTGCTGGATCCTGCAACTTGAGCAGCGTACGTGCAGATGCTCGAATTACGCACACACGCACATACATAGAGAGACACACAGAGCTGCACATAAGAGCTCTCTGCCACGGAATGTTTAGATTACAACAGCATACAATCTAACACACACACTCACACACATACGCACACACACACACACACATGTGAGGAAAAGAGAAGACAGGCCACACACATACATACATTTTCTTCTTCTTCCTCTACATTTTTTCTAGCTTGGTTCCAAGCAGTTGCTTTTAGACCAAATATTTTTGGTGAGCAGCCGCAGCTGCTGCTGCTGCTGCTGCGGATGCTTCCACATCTGCGCCTCTCTCTGCTTTGGCTTCATTCGCTGGGGTCTGAGGTCAGGCCACGCCCCATTGCCCCACATTTGGCCCTTGTGTGTTGCAGGTGGGTGTTTGTGTGTCACCTGAATGCCTAGCAGCTCAAATTAAGTATACGTCACGGTGGACACTTTAAGTGCGATTCTCTCATCAGCTATTCTACTTAAAAGCCGCTTCAACTTGCCCTCTCAAGTAGATTTTAATTAAAGCAAATACAACCTTAGAAATGTTTATTAACATTTGCTCTCTGTAATTAAAAAATAATATATATGGATAAACATACATGCATATGTATGTATGTATGTATGTATACATATATACTGAGTCGACAAAAAAAACTTAACCAATTAAATATTTGACTTGGAATAGCTTTAAGGACATCCGACTAAGGTAAACATTTAAAGAGACATTAAGAAATTGATTAACTAGATTTATTTTAAATATAATTCGTATATAATAAAACTTTAATTATATGTGGAACTAAGTAGACCGAAAATCTAAGCAATACGAATAGATTTCAAGATTGACTAAATATTATTCCTTGAACTTGAAGAAGATGCAGAGAGAAGAGAGCAGAGAGAAGAAGAAGGGAGAAGAAAGAGCGAAAAGGAAAGAGGAGAGAGGAAAGTTCAGTAGAATATCAACTAGAATTTCTAAATTATTACTATATTATTTTAATTTGGAATGAATACCTTGAGAGACTAAATTCTCTAGGCCTCCGCACTAGATCTAGGAGAAGACTCAAATGCCTACTAGGAGAAGACTCAAGACCTACTAGACCGGATCTTGACTTAACATTAACATTGACATTAACTCTTTGATCCCATGTATAACATAGTTCATTAATTTCTGATTAGTTTATGTTAAGCTAGGAAAACTAGTCTTTGAGTAATTTAACAAACAAATGCATAATTTTGTAACTTCACAAATTGGCCTTATAAATTTGGAATAAATGGAATAGAAGTTCAGGCCTTGCTAGCTTTTGGTAGCCCTCTGGGTATGGCACACATAATATACTCTTATCAATGTAGGCCGACTATATGTATGCAACAAATACATACATAACAATATCCTGTCTCTGTGTATATGTATCTATTCATTTTTGGCCTCTTAAGTCCATTTGTTGCATTAAAATTTTACAATTCTCTGCACAATCTCGAATGCATAAATTGTGGAATGCAATTAATAAACACACACAGATTTCATACAATGGATGTGCGTGCGTGTGCGTGTGTGTGTGTGTGTATGTGTGTGTCCGCTTTTGGATAGCAAAATGTATGACAAAACTTTATGCAGCCGCTTGAGCTGCGCGTGGCCCGTCCCCTGTGCCCCATTTGCATAAATATTACGAGCAGCCCTGCCCTTTAGCCCCACACACAGGCACCTACGCTGTATGTATATATGTGTATAGTATTTATATATACATATATATATGACCCCCGCTTAGTTTCGTGCGGTCGCTAGGTGGCGCTGTAATCAACTGTGTCAAAATGCCAACGCAGAAAGTCAAAAGTCGTCGTCAAGAGGCAACTGCGACAGCAGCAACAGCAGCAGCAGTAACAACTACAGCAACAACCCTCACATAAAAGTCAAGTCAAATGTTACACACACACACACACACACACACACATATACACATACACTCGTGAATTGCCAAGCAGGTGGAAGGCAGCATCCTAGGCACAAATATTGTTGTTAGAAACGAGGCAGAAAGTTAAAGAAAAACTAAAGTAAAAGCCAAGCGAAATCAAACCTAAACAAGTAAGAAAGCCCTAGTGGGGGGTGCCCGACTAGCAAAGCCCCTGAGCCCGGTAAGATCTCCTTTTTTAAATAGACACAGATAAAAATTATTTACATTTTTGAGTTTCCACTCAAAAAGCATATTTGCTTAAAAAAATATAAATAAATCAAATAGAAGAAAAATAAGAAATGAAGAAAAACAGAAATCAGCGCACCTGGACTTTCTAAGAAAAAAATATAAATAGAAAAATAAATAAACCCTACGCCGCTTGTAAGTGAACTGAGGACCTCTCGGTGATGCGTATTGCGTCTACTTAAGCCGCCACTGCTCACTTTTCAAATACACAGGACATCCAGGAAATCTTAGCTAAAGTAGCGGCTGAATATACAGATACAATTGAATCGCAATTGTGATTCTTAGAATATGTTAGAATGCACGCATTGGAGCGTAAGCAAACAAATACAGAGATAAAACGGTTGAATGTTTGACTGTATGTGTGCGTATAGGAAAACGCTGCTTAGCGCTGATTGCCCCAACGAGCAAACGTTTTGCTTAGTAATTTCTGTGTGACTTAAGGGATCTTTATGAAACTTTAAGCACATGATTAACATATTCCATTCACTACTTGACATTTTTTGAAAAATGTTAGCTTATTCTCATAGTGGCTATATTTGCAACTGTCCTGTTATGAAAATCAAAGTTATATAACTTATAGTCTCTAAGATCGACGCGATGAACAGACAGACAGACGGACAGACGGACAGGGCTGAATCAACTTAGTTCGTCGCCCATGTAAATATTTTATAGAATCTGCCACACCTCTTTTAGCCTGTTACATACATTTTAAGAAAACCTTTATACCCTAATTTCACATTTTCAATATAAAGTGAAGGGATGGAAACAAGATACCCTGTAACCAGTTGCAATATAATTATAAATATAGAAGGAAGTAGAGGATTTATAGAGAGTAGAGAGTTGAGGGTCAGAGAGTCTTTAGATGAATTTTGACATAAGATATAAGAATACATTTTTTTTTGTAATGAAATAATAAGTTGTTTACGTTCTGCTATTTTTAGGCAACTTAATTTGAACATAAATTAATTAATATATACTTGAAAATATTCTAAATATTATACGGAATTTAGCCTAACATTTTTGCTGGCTTATACAGAAAGTTAAATGAATATTGTTTATATACGTATTGAATGTTATCTATATATACAAAAGTTGAAGCAACACTCAAATGATAAGTAGTGATATTATATTGTAATACTCTACTGATAAAAGGGCTAAGAATCAAAAGTAGCTAAGGGCTTTTGTTCACTGCTAGTCAAAATTTTCCACGGATTTTATTTAATAGCTATGCACACTGAACAAAGTAAGAACGATCTTAGGATGATCGTGAGAGCGAGATCTCAACTCCACAACTCCAAAGGCCACTTTACATTAATAATTGCTAGTATACAATTTAAATGATTTCAATTCATTTATTGATTACTGAGTATAGCATAACCAAAACTATTATCGTACATCTAGTAACATAAGTCTCTAAGTCTTAAGTGACTTGAGCTCTGTTACAGGGTATCATAGAATAAAATGGAAAGAAAACGAAATGAAATGCAAAAGCTGACAGCTTGACGAACGCTGACAGGGGGCCATACACATGTGGCATATGCGTGTGTGTGTGTGTTTGTGTTTGTGTGTGTGTGTGTGTGTGTGGCAGACAGGTGTAAAAGTGCTGCAGCGATAGCTACTGCCACATCAGCAGCAGCTGGAGCAGGTGTTCGTGTTGTTTTGCTTGTTGTAATTGACACTTTAACTCGAAATTTGACTCAAATTGCAGAAGCACATCGCAAGAGCACAACAACAACAACAACAATGCAATGTAGGCGTAGTGGCCAGAGGGGGGCGTGGCGTGGAAAAGATGCCAAAGGCAGCAGCAGCAGCAGCAACAACAACAATGCATTTCAAGTGTCGCCTGCGAAACGGAAGTTCTCAAGCTGTAGCCGAGACAAACAAACACATAGAGAGCGAGAACAGAACAGAACAGAACAGAAAGAGAGAGAGAGAGAGAGAGAGAGAGAGAGAGACCCTCGTACACTTAGCGTTGACATAATGAATTGTAATTTGAACAGACTTGCATGTGGGGGGCGGGGGGCGGGGCGCAGCATTGAAGCTTTGGCTCTGCCAGCCTCAAAGTCATTTGCTATTAACTTAAATTACGTATACGCTGCATACTTTTGTGCGCCGCATGCGAGTGAATTTAATGCCAGCAGCGAATTTTACAAAAGCAGAGCATTAAATTCACCTGTCCTGGTTACGCCAACCACCCGCATATATACACACGCATACACGTACACACTAGCACACACACTCACACACACACATAGCATATACACATATATACATATACACAGAGCAGCAGCAGCAAAATTTATTGTTTGCGCCAGGCAACATTTTTAGTGCGCCAGCTGCCTTTGCCTTGATTAAAGTAAAAAGTACACACACACACACACACACACATATGGCTAGAGCATATGCATAGCTATGTTTGGCATTTAACACATGTAAAGCCGCGGCAATGGCTTTTGTTGTTGGCCGCCTGCTGTGAAAATGCGCGAATGTTTAATGCCAAATAGCAACAGAAGCAGCAGCAGCAGTAGCAACAGTAGTAGCAACAACAACAACAACAATTGGAGACACAACAACAACAGCAAGCACAAGAGATGCTTCGCGTTATGCAAAGTCTTGGAATGCCAACAACAACAACAACTCCTCTACTATGACAACAACAACTTTTTCGAAAAAAAAAAAAAAGTTGCGTTAAAATGGATGTACCGTTACATTTATGGCACTATGCTAATGCCTCAGAGAATGTTGCTTATGGCATGCACAGATACATATACATATGTATACATACATGCCACTATATACATATGTATGTCTTAGGCATGTGGAAGAGCTGCGCTTAGCCTGGAAACTTTAGCTAAGCGACAGCTGACAAACGACCTGGCAACTCTGGCGTCACAAACCATGCACAATGGACTAGTTTAGGCAATTTGCCAAGGCGCTTAGCATTTGGCGCAAACCAGACAAAATTAAATATCACACAATATATAATGTTAAGTGAAAGCTATTTGTGTGTGTATAAATATAATATACATATGTCTATTTAATAACATTATAGACATTCTATTAATATATTTGGTTTGTTTTGACTGGTGAGCAGACTGATGATCTGTTTCATGTCTGACTGATGCAGTGTCTGACGAGCTGATTAAATGAATGATGAGTTGACTGATCAACTGACTAATGAAATACATGTTGTCATGACCGATGAAGTGAGTAATAAACTGACTGATGTGTTGGCTGATGAGCAAACTGATGAGTTGACTACAAGTCGACTGATGAGTATACTGTTAAGCTGACGGATGGGCTGACTGATGAACTGTAATATAACTTGACTGATGAGCTGACTTATAAATAGATTGATAAGTTGTCCGATGAAGTGCATGTTGAGCTGACTGATGAAGTGAATGTTGAGTTTACTGATGACTTGAATAATGAGTTGACTGATGAAGTGAGTGAAAAACTGACTGATAAGCTTTCTAATGAACAAACTAATGAGATGACTGATGCGGTGAATAATGAAATGACTGATGAGCTGGCTGATGAACAACCTAATGAGCTGGCTGATGAGTTGACTACGACAGATGAACTGACTGATAAGTTCACTGCTAAACTGAATTGTGAGTTGACTGATGAGCTCCTCAGTAGATTGATAAGGTGAAAAATGAATAGACTGATAATAAGAAGATTGAGAAGCTGAATGATGTAAAGATTGATGAGTTGACTGATGAACTGACCAATGAGTTGACTGCTGGCCTGTCTGACAGACTGACTGATGAACTAAATTATTTAAGAGACTGTGGAAAACGATTACATGAAACTGTAGATGTAGAGAATTTTTGGCCGAGAAAATAATGAAAAATTTCAAAATCCTATCGAAAATCTGCATTTAGATAATGGGTTCTATATTAGCAGAATGTAATCGAATTGGGATACCAGTGAGATCATAGTAGGATATATGTAGGAAAACACGTATAAACAAAGTACTTAGTGTATTTTAAAGTTGATAAATGTTAATAGATATTTCTAAATACATTTTATGAATACGTATTCTTCAATAAGAATAAAGTGTAAGTTTATATAAAATATTAGCTAAGTCCACAATTAGCTAATATATTATTTATGAAACATTTCAAAGGCAATTCTATGTGATGTCTCAAAGCTAAGCATTAGAGCTGCTTGAGAGCTCGTCTAGGCTACGTTTTATTTGAATTAGACATGCTTATACGTATATGACTGCATATATATAGACATGTTTTATATTATAATACGACCTATTAAATTATGCGAATGTGTGATATATCGTTAAAGATGTATAAGAGTCGTCGCATTTCTCTTATTTATGTCGAATACAACAGAAACACGACTCTATTAACTGCCAAACACGCACAAACATAACATACGTGTGTGTGTGTGTGTGTGTTTGTGTGTTTGTGTGTTTGTTAACTGCTTTGACTGGCAAATTAACATATTCTGAGCGAGTTATCCCTTAATGCGGCGTCCCATCTTTCAGTTTCTTATGTTCAGTCTGACAGTGACATGCGGCGTATGCGCGCCTTAATGCGTATTCTGTGTGTATATATGTATGTGTGTGTGTGTGTGTGTGTGTGAAGGTCACCAGCTACATTGGGTGCCCCGCTGTCTGAGTGCCAGCAATCATTGCCCTTAAACCTCATGCCCTGCACCCGCCTTAACCTCTAGCCGGTCCGCATTCGCACATTGCCAGCGGCGCCTGTTTGTCTGCCGTTGCCGTTGCCGTTGCTGCTGCTTTTGGGCTGTCGTTTGTTTTGTTAATGAGCGAGTGCCTGAACCACGCCCCCTTGGCACACCCACACCCCATATGAATAAATAATTAAAAAGTGTTTGTTCTTCTGGTTGAGCTAAGCAGCCGCAACGTTTGCGCCCTCGCGCCGTCTGCCCTTAGGTAAACTTTGCAATTGTTTCGAAACGAAACGAAACGAAACGAAACACAACAAGATTTTGCATATCAGCGCCATTCTGTTTCCGCTGACACATTTGGCAATTAATTTTCAAATATTTTCAGCTGCTGTTTTGTTTGTTATGTTTTAGTTTTTTTTTTTTTTTTTTTTTATGTTTTGGGACTGAGAGCTTTTGGTTTGAAGAGGATGCCACAAAGCCGCAGAACACGGTTGTGTGGTTACCTGCTAAGAGCTGACAGCGTTTTGTCCGGCTGTGGCTGGGGCTGGGTGGTTTAGTTTGTGGCATTCACATTTTCGGTTACGTTTCCGTTTCCGTGTTTGACACCTGCCACTACTTTTCCGGACTGCACGAGGACTACGCCACCGCCCACAATAGTCGTTCGTTTTTGGCAACCAAATGAGCTAACATTCTGTCATCCATTTCGGAACCAACCGACAAGCCATGAAACAATGGCACAATGGAACAATAGAGCCATGAAATGTGAGATAACACAGCAATGGGATTATGGAAGACGCAACTGTAAAACAGCGAAATTTAAAGGATTTTTGAAAACAATGGATATTATGATGATTGTTGAGATTTGGTAAAAAATGGGAAGAGGCTCTACAATTAAGTAATAGATCTATATATCTATATGAGATAATATTCATACTGTAATATGGAGCGATGAGACTATGAATGCAAATGAATATTAGTGTGAAATGGTACAATGGTTATGAGAGCTAGAGACTTGAAATTTGAAACAGTAGGTCCGTATATAGAGCGCGCATATCAAGTTTGTTTTCAAAAATCGATAACTGCTCCCGTTATCATTTTGTTATCGATTAAAAACCTTATCGAAAACCAGTTAAAAAATTATATTTCCTACATCTTCAGAGCTAGATTCTCCAAATTTGAAATGTAGATTCATATGTATTTTTAAGAATGTCGGTTTTTGTCATATTTTACCCGCCATCCCTCAAAACACCCCCTTGTGTGTAGAGACTTGTGGGTTGGCACATACCCACATTTTAGTGTTGTTATCACGGTTTAAAAGTTTTATCAAGATTGTCCATCCACAAAAAAAGTTTTTAAGCAATTAAGTTCCCAAAGTAAGCCCACATAGCAGCCCATGCCTGCTTATACGTAAGAGCGTAAGTGTGTATGTGTTTGTGCATGTGTAAGTAGAAGTGGAACGACGAATTATTGGAATATTAGTTCCTGGGGTTTAGGGTATCTCGTAGTCGAGCAGTCTCGACTAGAGCTTTCTTACTTGTTTTAAATTTGGATTTGCTGAATTAATATTAAGTAAAATTGAAATGTATGGAACAATGAAATTGAAACACAGTGCAATATACAGAGACTTGAATATAAATACTGTAGAACTTTGAAAGAAAATTTGGTGTAATTTTTAACAAAAATATGAAACATTTAGACTATGAAGGCAAGAAAATATAATATTGATGTGAAATGTTGGAAATAGTGGGATTTGAAGCAGTACAGTTTTCTACCTAAGAAAATTCATAGTATTATATGTTGGATTTGCTGAACTATGATTAAGTGAAATTTAAATGTACCAAAGGTATATGGAACAATGGAATTGAAACACAGTGTAATATACAAAGACTTTAGAGCTATATACAGTGAATTTATGAAAATATTATAGGATAGTTAGAATTAAAGAAATTTTAAACTAAGCTAGTATAATATCAAATTAATATGAATCTGAATATAAAAAGTGAAACATTAGAGTTGAGTACCCAAAGCTTATATTATTATTATTACTATGACTAAGTAGAATTGATATGTATTGAATGTATATGGAACAGTGAAGCATAGTGCAATATAAAGGGACTATTGAACAATAAGACAAAGAATTTTTGGAAGTATGACGTTAAAGAAATTTAACACAATGTATCGATAGAGCATGGGAACAATGTTGAATTGGAATTGTAGCAATACAAAGTAGTCTGCTGGTTAATATATTATAGTATGTTTCTGGGCAATATACATTGTTTGTTTTGAAAGATGAGTAGATTGATGAGTTGACTGATGAAGTGATTGTTGAATGAATGAATGATGATTCGAGACTTTGGAAATGAATATAGAACACCAGACTTTTGCACTAAGGGGAAATAGAACTATCTACAATCGCACTGGAACTATTTAAAATAAAGCTAAACTAGTTTAGCTTAAAAGTTTTAGTTTAGATAATTTCATGTTGACTTTAACCACTGTGCGCAAATGTGGCTCGAAATGATTTTGCTGCGACTCGCATATTTGATTGCTCTTCATATTTTAAGTTTTTATGGCGCATTCATTTATAATGAGCAATCAAACTTTGTGAGTGTGTTTTTATGTGTGTGTGTGTATCAGAGAGCTGCAACAAGCCACCGGCACTCAAGGTGCACCGGGTAAATACCGGGTGATTTTGACACCCGGGTGTTTCTAACCACCGCACAAATGCGTACAATTGCTCGCCTCACAAAAATACTTGAGTGTTTGTGCACACAAGGTGCAAAAGTGAGCAGGTATTTTTTGCATATGTGTGTATAGCATATGTCGGCGCTTGAGCGTCGAAAGAATGTTGGGTGAAAAGAGATACACAAAAATCGAGACATACAAGGTGTAGAGTGTCGCCGGTGTTGCGGTTTCTTTTGTGCAGGCCTTCGCTAGAGTTATTATTACCTACTTGCTGCTGTAAAAGCGTGCACAACTGCAATTTAGTGCATTTTAGCAATTGAATTGCTAGATTTAGCAATTTTCAATTTGAGTTCGCAATTTTTTTTTTTTTTTAATTAGCCACAAATATTTATTATTTAAAGCTTGTCGCACAATTGTTACTCGATCACTTTCGATGAATTTGTGAACTATTGCTCACAACTATTGAATTATTGTTCACAAATTCATGTTTAATGCTCATGATTAATCGATATTGTTATGATTTTAAAGAAGTTAAGCTCTTTTGATGATGTTAAGCAAAATAGGCAATAATTTGACATGCACACCATGGTGCCATAAAACACTTGGGTGATTTACATGTGTTTTGTCTACTTGCCTTTATTACGCATTGCTCTTTTCACACCTTCGCTTTTTTTCTACGTTCGCTTTAAGTGCAAGTGCGACCGGCACCCGTTGCCGAAAAACACTCGGGTGCCTTGCAAAAAAAAAAAACAGTGCATCGTTCTGAGCGACAGCATGATTTACCTGCATGCGGAGCACTCACAAAATTTTGTATAAGTGTGTGTTTATGATTTGCTGAGCCAGTGGTGAGTGGCACCGGCACTCAAATTTTATTGAGTGTGAGTAGGGTGGCAAAAATCGACACACTTGCAGTTCTCTGGTGTGTATATATGTGTGTGTGTGTGTCTATTATATATTGGGAATATTCATTGAGTTTGATTTTGCCTTTTATGCGCCTGAAATTCAATGCTGGCTAATTCATCTGCCAGAGTTTGTGCAACAGCGCTGCTGGGGCCACGCCCACAAAGTGCTCACAGCCCCTCTGTGTGGCAGCTGAATTCGCATTCGGACTGGTCTACTGTCTACTGGTTGCATTTCTTTTTTGTTGTTGTTGTTTAGTTCGACTGGCCGTTGGGCCTTTTGTGACCTTTTGGGAAGCCGCTTAGCTGTCGGAGCATAAATTTTGTTGGCAGCCCGCAGCTCAAAGTTGGAAAATCGAAAGGAAAATACTTTCATATGAAAGGTGTATGTATACAAATCTGTATGACTGTGTGTGTGTGTGTGCGTGCGTGTGTGGGTGTGGTCTGTTTAGCCCCTTTTGATATGCAGTCCCCCATGCGGACGTTAGCCAACTTGGCTTGCATTTCACTTTACATAAATTTACAAGTGGGCTAAAATATGAGCGCTTGGCCAACATTTTTTCCATGTAGCCATATTTATTTTAACACTTCAAAGTGTGTGTGTGTGTGTGTGTGTGTGTGTGTGTTTGTGTGTGCCAATTGACACTCGACGTGGTCAGCGCCGGGGCAACTGTTGAAACTTGTTGAAAGATTTGAGCACTTTCGAATGAATAATTTTCACTCTTGGCTATTCATCATATTTGGGCAAACTTTTAAGGTTAAAGGTAAAAAAAGAGAAAAGAGAAATAAGTGAAGTACGGTCCGAGTCCTATACAAGGTAAACAGTTGGATGATAAGCGACGTTGTTAAGACTATGACAGGGCCAAAGAGCCATCGACTAAGCCCTCTTAGGCAATGAGTGTGCGAATGGTTCAAGGTGTGAAGGAGAGTTACTTAAGCTTTATGGTGTATATATTTAGAAGGTGGATGGCCAACAGTCAGAAAATTTAATTAGAGAGTTAGCAGAGATGCGAATTTACTCGATTTCAAATCAATTAAAGCTTTTAAATCCTGTTAGTACTATTTTATATTAAAGGCAAAATATATACAATCTACTACTGATTAGATATCGAATTATTATAGCAGCTGTAATCAAAGCATAGGATACTTTAGGTCTTAATTGAATTCTTGAGAATCGCATAGTAAAGCGATATAGAATGTGATGATGAAAAGCTGAAGTTCAATAGGTTTATTAGCTAGAAAAGTAAAATTGCTATGAAAGGTATAATAAACAAGTCAGTCTAAAATGCATTCATGAGAATCGAATAGAGGGGCAACATAGTTAAATACTTCAATTCTGATATATTCATTTAAAAAATGGCTAGATACAAAATTCTATTTACAGTTATACTAAATATTATCATTATACTTTGAGACTTAGCAAAAGCTAAGAGGTCTAATGCTAATCAGAATGCTGCCCACATTATCCCTGAGAATTGGGCTCATAGTGCGCTGTTTCTCTAGGCTGACGGGTTGTGCATGGGCCTGCGATAGCTGATAGAGATCCGCATAGTATTCCATGCCCGCAATGCCCACTGCATTGAAGCTAGCCGACACTTCGGTGCAGTCGATAATGGAGGTCTTGAGCGGGGTAACCAGCAGCGTGGAATAGTAGGGAACCTTTTTGCCCTCGAGCAGCTCGCGGACGAGCAGCACAGCTGTGCGAGAGCCCGCCAAGAGGTTCCAACGGGACCAGCTGAAGTTGTGGGAGAGTGCCAGGGTCGAGATGCAGGCATAGGTGTGCATTTCCATCACAAAGTTCTTCTCGCAGGAGCCCTCCGTATAGCAGAAGGCGTCCTCATCCGGAAAGATGTCTACGGCGGACAGAATTAGTGTTGCCTTCAATTCGTTCAAGCTCATCGTCTTGCCCAGCATATCGGTTAAGCCCTGCGTGCTTCCGCCCTGAAAATTATGGACAGTGTAGCCCGCCTCAGTGATGGTCATCTCCAGGCTGATCAGTGAGGCAGTCAAGCTAAAGAATATGGTGCCCGGACTGGCAAATGACATTTTGATATTAGATCATATAGAGCTAGATGGACTCTGTTGATCTCACATACTTTTTCATATCTGGTCGTAGGTCCCAGGTCTGGTAGGGCATGTTGCTATATTTGTTCAGGGCGAAACCAAAAATACCTGGCGATCAAAAGAGTTAGATGAACATGGCTGTTGAACTCATTGGGGAATCATTTTACCAAGTCGCCCCGTGCGAAACTGTATGGATAGCTTGTCCTCATTGAATTTGGTATCGTGGACATCGCGTGTGCTCCATTTGCCCTGTGTAATGGCCGCCGTGCTGCTCTGCTTTTGTCTGCGCCTAGCAAGAGAAGAGAAGACGAAATGAGAGCTGGTAAAGGGAATACCATGAGCTTCCCTAGAGCCTACGTTTCGCTGTCGCAGTTGTCGCTGTTGCTGTTCCCGCTGAACGCCTGCTGAAGTGTGCCGCCCGCTGAGGAATCGTTGCCAGCATTGCCCTCGAGCAGCTCCAAGAGACTGTCCTCGTCATCGTCATCGTCTGCATCATCGTCGCTGCTGTCCTGGCTGCCAGCTGACTTGGCTTTCGTCTCCGGCTCGGACTGTGCGGGCAGCTGTGCATCGCGGATAAAGGAGATGCCCGTGTAGTAGGCAAAGGCAGCAGCGGCTGCCGCTGGCTGCAGTACTTCGACCAGCTCCTGGCTCAGTGGACGCAGATCGTCGGCCAGCTCCTCGTTGACGTCCTGCTGTGAGCCGCTGGGCGACAGCTGCTCGGATATCTGTTGCAGCAGCTCCTCGTGCTGTTCTCGCGGCAGCTGCATGCGCCACAGCCGATCCATGTCCTCGATCAGCTGCGAGAAGAGATAGCAGCCGCTGGGCGTCACAGGCGGCGGTCGCGCCAGGCTGCGAAACTTGAGCAGCTTGTCGAAGCAGATGGGTGGAAAGAGTTCGGCCGGCTCTGCCGAGTCCAGAAACTCGGCGCCAATGCCGCTGCTCGACACCTGCTTGGAGTCTGTTGCAGACGCCGCCGTTGCAGCAGCTGCTCCCTGACCCAGGCGCACGTGTGTCTGACGGGCCAGGAACATCACCTGTCGTTGCGGCTGCCCGCTGCTCGATTGGGGCGTCTGTTGTTCAAGGCGCACGCAGAAGCCCTGCGGCAGGCGTGGCACCACAAAGTCCTTGACCAGCCCATACAGATCCACATTGCGGGGTATGGCACGCAAATCAAAGTCTCCGATTTCGCGCAGCGTTTGTGCCTGCAATGCGGCCAGATCCGATTTCTGGGAACGCATCCTGGCTGGACCGCGTGGCGAGCTCTTCAGCGGGCTGGGCTGGGCGTTTGTCGAAAGTGGCGTGGCCTCGGTGGGCGTGGCTGTGGTAGCTGCTGCCGTTGTCGTTGCCGCTGCTGCATCGGGCTTAACGCCATCCGCCAGCTGCGACTCGAGTGTCTCGATGTCCGTCTCCCAGCGACAGGCAATCGGTGGCTCGAACCAAATAACTGAATCGGGCAATCTGCAAGGCAGATGGGTAAAAGATTGTGAAGCGAAAGCTAATATATGTAAGCTATTACCTATTAGATATATTATCTTTTATCTCTTATCTTGTATCTATTTCAGTTGTTTTTGCTTTTCTGTTCGGCTTAGTTCGGTTGAGATACGAATTGACATGTTTTATGCATGGGCTCTAGACCTATAAAGTGCTGAAGCTAGGAAGATTCGACTGCGAAATGCCGGTGTTTTAATCATATATTATTAAAACCAAGCTACAATATCGATTTAAACTGATAATAGGGAAATCTGATGGGTTATTGAAAACAAGGCTCTTTTATAGCGCAAATGGAAGGATAGAAGGAGGACGATGAAGCGGAATGTGGGAGGGAAGGTAGGACGGAAGGTAGGAGGGAAGTAGAGAAGGAAGGTGGAACGGAAGGCGGGACGGACGGAAGATGGGCCGGACGATAAAATAGACATTAGGACATACGGTGTGACGGAAGGTGGGACGCCAAGGAAGGCGGAACGGACGACAAAATAGACATAGAGACAGACTTGCGAAAGCACAGTAGGATGGACAGTGGGATGGATGGTAAAACGGACGATTAGACGGACAATGCGATGGATGATGAGACAGACGGAGGGACAAATATGACGGAGATAAGTTGACTCAGCTCGTTGTGCGGCTCAAGAATTTTTATTTTGTTTTGGTTGCCTCTGGCTGCTCCCTACATTTGCACAAACATTAAGCTCGGAATTCCCATTTTCAATGGGTTCAGGGCATAAAAATCAGTTTGATTAAAAAGCCAAGCCAAAATAAGAAAAAATGTCTTGTAAACAACAATAAAATGGTTTTCATCTCACATAGGGCTTACAATTCGCAACCAATGTTGTAGATGCTTTTGCGGATAGCAGGTCACAATATATATATATATATATATATATATATATATATATATATAGATTCAGGCTGGCAAGTCGATTACTTACTGCAGTGTGACCAAGGCGAGCTTATCCAGTGCCGCTTCAATCATGCGCATCTCAGCCTCAATTTCCTCGGGCAGGCGACGCACACCAGGCAGCACCGGAGGCGGTGGCTTATAGGTTTGATAGTATTCCTTATGCATCAGATTGTTAGCAGCGGCAACTGCAAGCGGAAGTAGCAACATTATATATATATATATATATATATGTATATGTATATGTATATATACTATGTATATGTAGTCTTGGCTTGGTCTACCCACTGGTGCGTATGAAGGAGCGAGCATTTAGTTGCTTATCCTGTTGTGGCGTCTCCAGAAAATCGATGCAGTAGACGCCTGAAATGATGCGGTATTTGCGCAAATTGACATCTGTCTCGAGCAGCCCGTACGCCTCGGGTCCAACGGCTCTGCGACGCGCCTTGTTGAGCTCATCCTCGTATTGGGCATAGAGCTTGTCCACATCGTAGCTGCGCTCACGTGGCGGCTGCGAGCTGGACGAGTGCTGCTCCTGCGTCAGCTGCTCCAGCTCGGACAGCGGAATCTCTCGGGCGCACTCATCCAGCATGGACTGTAGAATCTCCTTGCGTTTGCGCCACTCCCGTTTCGTTTGCCTTAAAATAGCTGCGAGATTTGAAATAAAACTGGACTCCCAGAGCAGCTAAGATAGATTTGGTAATGAGCAGACTTACTGGCATTTTCAGAGCGGGCGTGTTTTAGTTGAAAACTGCTGCAATAGTCACTGAAGTGATCATAGTTGAGCCAGAGGCCCCGCAGCGCCGAGCTTTGCAGTTGCACAGTCGGTGGCAGTGAAAGGTTCATCTCGATGGTGGGGAAATCGATCTCATTGTGGGCCGACTGTTCGCCAATGCGAGCTTTGGGATTGACAGCGCTGTGAGTTAGAGTGAAGAGAAAGAGAAAAAATGAGAGTGGTAAGATAATAGTTTAAATAAGACGATGATAGTATTAAATGGGAAACTAGCAGAGAGAAAGGAAGAGATGAGGTACAAGATCTTTAGCCGGAAGCAGCCAACTAAAATATACTTTGAAACCAGCGTAAAGCAACAGCTGTAATAATCATTATAGATTTCTTATGCCCTTATTCACAACAAAACAACTCAAGCCGATACTCTGGGAAATTTGCTACTGAGTGTTAAAATTAGAAAGGCATCGGAACTAATTATAATTTGTTGTGTTGAAATAAAATATCGATCTTTATCGATAATAAGAAAATCAGTTTTTAGGTTATTGTAATGCGGTTCGGTATAAAAGTACAAGAATATCCAGAACTCATAGTTCACGAACGGAGGGATTAGATGGCTCAGCCATATCAACTCAGCACGTCACTTATGCTTAATATTGCAGATCCTTTTAGAGAATGAGAGGTATCGATGAAATACTGAAACACAAAGGAAGAGAGAGGCAGAGGGAGAGAAAGAAACGTGAATTGATTCAATTCATGACATAAATAGATGAGAAGATTGGTGATGGAGAGAGAATGAATAAAAGAAAGAAATGAAATAAAAGAAATACTTAAAGAAGTTTATAGAGTAATAAGATTATTAAATCTCACATTTGGGCATCCTTGGAGAACGTCCAAACGAAACTGTGAAAGACATCCGAGCTGTAGATGTGCTTGGAGACGCCAGGTCTATCGATTCTGCAATAGAAAGAGTGATTTCTAGGCAGGGTCTAGAGCGCAAAGCTAGGAGAGTACTAACTCCATGTCGCGCTCGATGTGCGACATTGTCTTGTGGGTGAACTCGTCCAGATGCTGCTTGAGGAACACACGCATCTCCGTCTTTAGCTTCACGAGATCAGCGGCCACATGGACTGAGCGGGATTTCGTGTACGACAGCGACTCGTCCAGCTCACTGAGAATCTGTCTGAGGAGTAGACTTT
This sequence comes from Drosophila hamatofila, assembly GCA_035045345.1. NCBI lineage: Eukaryota > Metazoa > Arthropoda > Insecta > Diptera > Drosophilidae > Drosophila > Drosophila hamatofila. Next base: position 4,812,152 of record JAWNPA010000039.1, on the reverse strand, counting down.
AGTAGTGTCTTCCTGCTGAAGTGCTTTGCCGACTTACGCCCAGCACCTCCTTGATGCGATGCGCATAGACATCGCCCAGATTGCCCTGTTGCAGTCGCAGCGAGGCACGCGTCAGATCCTCCACCTGGGCATCCTGGGTGAGCAGGGTGCGCTCGTCTGTGCGCAGCAGCCAGTTGCGAGCATCGCGCTGCCGCTGGGCAATGTCCGCGTGCCACTGGTGGATGTATTTGCGCAGATCGCTGGGACTGGCCGCATTTGGCAGCCCATTGCAGCGCATGTACTTCTCCCAGTCGCGTTGCTGCCGCTCCTCGGCCTTGATCGCCTCGATGGTTGTATGCACTTGATCGAAGAATCTCATGCTATCCTTGAGTTGGCGCCGTCGCAGCCGATTCTCAGCCACCTCATGCTGCTGGCGATGCTTGGCCTGCTCCATTTCCAATTTCTTGCGCTGACGTGCCTCCTCCAGTTTCTTTAGTCTATAGAGGGGAAGTTTCTCAAATGCATATAACTTTTTTGGAATCGACTTTTTACTTATTTATACGAACTTTTCCTTCTCCATCTCGATGCGCAGCATCTCGGCCTGCTCGGCCTCGAGCCGTGCCTTCTCCTTCTTCGACAGCTTCTTCTTGGGCGGCTGCAATTCAATTTTCATTACATATTAATTGTACTTCGAATACAATTTTCAATGCCACGCCCACTTACCATGCTGCGCTCGGTTGTTGCCGCTCCCAGTTGCCAAATGCCAACTGCCAACTGCCAACTGCCAAAAACCAATTGCCACACGGCTGCTATTTATTGATTCAACAAACTGCAGCTATGGCTACAACTAGTTGTTGATGTTGTTTTGTTTTTGTTAGTTATTGCTACTGCTGCCGTTGCTGCTGCTGCTGCTGCTGCTGCTCCTGCTGTTGCTGTTGCTGTTGCCTAGCTTTGCGCCAAGCAAATCCCTTGGCCAAAACACAAACATACCTGGCCAACAGAAAGCATCAAAACAGTTTTGCAGCTTCAGCTTGCAGTATCAGTGGCAACAGCTACAGCCCCTAATTAAATATTCCTTTGGGGGGCAGCGAGCATTGTGCTCTTTAACCTTTTGCACTTGTTGGCAGCCACCCAGGAGATGGCGAACTGGAGAAGAGTATAGCAACACACAAAGAGAGAGAGAGAGAGAGAGAGAGAGAGAGTGAATGAGAGGGCTTGTGGTTATCATGATGGAAGGCGTCATTGGATTTGCACGTCATGCCCTTGTGGCTTAAGCTGCTACCGGGGATCAGCTAACAGTAAGTTGCCAACTGCTGTCATCTCTCTCACTCTCCCTCCCTCTCTCTCCGTCACTCTCTGTCTTTTGCAATTTGGTGTCCACATACAAGGTGTGCGTGTTGGTTGCTCTGCTTGGTTACTGTGGCTCAGCCAAATTGTGATATATATTTCATGGTTGCTGTTTTCCGGGATGCTGCAAGTGCTTGATATGAAATATGCTTAAATAACCACATGATAATTATTTAATGGAGGCAGCTATTTAAAATGTTTGAGGTGAATGTAAAAAATTATGTACTTCACACTTAGTTTTCCGTAGAACAATTTCAGCTGAGTTCGACGTATGTAAATATATGAAAAGAGAGCTTGAATAAGAGGACTAGCATATAGAGAATAACATTTAATAACATTTAGGTCTTGCTAAACAGCGAAGAGAGAATTAATCATGAGATGCGGTATAGGACTCGAGCTGTGTTGCAGTCTGGCAGATTTTGCAAGCCTTTTCAAGATTAATTGTAAATAGACCACTATCGATAAGAACTTGGGAATCCTTAAGGGACTATATGGAAGACTCATTTAAAAGCGATGTAGACTTTATTTATTACCCATTAGATGTTGTCGTCAGTGATGAGTCTGACCGAAATGAGTTCGTGTTCAAGCTATATGTTTTTAATCTCAAAAGTGATGCAAATGATATATTTTTAATTTGATTTAATTACTTATAAATATATAGCTTATTTAAGACTAAACATGAAATTAAAGACAATCCCAAAATACAAAACGATTACACATTTGAAATGAGTTCGTAGTGTATATCAGCTCAGCAAAGATTGCTATAACAAGCATCGGTGTATAGCTCAGATAGCTGCAGCTATCACAGCATTCACTGATAGATCTATAAATATGAATCAATATGAAATAAAGAGATTTGATAAGTGTGATAATGGGTAGAAGATTCTCGGTAGAGTCTTCTGGCAAATATTTTGGGGGATCCGCATATAGTTTGAGGTCTTGTTGATTGTTTGATTATTATGTCTCCGACCAAGCATACGTTGAAGCTTTTTGCTAGTGCAGAGTGCAGCGTATACACTGCTCATCACAACCTATTTTGTATTTCACAATCAAAGCTTGGCTTTATACATAATACACATCTGCATGAATGCATCCAAAGGGGCAATTGAATCATTCATTCTGAAAATGAGTAAACGTTTTTCCTGTACAGCAATAAATGAGTATGAGTGAATGTTGTACAACATTACAAGTACATGACACTAAACAGTATATTTTTTATAATTTTTACAGTGCTTTTTTGTAGATATTGTATGTTTTCTGTAAGACTTAAGGCAAATTGATGTAGAAGTGTCTGTGATATGTTTCGTTAGCAACAAGCATTTCACTTTTAATTACTTTGCTCAACTTATATAATTTTGACAACATGCTCGTATTCTATATACATATATATAAATATATATTTACGAGGAAATTTCAATCAGAAAAGTGTATATATGTATTTGAAATGCCGAGCACGCAACTTTCCGTGAATTTCCATTACATAGAGCCGAAGTTTTCCTCTGTCAGCGCCATGTCTCAAACTCAAACTCAGTTTGTGCTCGCTGATTGGGTCTTTTGCTTTCGGTTTTCTATTTTCCTATTTTACGCCTAATTTGAACTTTTTTCTCCTTTGCGACCGCGCCCATGTTTTCGTGTTGTTTCAGATAGCAGAAACTTTGTGCGCAGTGTGGGAGGGGCAGGGCAGGGCAGAGCAGGGCAGGTCCGGGTACTTAAAAGCGGGCAAAGGTAAGGTGACAACGAGGGCTAATTACCTGGCAATTTAAATAACAGGTCACAACGCCTCTCAGACTCGCATTTCACATTTTTTCAGCTAATTGGCAGAATCCAGAGCCAGAACCTCGGCTTATCAATTTAATGTGCAGCCTTTTAAAGAGCCGGCAAGCTCTTGCAGCCAGCAGCAAAGATTGCGCTAACAAATATGTTAAATATATATATGGTTAAGATAAAAAACTTAAAGAGTTGCTTCGATGGGCTAATCGGTGATAGAAAAGCTTTTCTTGTTAGCTGTGATATTTTATTTTAATGTTATTCTTCACTTCTTATATTAAAACTCTAACAAATGTGCAAATTTGTCTTTTGGCTGAATGCAAATGATTTGAATTGTAAATTAACATTTTACTTTTAACATGCTGTTAACTCTCGTATGTTATGTCTTGCAGTTTCAACTCCTAAATTTCTACTGTTCCTCTATCAGAAACATATTTCTTTGAGATCTTTCTGTAGACTTTAGTTTCTTCTTGTAGAACTCGATGATTTTGAGCTTTTTTTTACAGCAATTAAAAAGAAGCACTTTTAGTTAGCTAGGAGTGTTCGACTAAGAGATACGCCGAGCCCTGCGAAAAGCTGCTATTCCAATTCCACACGACTTTTTACACACATAGGGAAGAGAGGGGAGATATCTAAAGTCCAAAATATTTAGTTTATTTTTTTTTATCCCAGGGTTGAGTGTTTTCAGTTTTCTAGCGATTGTAGTAATTAGGCTTGTAGTTATATAGGCTTAATGCTAATATAATAATAATATTGATAATATAGATATATCGGAATGTTTACATACAACTTTTTTCAAAATATTCGCTGCGTTTGTATGAACAAACTGACAGATAGATGGCCTGATGAAAAAACGGATTATGAATAACATAATGTAATATATAATATAGTTTAAATCTTCCAAAACATGTGCCAAGGGTAGATATCTTGCCAACTTAGCTTAAGATAGTTTTAGTTTTATATCATCTCTAACTTCAAAATAAGTAAATGAAATATTATGTAATATTGATCTAATATGAGAATATATGTACTTTTTACGGGGTCTGCCACGCCTCCTTTTCCCCGTCACATACATTTTCAACCATTCAAACCATTTTGCCTTGAAATCCAATTTTTGAAAACTAATCGTTCAGGATATAAAAAGAAATATACAGCAGCATTAACATTAACACTTGACATTGATATTAACATTAACATTAATTTGAATTAACAAAAACATTAACATTGATTTCAGTCCCATTCAAATCTGTTATCAGTTATATATGTTGCTGGTTTTATTTTTATTTGATTAACTTGATAACTTTACAACCCAATTGAAAAGTGGAATGGAACAAAGCTGTTGATTAAAGTTATGTGAAAATCTTTGCTGTTCCAAATAAACTTAGTTGGAAATATAAAAAACTAAAGCAGAAAGCAAGATTCACAAAAAGCTGTTGCAAAAGTAAAAGAAAAAAATATTGCACTTCAAGTGTAATTTATTGCAGCTGATATAGTTGGTGTTGTTGTTGCTGCTGTTGTTGTTGCTGTTATGAATGGCCCTGAGTTAAATATTTGACTGCAGCGGGCAGTGCATAATCCTTGCTGTAAGCTGTGACAAAGCTGGTGCCAGCTGCCAGCTACGCAGTGATATATATGACAGTCAGTCATGCACATATATTTATAGCACACAAACATGTATGTATATGAGGAGAAGCAGAAGAAGAGGGAGAGGGAGAAGGGTAAGGAGCGGTAGAGGCAGCAGATGAAAGAAAGAAATACTGTTGGTATGCCAATAAATGATAAAGCCGCATGCGTAATTAGCTTCGTTTTTGCTATCATTTCATTTGCGAGCAGCTGAGGCATTTGAGCTGAAGTGTTGGCAGCACAATATAAAATTTGTCATACGCACCGTTGACGTTGACAGATCGTTGAGCTGAAGCGATGCTGACAGACGACAAGCGAACAAACGACAAACGACAAAGGACAAAGGACGTGGGACAAAAGGACGTGGGACAAAGGACAAGCGCGACAGCAGTTACAGTCATAGATACATCTGCCTTCACTCTGAATGCAGCACGCTTCAGCGCACTTTGCAATGTGACAACATTTCGTGAATATAATATATATAAATGAAAGTATATATGTATTATAGATAGATATCTGTATGTATGTATGTGCAGTGAAGCTGGTTGCAGCAGCTTGACCTTCAGCTTCAGCTCAACTCAACTCAAGTGGATTGAGCTCTGTTTGTAACGCAGCTTAACCCAAATTGACGCAGCTGTGAGAAAGCCAATTTAAATTTGTATTTATCAACGCTGCAGTGCATCCAGCATATGCGAGCTCTCAATTCAATTTATTTCACATACATAATATATAATATATGTATAGAGTAATAATTTAATTATAATATACCGACCATTGTTAGTCGAAAGAAAATGTAACCAGAAATACAATACAAATCAGACATGTAAAAAGAAATGCGAGAGATGAGAGGGAGAGAAAAGGGGAGATGAGTTAAACAGAGAATGAGAGTGAAGAGAAGAGAAAATTATGAAAAATGAGAGATCAAAATATAAACATTTTAAATAAAAGAATAGGAGAGATTAGATAAGAGCAAAGACAGAGGCAGAGAGAGAGAGGAGATGCGAGAGAAAAAAGAGATCTAAGAAATGAACAGAGAGAGAAAGAAAAATATAAAGAGAGAGAGAGAGAGAGAGAGAGAAAGAGAGAGAGAGAGAGCGTTAGAAAGATAGAGGAAGAAAAGGCGAAAAGGGAAAACAAGTAAGAACGTTGCAGTCGGGCGTTACCGACTGCGGAATATTCATTCACAGTCCCAATGCTGCCATACATATCTAATTGATTTTGGGTGGTCAACCCAGCAGAGCGTTTTTCCTATACGTGTGCACATACATATTGATCGTTTATTCTATGCATACAGTCATATGCATATGTATGTATGTATATACATACATATAAAAGCGTGTCTTCTAGCATATTCTAAGAACTGATTCATGAAATTCCAGCCGTTACTTTAGCTTACTTTTGTCAGATGACGCTCTCGAAGTGAAGCTATTTCGTTTTAGCTACCGCCTGATCGTATATTGCAGTGGCGTTGATGGTAAATGCTATGCAAGTTGCGCTGAATTAGCGCGGGTTCTAATCTAGCTAAAGCCAAGTTTTGTAAATGTCTTTTTATAAATTAGTTATTTTATTGGGAAAATGATAGCTTATATGACAAACACATAACATTTTTGTTATTAGTGAAATATTTTTATAAGTTTTTATAAGTTAAATTTTATTTTTGCTAAAATAACCCACAAATGCTTATACGTACATACTTACATACATATCTACAAATATATGTATTCGTCTGCACACACAATTTCAGTATGCCAGCGTTTTTTACGCGTGTGCAAATGTGTATGTATGTATGTATATTCAAATGCGTATTCGAGCAATTCTAAGAATCTCAATTGCGATTGAATTGTCTTTGAATTTTCAGCCGCTACTTTGGTTTTTGTTCACTTAGGTGCTGTAGCTGTAAAGTTTTGTGTTAGTTATATTGCGTAAGATCGGTGCAGTGGCGCTGTTAGCAGAGACTCTGCGCGTTGTGGTTGTGTCAGAAGTCCGCGGTTCGAATCTCTTCTTTTATTTTTTTTGACAAAGAATTTTTTTTTAAAATTGAAATTCATATTGTTATAATATCTTTTATATTTTTTAAATTTCTTAAAAATGTTTCGTTTTGTCTTATTAATGCCTATTAAGCTTATATACATATATATGTGAGTGACACACGCGTATGAATTTTGCATTTGGCCGCTGCAAATGTCGATTTGGCACGCCCCCAGTGGGCGTTGATTGAGGTGCAGGTTCGAACCCCGCGGAAAACTTTTTCATTTTAATTTAATTTATATTTTTTAATTTACTTAAAAATGTTTCTTTCCTTATTATTAATGCCTATTAAGAATATTTATATATATAGGTGGCATACGCATATGAATTTCGCTATTGGGCGCCTAAAATCCGATTTGCCACGCCCCCAGTGGTCGTAGACCCATAATTTTTGGCCAGTTCTTAGAATGAGCTGAAGGCTACGTAACTGTAAAATTTGGACGCTTAGACTCAAAAAATGTGAAAATTACAGGGTATTTTTTGATATGCCACGCCCCCAAAGAGGCGTAACAATTATTTTTGGGTCATCGATAGAGGAGATTATCAGTAACTCAACTATTCAAATTTTAAGCTTCTAGCTCTAAAACTGTAGGAGATATAAACTTTTGCGGTTTGCCACGCCCCCTATGGGCGTAGAAAATATCCGCCATAGCTTATTAATCTTGGGTCGTCAACCCGAGTATACATACCAAATTTCAAGTCGCTAACATCAATAGTGCTCAAAATATAGAAGAATTTGGAAAATCAATATATATTTAGATCCGATTTGCCACGCCCCCAGTGGGCGGGGATATATAGTTTTTTCTTCGGTCTTTATAGAATCGTAACATTTACTTACGTGCCAAATTTCAGCATTCTAGCTTTAGAACTTTAGAAGATACAGTTTTACTCGATTTGCCACGCCCCCAATGGGCGCAGATATATCCGCCATATCTTTTTGATCTTGGGTGATCAACACGAATCTACATTTTAAATTTCAGCTCTCTAGCTCTTCAACTAATATGATTTCTGGCATACAGGAAAATGCATTTTCCGATTTGCCACGCCCCTAGTGGGCGTATATGGAAAATTTTTACACTTTATAAATCGGAGACATATACGAGTATATGTTCCAAGTTTCAAGTCTCTAGCTTCAATAGCCGCGAAAAATATTGCATTCATACGGACAGACGGACAGACGGACGGACAGCAAGACGGACATTGCACAAAACCAATATATTCATATCACTTCGTGAATGAATATAAAAAACAAGAGATGAGAGAAAAAGTAAAATGAAGAGATAGAAAGAGAGAGTGTCAGACGAAAAGGTGAGATGGAACATAATGAGTGAAAACAGATTAAAGAAATTAACAGGGAGAGAATGCATGAGATAAAGAGAGAGTGAGAAAGAGGGATTAAAGAAATGAACAGAGAGAGAAAGTAAGAGATAAAGAGAGAGAGAAAATGAGATATTAGAGAAAATGAGAGATGAAGACAGAGAGAACGAGAAAAGGAGAGATGAGGAGATATAAACAGCAAAAAGATTAGTTTTGAATGAGAGCGAGATGTAGGGAGAGACAGGGAGAGCGAAATGGAGAAAAGATGGTCTGCTAAGCAGAGTTTAATTGATAAAATAACTATGTTAAGGACTTATATAGTAAAACACATATATTTCTTCAAATACACATGTACATATATGTGTACATATGTCTAGTTCTTTTAGTTTTAAGAATTTACACATTTTGGGTTGCTGTCGTGTTAAAGTTGAAGCATTGCAATTTCCCAGCTTCCTAGCTTCCCCATTCATTTTAATTTTCATGTAATATTTTTCGTATCCCCTATAATGAGTCCATACGCTTAACAAGATAGTTGGTTAGAGATACTTTTGATTGTAAATGTTACAGATGGTTAAGTTTTTATATTTGTATATTTAAAGTATATATGATGCCGAAAAATGTTTATTTTGTATATTTAAATATGAAATATATACTGTTATATTCAGAGTCCAAAGAATACAAAAAATTATTTTAAAATAAATAAATAAATATTTCATAGAACAACTTAGTAGACAACAATAGAATATTTTGAGCTTTTTCTGTGAAAAACATTTTATTTATTAATAATATACAAATAAAATAAGTTATATATGCATATATACGTATACAGCAGATATTTGGTAAAGAATATTTAAAGAAGACAAATTTTCCGACCGTCTTTTGATACGATTTATTAAGCTGAGGAGTTTTTATATCTATGCCTCATGCTTTATATACAATACATGTAAACATATAAATTGTAAATATTCATAAAAAGAATTACATATATGTATGTAGAACTACATAGGAAAGAACTATCTAGTAGATTATTCATGTAAAGTGTATTTGCTCTTCGACTAGTTGCCTTTGACTGTATTTTTTTCATATAAATTGTTGTTGTCAGCTTCTTGACAAATTGCTGTTCGCGTGGTTGTGCAGATGCTGCTGGCTGATGCGGCGGCTGACGCTGCTGCGGCTTCGAGCATGGAGCATTGCCAGCCAGTTAAGCGGGCAGCTTGCCAAAGGCAGTCAATGCAGCCACGTTCGTTCTCTCTCCTCTCTCTCACTCGTTTTCTCTCTGTCTTTCTCTGCTGCTCCTTCATATGCACAGTAGCTGAGGCAGTTTCTTGCAAAGCGTAACGATTATTAATTACAGTCAATTTACTTTAATATCCATGCATCCATGTGAGTGTGTGTGTGTGTGTGTTGGCAAGCGTTGGCTGGTCAGCTTTTGGCACGATTTTATAATTATATAGTCAGAGTCTGTGGGCAACCAACTGCCCCAAGTAAAAAGACACATTACACATTTTCTTTTAGGGAAAAGCTCATAAAGTGCTTATTGTGACGTTGATGGCATTGCAAATGTCCACACGCACACGCGCGCATACACACACACACACACAGACACACACACACTCAAGTACACACACGCACACACAGCGTGTTCGTTCACTTTATCTTCTGCTCGCTTTGGTACCAGCTGCTGTCTATAAAATATTTTCTGTTTGACCATTGCAACGGCTGACAATCTACTCAGCAGCTCAGCGAGGCTTTGTCCGCCTTGCTTTTGGCTTTTTCCTTCAAATTCTGTTACCTTGCCACACGCCTGGCTGATAAAACTGTCAGTTGAGCAGGAGAACAGCTTATAGACAACAACATCTGCGCACATTGATAGCGGAGTATATATACATATATATGTGCATATATATATATATATATATATATATATATATATATATATATATCTTCATATATTCAAAAACAAATTAGATATAATCGCTTAAAACTGAATTTGTATGTATTTGGCTTTGATTGAATTAGAAAAGGAATCACATCGAAGCTAAAAAGCCTTTTAGACAACAGGCTTTTAAGGGATATTTATAACTGCTGTGCATATTTGATAAGTAACTCTTGACAGCTATGCAAATATTGTCAAGTACGATGACTGAAGAACTTTCTCTACTTTAATCAATAATAAAATAATGAAAGATGTCTTTCTTAATCTAACTGAAGAGCTTGTTATAATGAAAACAATACACATATACATATCAACTGTACATTATAATATTGTGTAGTAAAACAAGTTTTGTTTCTTAAATAGCGAACACATTATATATATATGTATATACACATAAATAGTTGAAGTATATATAATAAATATATATTAGGTGAGCAGTTAGTTTGTATTGCTCTTCGACGTTACTCGCCGACTCTAGCATCAGCTGACTTCTTTATTGATTTCTACCTTGTCTCTGCCTTGCTGTTTGTTGTTAACTTCTAACCATTTGATAATTCTATGAGTGCAGCTAGAGCAAAGTGAGCAACAGCGTGAAAAGACATCGTCCACTTTTGATGTGTCTATGTGTCTGAGTGAGAGAGACTCCTACAAATACTTAGCAGACGGGAAAAAGTCCTTGGAAAGAGAATGTGTGCAGCATTGTGTTCTGTTATTAAAACTGTTCATTTCAATACAATTTTGTCGTGTCATTCTTGAGCCCATTGAAAATGCGAAGTCAAGGTATAATGGTTTTGTGAAAATATATGTGATAGGCAGAACAATGCGTTTCAGACCCCATAAAGTATATATATTCGTGTCTGGCCGTTTGTCCGAGATCTCGTAAAAAGCTAGAGCTTAAAATTTTCAATGTATACTCGTGTATACCATACGTAGTACGAGCTTATCATAATTTTTTGATAACTCATCTCATGTATTTTTTATCGATAATAACCGATAATTTTATCTCATATTTTAAGTGTAATTTGAATACTGGTGGGCATGGAGACTTTGGACTATATGTGATGAATACAACGAGTTTTAGATTCTGGATACCACGCCCCTCCCGCCTTAAATTAAAAAAACTCTTGTTTCAAATTCTATGAAGTTGTGTTTTGAAAAAGACACACATATAAATGATATAATCTCCCTCTGTCTCGACTAGATTACTTTTTCTTGTTATATTTTAACATTTTAAATTTAACAGGCTTGAAGAAAAGTTTTTGTGCTGGAAAGAAGTTTAGCCAACGCTTTGGAAGTGGCATTTGAGACAGAAAATAAATAAGCTTGTTTATATTCATATGCAAGGTTTATTTGAAGCTGCAAAATCTTTGCTTACAGTAGATAGAAACTAAAAAGAAATAAACGTAAATAGAGATGAGATGTAGTTGGGGTATGTATATATATGTCGCATCATGAATATTATATAACTTGATATTGTATATATATAGAGCGGTATAGGTCTATGAATATGAAAAGTTGTTATCCTGAGCGACATATTCATATATGTATGTTGAAGTTAAGACTATCTAAAGATGCCGGAGTCTCCAGTCAGACGTTCTAGGGGAGAACACAACCAGTCGAGCCTATATGGTTCAGTTCATATTTGAACGAGAGTGAGTTTAGACCTAATGGTTACTAAATTATTCAGTAGTATATAAACTACCTCATTTCATTTAATAATAAGCCTATTTGTCGTCGCTAGAACTGGAGTCAGTTCCTCTAATCGCTAGTACTCTAGCGAGGGGGCACTTAACTTATATGTGTATTCATGTATATACATGTATGTCAGTAATGTCTTGTGTGCATTACTATGTAATATTTCACAACTGATGAAGCTAACATATTAATTGTAGAATTATGATATATTAAAGTTCATTCTGAAAGATGTATATAGAAATATAAATACAAATGTTTCAACACATAATTATATAATTGAAATGCCGCATCTCCAACTATCTATATAAGTAGCAATACATTTATCTATATTCTTTAATAACATATTTTGTATATTAATTATTTTGCAGCTGCTGTCTATATGCCGGATATCACATTCATATCGTCAATCCAATGCAATGAATAGAAAATTGAGCAATGAGTAAATAATAAATGTGCAAATTTATTCAAGTTTTTTTTACTAAACAAATACTCGGAGAGGATAATAAGTAACAGCCAAAGAAAAATAAAGCAAAACCAACAAAATAGAAATCAAGGCCAGCCGCAATTTAGCTAGAGACGTAGTAAAAATATAAAAATACAAAAAATAAAACCTAAAATAATTAAAAATAAACAAAAATATACAAAATTATATACAGCAAGGCAATAATAATTAATGAATTAACAACTAATAAGCGATAAACAATTAATATAATTAACTAAATTACGTTTGACTAGGCGAACAGCAACAAATAGCAAAGCAAGAATACAAAACATTTAACAATAATTAGCATTAAATGGTTAACAAAACGAGAATTATTAAATTAATACTAGTTACAAATTGAAATAGTAAATTTAAAATTAAAGTTACGATATAATAAATTAATAAATAAAAAACCACAACAAACCCAATTTACGCCATTGTGATTCTTAATTTTAGACATTATGTGACAAAAAAACAACAACAAAACATAAATATTAAATAAATAATAAATTTTTAATTCAAAAACGCAAAATTACGAAAGCTTTAAAACAACAAAACGAAACCGTAGAAGCCACAAAACATAAATCGAGCCAAAAAAAAAAAAAAAAACCGTAAATAAATAAAAGCTAAATGACCAAAAACCGCAAAACTTGAAGAGCTATAAAAATACATGTATATATATATAGTATATATATATATATATATATATCTAAATGAACCAAAAGGCAAAATTCCAGTTAGGAAAATTAGAAAACTCAGCAAATTATAAGCCAAGAACGCAGAACGCAACGCCAGCCGCCCACAACAACAACCAGCAACAACAATTAAATAAGCCAAAGAACAACACAATAGCTAACTAAACCACAATAAACTCTGAGCTAAATTCCATCCAAGATATCTAATTGTTGCTGGCCATAAAATTATGAGCGCCTCCTAAGGGTATGCAACAGAAATTTTGATGCTGCTGCTGTCAGCAACCGCAGTAGCTACGCCAGACGCTTCTCCCTTCAATTTTCGACTCTGTCAGAAAACAAAAAACACTCTAATATAATTGAAAATTTGTAACAGAAAAAGTAACGAAAAGGAAAAGCAACAATAACAATAACAAAAGATCCTTGAATCTATGCAATTATCGTCGCGTTCGTCAGGTTTCTAAAGCCCGGTTGCATCGCCGTTCCGTTTTGGGCTAAAGCTGCCACAGCCACTGCCACGCCCCAAACGCCAAGATGACGATGTGGCAGAGTGGCGGCATGGGAGGCCATGGCTCCCAAAACAATCCATGGATGAAGCTGATGGGCATCGTGCACAAGGAGCGACGGCACACGGACAATGTGCAAAGCCAGAGCGGCTCCAACGAGCGCAACTTGAATCAGTGAGTACAAGAACTTTGATCAATTCTATGCAGCTTATATTGCCTCTATTATTATCGATAGTTGGTATCGCGTCTTGATCGCGAATTACACCTCAAAAATTATGCAATCTTAACACTCATTCGCGCAATTGCACTGAGTATATTGGTTTTGTGGAAAATATACCCGTGGGTACCCTTGTATGATAAAGCTTTAAGATTTTCCCGATACCCGTCTCTGATTAAATTTTTTTAGATATGCCCATTAGAGGCGTGTCTTATCGAAAACTGCTATATCTTCTATCTCAGGATACAGGCTGATAACTTAAGATCAAAAAGATATGGTGTATGTATCTACACCCATTGGGGGCGTGGGAATTGGGTTTATCCTGTATCTTCTACAGCTGTAGAGCTACGATTCCGAGATTTGGCAAATTTTGTAAGTTGCTCTGCCAAGATCCTATACAAATTGGCGACGGATGTTCACGCTTATTAAGGGCGTGGAAAAACGGATCTGACTATATCTGTTGTTTTTTGAGTACTATTAGTTCTAGTGACTTGAAATTTTGATAATATACTATAAAGCGGATATTTCTGAGCTCATGGGGGAGTCTTAAAGCTTATATTTTTAAAGTTTTTGAGCTGGAAGCTTTAAAATAGGATCATTGAGTTAACGTTGACCTCCTTTAAGCTCAAATTTTACTCCACTTTGGGTGTATTGCATATCGAAAAAAATCCTTCTTATTGCCCAAAACTGTGGAAATAACAGGATAAGACCAACAATTTTATAGTTATGTACTCTCAGAATCCTATTTAGAATTGCCCGTAAAATGATATTGAATCTCATACAGTTGTACAGTTATAAACTCGAAGCTGCAAGACTAATTTACTGTTGATCTATTCCATTTATATGCCAAATATTTTATATGTATTCCTCTTGAAAGCGTGGAAATTGGGAAAAAACTATATCAGTTAGGTCATTGCAGACATCTCCCAGACTCCATTGCCAAAAAAGATTGAATTTCTTTTGCGCTTTGACTGAGTATCATGTAGTGGGTGTTGCCTGACTGCAACATTCTTACTTGTTAAAGTTGGTCATCTGGCTTATATGGGCTGTAAAAGTCAGCCTCTATCAAGATGGTATTATTGAAATAAGCTTCAGTCGGATGCTATGCATGTAAGGCATTTCTGTATCACATGAAAATATCTAGCTAGCTTTGCAGCTGCGTTCCATAAGCGTGATTTATGCATAGTTTGGGAAAAGAGGAAAACAATTTCAAAAATTTAAATTACGATTTTGAGCAGAGCGAAAAAAGCAAATCATAAAGAGCGGAAAAAATGCTTACTGAAGACAAAAATTTCTAAACTGCCATGTAAGAGGCAGCTCCGTTCTACTCTCTGGTCCCTCCTCCCTCCTCTCTGGTCCCTCTTCCTTGCTGCTCCCCATTGCTAACGCGCTGATAAGCAACATTTCGCATAGCTGGACGTCCATGGACAAGCAAACTTTTTACGTGCAGGCACGCACTCGACACTTTGCTTGCGAGCGGAGTGCCTGAGGTATGCAACATTGTGTCTTGGAGCGTGAATATGCATACGAATGTGTGTGGGCCTCGAGTGCTTCG
Organism: Drosophila hamatofila; assembly: GCA_035045345.1. NCBI lineage: Eukaryota > Metazoa > Arthropoda > Insecta > Diptera > Drosophilidae > Drosophila > Drosophila hamatofila. The sequence goes on along the minus strand of JAWNPA010000039.1, from coordinate 4,797,009 downwards.
AATGAGTAGTCGTAAAACATGCGGCAATTGCGCAATTAAATGGCCAAATCCCAGTCTCCGTCTCTGACTCTGGCCTGGCCTGGCTCGTAATCTTTCTCTCTTCTGCTTATTGTTAATGAAAAGCAATGGGTCTACATGGTGCAGTACATTGAATTGTAACTGCGCCGCACACTCTCGCAGACACAAATCAACGGAACTGTCCGGCCACCTGGCCGCACCACAGCAGCACCAGTGCACCACAGCAGTGGCGCTGCGGCTCTGTGGGCTTTTAAAATTGGCTATAAATGCGCTGAAGCATAAATGGATTTACGTACATGCTGCTCACTGCTGCAATCCATTTCCATTTCCATGTTGCATGCAACAACATGCTGCCATTATGCCACGCCCCAGCCCCAGCCCCAGCCCACGCCCACGTCCACGTCCACGTCCACACCACCATATTGACGCAGGGCAAATGGCGCACCGCGCGCTGCTCAGCGTTCGCTTATTGTGCTCAATATTTAATGCTAACAGGTAGAAGAGCCCAGACGACTATTGAATACCCTTGCGGAGCAAAAGCTAATCGAAACTGTATCTATATGGAAGAGCACTAATCTAATAATATCCAGTTCTATATTTTCTTCAGGCCTTGATACAGCTATGCAAACTGAAAGATTGCAGTTAGATAAATCTGGTGTTGAGTCAGATTAATCATTAATATATAGGGTATCTGTACGTTCTGCTCTACTGCGTTTCATTGTATTACACATTTCATCACAATGTTTCAATAGCATCGTCAAGAGCATACAATGCAGCTTTTTAAAATTATAAAGCCGTCCTTGTTGTCCTTCAATAGTCAATATTGTTTGTCGCATTACAGAATGATTTGTCCTATTTGCATTTTCATTTTCGATTTCGTTTCCATTTGATTTCCTCAACTGAACCAATGGAACTGACAGATTACACAGAACTTTTAAATACTTTCAGCATTTTTAATTTAAAGATATTCCAATCATATTCATGATCGCAAATACTACTAAAAGCGTGTTTCATTCTCAGTTGTTTCAAGTAAATGTACTTTTTTTCGAAATCGGCCAACCTGCAAAAACTTAACAATGTTTCATTTTCATATGTACATTATGAATATGTTACATTTTCACTCGTTTCAATCTAGTCTAACTTTTAAATACTAATGCATGTCTCATTTATCATCTTAATTTCTGAAGCAGAAAACGCTATTTTGGTAACTCTTTAGAACGTTTCATTCTCAGTTGTTTCATTTTCGAAATAGATTGAAATAAATACCCAGTTATTTCGATCAAATTCAATTTCATTATCAGAATCATAATGCAATAGTCTCTATCGCTTAGTTAAGTTGTTCCTTTTCCATTTGCTTTATCCTATTGTAGTTATAATTCCAAAATATAAATATTGAAAACGTACGTATTTCATTGTTTCATTGGCTCTTTTTTTTCAACATAGAAATCTTACAAACTACAAACACTCAACCATGTTTCGTTTCATTTTGTTCGATTAGAAACCTGAGTTTTTATAGCTCTATCTAAGCATATTTCATCCCCAATGGACTCACTCACGCGTACCATATACCAATGTGTATTTCATTACCAGTTATTTCAATCAAGTGTGCCTTCGGCTATCAACTGTAGACCGGGCGAATTAATGTGGCTAATAAAAAGCACTTGAAAACAAATGGAAAATAAAAATTTCACTCATGTTTATATGAATATATTTCTCTTGTTTCTTTATTTTTGTATTTTATATTTTTTAAGCCACCCTTGGGCAAAAGTTGCTAGGGCAACCACTTGATTCGACTCGCTGAGAATAGGAAACTCTCGTTGCCAGAGCTTTACGGAGCGGAAGGCAGCTCTCAGATTGAATTTAGCTAAATGATATGAGTCCCTGCTCCATACTTTGTGCCATTCGCAGTTGATGCCACCTCAATTGAGCTCTGTGGCGTAATGCTTTCGAATGAAGTGATAGCAATGCAAGAATGTAGGTAAAATGAAAAGAAAAGTTGCAAAGAGGAGACATTTGTATTTATGTGTGCATGGCAGCAGTACAAGTACAAGTAGTATACTTAACCTAAGTATAAGTATACTTTAAATGTGATTAGATTCTTGAAATTAAAAAAGTCAAAGCTCTTGACATGATTGAAAAATTCAGTTCAGCATCTGTCTAAAGTAAATTAGACTCAACGAACAACAGTATGTAGATGGAAATACTTATTTAGAAGGCAGTGAAAGGCTTCTGAAATGTAGTTAGCTAAGATTGAAGCACTCTTTTCAACTATTTGAGAAATTCTTTTGAGCAAATATTTAATTTAAATAAAAATCAAACATTTTGTATAGTTATATATATTATTATAAAAACCTTTTCTGTAGTTTATAAGTTTTTATATTCAAATATTTGTGAAATTCTTTTAAAAAATATGTAATTTTTTTATTTTTATTATTGTTATTATTACAAACTATAACCATCATAGCAGTAACATTTGTTGTAGTTGTATATATTATGGTATTATTTTTATTATTATTTTTTTTAAAAATTTTTTAAACTATTTGAGAAATTCTATTAAATAATATTCTATTAAAAATATATATAATTAAAATAAAAACATAATATTTTGTTGTTTAATTCTTTATAATTTTTATTTATTTTAATATGTTTTATTTTTTGTAAAATATTTATATTTTATTTAATATTATATAATTTTTTGTAAAATTATATTTTTTTGGTATCTTTTATTATAATTATTAATTGATTTATTTTTAAAATATTTATATCAAGTGTTTAATTTAATTTTGTTTTTATATTAATTATTATTTTATTTTTATTAGTATTATATAATTTATTATTCTTTAATATTCTTATTATACACGTAGTGCACAAAGTCAAATAGAAAATTATGTTGAATACACTTGCTGTGTATCATTTTGAACAACTAAGAGGGCTCTAGTCGACATTGCTCAACTAGGAGATACCCTGAACCCTGTAAACTACTGATATTCAAAATCATTCTACACCCATACGCATGCATCCATACGAACTCATAAACACGCGTTCTGCTAACTGCGCAGTTACCAGTTACTGCGTTTGGGCTGCCTTGTGGGCTATATTATGAAAATTAATTTGTTGAATAACTCTTTTTGTAGTGGGACTATCTTCATCAAACTGTCGGAAAGTGATAATAACATTCAAATGTGTGTATATGCCAAAACACAAGTATCTAGTACGTGATATACGTTTTTTTCAATTTCAATTTAGGGCGAAGGGGGCGTGGTATCAAAAATCTGTAAATCACAAAATCTTTGTATTTATCACATAAATCTACACAGTAAATCTGAAGTCTCTAGGTCTAACAGTATTCAAACTAGGATTGAAAAACAAAGTCAGATTTTCTATTATTATCGATAAAAAAGAAATGGAATGAGTTATCGAAAAAGTATGATAAACTCGTACTGCGTATGGTATAAACGAGTATACATGAAAAATTTCTAGTCTCTAGCACTTGTAGTTTAGGAGATCTCTGCGTTCATACGGACGGACGGACAGACGGACATGGCTAGATCAACTCAGCTCGTCATCCTGATCAAGAATATATATACTTTATGGGGTCTGCCACGCTTCCTTCTGCCTGTTACATACATTTTCACAAACATTATACCCTGAATCGGTTTCATCGGTTCAGGGTATAAAAATAGAATTCTCAACCAGTTAAAGCAAAGAGTAGCTAAGCCAATAGTGAAGCACCCAGGTTTGCTGTTTGTAGAGTCCCAGAAGTTTCAACAAATTTACATAAATATATACATATTTGTATGTATATATGTATATATTTATATATATATATTTACGTCCCAAATTGCATCTCTGGAAACTTTCGTGAGAAGGCAAAATGCAAAATGTTGCAATACATTTATCACTTCGGTCATAATTTGCTGCTGCCCACGCCGCTTACACATAAGCAAACATGCTAAGGAGGCCAACACAAGCAGACAACAACAACGACAACAACACCAACAACAATGGGCACATTTTATGCATAAGCACGACGAAGGTCAGAAACGGCTGACATAAAAAGGGCTCTCAGCCCGCACGGGTCAGGCTGTGTGTCATCTGTGGAATGGGAATGAGAATGGGAATGAGAACGAGAATGGGAATGGGAATGGGAATGCAATGTGGACCGTGAAGCGGACCACTTGAAGCATGCCTCAAGTCGCCGACTTGAGCCGACCCGTGCGAGATCAGGCATGGGGCAAGCAATTGAAATGTGCGCCTCGAAGCAGGCAACGAAAATTTAAGCATGAATGTTGTGAGTGTGTCTGTGTGTGTGTGTGTGGGTGTGTTGTTATTATGTTGTATGCAACAGTTGAACATTTGTGAAATTTGCATAAGTTTCGCTAGAATCCTTCATTGGCCACGTGTGTTTTGTAGCTAAACTTGGAATTTCTTGAATTGTGTACGAAAAACTTTTTCCATTTGTTTGGGCGTTGCCTTCGCTCGAGTGTGTGTGTGTGTGTTGATAGCTTCAAAAGCATTGGACTGGTATGTGCATATGAATATTTTATAAGCCTCTCAAATGTACTTGTATGTGTCCCCATGTTGTGTGTGTGTGTGTGTGTGTGTGTGTGAAAGGCTTTATTTATGCAAAGGGTCGCCGAGTACGCCCAGCTGCGGCAGACAGAAGGAATAGACGTAGTTGTAATATTTAACGCCAACGCAACAAAATACTTTGGCCATAGAATGCCAAGCATACACACACACACACACACAGACTCATGTTGTATATGTAGGGTAGCCAACACTCGGTCAACTATTTTACATTGAAATTGAAATGTTCGCAGCTTTTGTGCCCAATCATTAGTTGAAGCAAGGCAGCTGCGGCTGTTGTCAGTGTATCCCTCTCTCTCTCACACAAACTCTCTCTCTCTCTCTCTCTCTCTCTCTCTCTCTCTGTGTGTGTGTGTTGATGTGAAAGAGCATTTACTTTATATAACATACTAAACGAACTTACTGACTACCAGAAACTCTTGGCCCATTTAACACTTTACACGCAACAAATAGTGTTTGTTGCTTCTCTCGTTACAATTGTTGTTGTTGCTCGTGTTGATGTTGCTGTTGCTGTTGCTGTTGCTGGTGTTGTTGCTGTTAACATGTGCACAACATCAGCAATCATCTAATTAACACATATTCATTGGCAAAACTGTTGTTTCTTTTTTTGATTTTGATGCATGGGCTGCTGCAAAAGCATATAGAAAATTTTATATGTATATAAATGTATATATATATATGTCTTTATATGATATTAAATAACATATCTTTCCAATAAGCATTCCAGAATTTTTCTGTTGATTAGAAGTATGAAATGATAAGTGTGTAAATATGTGAATTAGTCAAAGAAGAAGTCATAAAATAAAGTCTACTTTCTTTAAGGCAAAATATGAGGTACAGCGATTTACTCATTTATGATGAGCTATTCCGATTTGGAAAACTATTTGAATATATACAAATTCTGAATACTTGTCTAAATATCAATTGGAATAGCAAAACATATAATTTCATACTATAATTTCAGCTATAATTTGTTTTGATGTTTATTGCCTTTAAACTATCAAAGAAAATGTGAATTCAGGGTGTATTGCTTTTGACTTCATAAAGAATACATATTCCTGGGAAGAATGACGACCTGGGTCGATATATCTATGTTCATCCGTTAGTCGATTTGTTTGACCGTCTCTATGAACGCATCGATCTCCGAATCTACAAGACTAGAAACTTGAAATTCTACATATATATTTATATTCTTGTACGCCATAATCATTACGAGCTTATCACTGTCTTTTCGATAACTCATCCCATGTCTATATTTAATTTACTGTGTTAGGTTGCTGTAAAGAATACGCACATTTAAATATTTTTTCCTTACAAATTAAAAAAAATGTATTCTAGCAATGACATACCTCAGGATGTCATAATCAGGCTCTGAAAATTTGATTTTTTTTTTTTTTTTTTTTTTTTTTTTTTTTTTATTGCAGCTTATTGTCTAAGACTCTATAGCGCAGTCATCGCTTAACCTTCATTTATATGTGGGCTAGAAGCCAGTATTTACATCTCATCTATATATCTAATTATCTAATTATTTACATTATTTATATCGTTCTGTGGTCCAGAGGGTGCAGCCTTTTAAGCCTTCGCCTATTGGTGTTGTGTGCCAGGTCTGTTGCTAGTCGGTTTGGGTGCGCAAGAAGCCTGTCCGCGTACCTTGAGGAGTGGCGTCCAATTAATTCAGCAATTGTTGGCAATTTTAAGTCGCTGTGCAGCACCGAATTGCGAACGCACCACATGGCGCCAGTGAATCGCCGTAAGGCCCGGTTTTGTAGGACTTGCACTTTTTTGATGTGAGTCTTCGCAGCAGTGCCCCAGATGGGGATAGCGTATGTCAGTGTAGGGATGACGATAGCATTATAAATTTTAACTTTGCTGCTTAGCGATAGCTTGCTGGAGGGTCTCAGCATCCAATCCAGTTTTTGGAGCTTAGCCTTAGCTTTTTTGACTTTCTCTTCGATGTGTGCTCTATAGGTCAGTTTTCTGTCTAGAATGACACCGAGATATTTGACTTCTCTGACATTCGGTATTCGTCCTCCTAGAGTTACACCCGGGCAGTCTCCTCTTCTAGTTGTAAAGCTTATGTGTGCTGACTTTTGTGAATTTATGGTTATGCACCACCGCTTTGCCCAACACCCAAATGCGTTCAGGTACCTCTGGAGGTTTTCGGTAGCTTCTTGTGCAGAGTGAGATCGCGACAGGATGGCAGTGTCATCTGCATATGTTGCTATCAGCACTTCAGCGTCTGCAGCTCCATTGTTGTCCAGTGGAAGTGGCATGTCAGCTGTGTACAATGTATACAGTGTGGGCCCCAGTACACTGCCCTGAGGGACTCCAGCTTTAATGGGTCTTACCGACGATTTGGACTGGCCCTTAGCCACTTGGAAAGTTCGGTTTGTTATATATGATGAGAGCAGCATAAAGACAGAAGCTGGGAGGGCTGCCCTTGCTTTCTGCAGTAACCCTATATGCCATACACGATCGAAGGCTTGCTTGACATCTAGGAATGCGGCAGAGCAGTACATCTTTCGTTCGAAGGCGCCGAGGATGTGGTGTACAACCCTATGTACCTGTTCCGGCGTTCCGTGCTGCCTCCGGAAGCCAAATTGGTGACTCGGTACTATCTCCCTGCATTCCAGATGCGGCCGTATTCTGGCTAAGAATATTCTTTCGAATATTTTAGCGAGCACAGGCAACAGGCTAATTGGCCTATAAGAGCCAATTTCGCCTACTGGTTTGCCTGGTTTGGGGATCATCACAATCACAGCGCGCTTCCAGCAAGCTGGAAAGTGCCGTATGCGAAATATGGCATTGTACAGCATGACAACGTAGTCAATAGTCGAGTCGGGCAGCGATCTCAAGACTCTGGTGTTGATTTGGTCGTGTCCGGGCGCTTTGTTTTTCTTTAACCGACTGATTTCATATACGACTTCCTCTTTGGTACACGTCCTAATCCCGTCATCAGCTGGGAGTGGGGAGAGCACATTGTTAGCTGAGACTTCTACCTCGTTTGGCTCAGCACTGATCAGTGGTGTAAACTGCTGCTGCAGGTGGAGGGCGAAAGCTTCGGCTTGTGATTGATCACCCGTTAACCAAGCACCAGATGTGCTGCGGATAGGGTAACGACGTATTGGTTGCCTTTTAATATTCCGGGTAAACTTCCACAGGTGAAATTCTGCATTGAACGGAGAGTCCGCGCGTTCCAGAGCATCACTTATTCGCCTGTGCTGCAGCGCACTTAGAGCAGCTTTGAGTTGCCTGGTGGCTTCGTTGTACCTCATTTTGTCCATTGAAGTTCGTGAGAGCATCCAGCGTCGTCTTGCCCACCTTTTGTACGCGAGAAGATTTTGTGCTTCTAACGGAAGTGTAATATTGTGCTGAGGGTGTTCTTGTCTTCGTCCAGGGGGCGGAGTAGCTAGGAGAGCAGCTTCAATTAATGTTTCTTGCAGCCTGTTTGCTGCATAGTCTACATCTTCGGGTGTGTTTAGCTCAATTTCCGGGTGTAGCGAAGTGTTCAGGTGGCGTCTGAAAGCTCCTAGATTCGATCCTGGCGGCAGAAGTCTCTGTCTGGTAGGAAAAGGCTGAGGCTGTGCGTGCACTGTCACTATGAGGGGGAGGTGGTCTGAGGATAGCTCGAAGCTCTCTTCTATCCTTATCTGACGGTCAGCGATACCTTTGTAAACAGCAAAGTCAATTGCTGACGGGTTATGTCCATTTAGTGGGTACCTTGTTGGGGCTCCTGTTGCAAGAATTTTGTATTGCATTGCATGTATAGCCTCGAAGGTAGCTTCACCTCGTGGGTTTGTGCTACGACTGCCCCAGAATGGATGCCAGCTATTCCAGTCACCTCCGATTAAAGTTTTGTCCTGCCTCTGTTCAAGGAGCTCTTTCACATCGTTTTCGCAGAGTCTAGCATTCGGTGGGCAATAGAGCGATGCTATCTCTAGCTCTCCGATGGATGTAGATAGCCGAATGGCTGCAACTTGCATCGTTGGGTTGGATATTGGGGGTAAAGGTGAGTGTGTGAGCGATGAGCGTACAAGGACCGATGATCCGCCGAATCTGTTTGCTCCTCCACCGTAGGCCTGGTAGTGCTCATATCCGAATATGTTGACGTGAGGGCATTCGTGTGTTTCTGCAATTAGCATGATGTCGATTTGCTTGTTTGTCAGAAATACTGCTAGTTCCTCAGTTTTGTTTCTGAGGCCATTAGCGTTCCAAATGCCCACACGTAAGGCCATTATTTGGATGTTAAATTCGAAACGATAACCATTAGGCTCTGTAAGATGGTTTGTTGTTGTGCATACATTTCGTTTATCCTTTTGAGATCAGAGCGGATTTCGTCGAATTGGACTTGTTGCTTTTGGAAAAGCTCAGCAAGAAAATTCTCATTTGTTGGCTGGATTGACTTTGGACGCTCTCCGCGTAGGGCTTGGGCATAAGATGCGCCACCAGCAGGCAGGGCACTTCTAATAGGTGGGTTATTTTGTATTGCTGCAGTTGGTCTGATATAGTGACCTGCTGAGCCGTTGCGGGCTAAGGCAGGGTTCCGCTTTTCCGCTGGAGACTGCATCTTAATAAGGCGCTTGTAGACGAGGCAGCCTTTGTAGTTGGCAGGGTGCTGTTCCTTGCAGTGTACACATGTAGGTGACTGCGACTTCTCTTTAGTGCAGTTTTTGGAGTCGTGATCCTCTGCACATTTCACACACCTAGGTGTTTTGTGACAGTATCTCTGCGTGTGTCCAAACTCCTGGCAACGATAGCATTGTGTTAGGTCGTTGAACTTTCGTGGCAGTTCAACCGTACATCGTTGTCTGCAGATAACGCGCAAGTCCAAAATTTGCTTGTTGTTTGGTGCCTGGATCACATCAACAAAAAATATGTTGAGCGGCGATTTATCGATGCGGCTGACTGGGTTGTGCACGTTTTTTATTTTGTGCCCCTTAGTCTCGAGGTCCTCTTTTATGCATTGGGCATCAGTGCTATGATGTAGTCCTTTAAGGCACACCCGATATGGTTTGTCTTCCTTTAACTGGTAGCAGTGGAACTCCAGTCCTAGCTCCTTGAAGTGCTTCACAACAGCGCGGTAATCTTCGCTGTTTCGTGTAAGTACCCCGATGTCATTTCGCCTTGCCTTAATGTCGTACGAGTTTTTGCTAATGCATTGCTCGATTAACAAATGTAAATTGGCCACCGAATTGATGTTAGGACACCAAATAGGGGGCGGGCGTGGCTTAGGTTTCTCCGTTGGCGCTGTATCATCCATCGGCACATCTTCGATTTCGTCGATATCGTCATCCGCTTGTAGGAGAGCGAAACGATTTTGTGTCATAGCTGTAGCTGCCGCTTTGCTTGTGCTGGGTTGATCTACTAACATTTTCTTTTTAGTTTGTATTGGAGAAATACCTGGGAGTTTCCGTTTCGTGTTAGCGTTCCTCGGGGTTTGCACTGACGCAAGATCCAGTTTGGCTGATGCATTCGTTTTCTGAGCCATGAGCAGCTTGGATTGGTCTTGCAAATTTGCTGTAGGCTTTGCAGAGGTAGCAGCGACATCTGTGGCTGTGGTGTTGAACTTTGAGGCGTGAGGTGTACTTCTTTTAGCCATAGTCGCATCGAAGCGGGCTTGTATGTCTGCTTGCAGGGTTACTTGCTTATTGATATCGGTGTTGGGCATCATTGGGTTAATTTATTTATTTATTTAAGTGCAGTCTCACACAGTAAGTTTTTATATTTATTTTATTAGGCCTGAAAGTATGCCTTGTAATTATTAACAACCTAAAAGTAGGCTGCAGGTTTGTTTTTGTTTTGCTTGGCAAAAAAAAATACCAAAACAAAACACACGCGCACGTGCGCTGTGAAAAAAATTTATTTTCCACTATAGCTTATTTCTTCGAAAGATTGCGGTTCTATGAAGATATGATGCGTGGGACCCACGCACAAATTGACTGTGCCGTTTCCAGATAATTCTGGTGGCGGCGTTCTGGTAGAAAATTATTTATACGAGAGCACTAGAGAAACGCGACTGCACACTGATCAGGGTTGCCACCTCGTAAAAATTTGATTAAAAAAAAAAAAAAAAAAAAAAAAAAGTTCATCTGCAAGAAAAGTTTTTCAACTAATTTCCCTTACTAAAGCACATAAGCGTTGTTAATATGTATGCCTGCGTGTTTCTGTATGCGTGTGTGGATGCGTGTGTATGTGTAGTTAATGATGAATGCATAAAAGAAGCAAAGAATTATTGGATGATAGCAGCTCTTCGCAGGGTTCGGGGTATTTCTTATCCAGACATTCCCGAGCAGAGCACTCTTACTTGTTATATAATTTAAGGAATTTTTGAAGTATTTGGTATTGGGATACTCGCAGGGTCTGTACGAAATAAGATTATTTCACTGCCTCAAAGGGGCTTAAAAGGTCGATATTACACAAAAAAAAAAAAAAAAAAAAAAAAAAAAAAAAAAAAGATTAGTAATTGAAACAAGAAATATTTGTGAAAGAAATTTTGATGGAATACGAATGCAATTGCTTGAAAATTGCTATTATTAATACATTTACATAAGATATCAATAAGAATTCACCATAAAAGAGGATTACACAACTTAAATGCAAATTGCTGGAATTTATGCAACAAAGTTAAGAGTTAAAGCGGAATGCAAGCATTAAGCTTGCCTCGCACGCAACGGGCAGCAATGAGAACGGAACTGAAGGCTGCTGATACGCAGATATCTACCTTTATATATATGTATATATGTATATATCTATGTGATATTATAATGTTGCAGACATGCTCAGGTAAGAAAGGAGCAGAAAGGTGGGCTGGGCTGGACTGGGCTGTGGTAAATGATGATTCGTGCCTTGGTCAGCGTTGGGGCAGTTCCATTTATATTCGCTTTTGCTGAGCTGTTGCTAAGCATTTTAGTTGTCTAATTGCGGGTCATTTGTTAGGCAAATGCCGCGTCTGCCGTTGCCGCTGCCACGCCCCGACTCCAGCTCCTACTTCTGCTCCTGCTGCTGACTGCCGCTTATCGGTGGCGCAACACGCGACGCCGCGTCTGTTGCAACTTGGCAAGTTAGCGAATCGTTCGGGCCACACATTTGTTAGGGTCGCTAAAATCATTTTTCATTTGCCAGTTAAAATTCGCAAGGCTCACAAAGTAGACGAGTGGGTCCGAGTGGGTGGGGCATTAGTGGGGCCTGGGGCAAGTGTGAGACAGTTCCATTGAACTTCGCTCAAGCGAAATTAATGAGCGCATAAGCGGCCTCAATGGCCATAACACGCGCCACGGGGCGTCCACTGGAGTGCACTAAAGCGAACAGTCCAACTGCAGGCTCAGGGGCTGCCAAGGGTGCACGGGGGATGAGGGGGGTGGGCTAGGGGTGGCAAGCAACAGGGGGCTGCTGCCTGCATGTGTGTGTGCGCCAGTCTGTCAGGCTATCTGTCTGTCTGTCAGCTGGTCATTTGGCATTTTAATGATGGTCATAAAACGCAAAGTGTCAATGCGAAGCGATTGAAAAAGGCAGCGCGCAAGCCAGTTAAGCATGACACCAAGATACCCACTAGCTACTCGTTGAGACTGTTTTCGATCTATCTATAAGCATATATGTACGTACACAAGTGTGAATGAATGCGCTTAAGTGCTGGGCTGATTGATAGATTGAGTGAGCCCCATTGAAAATGGGAAGTCGTGGTATAACGGTTTTGTAAAAATGTGTGTAAGAGGTAGAAAGAGGCGTGCCAGATCCCAAATTGTATATATAGCTTTGATCAGGGCAATGAGATGAGTCTATATATCTGTATTCTTCCATCCGTGTGAACAGGTTGATCTCGCAAGCTGCAACAGCTAGGGGCTTGAGAGATGACATCTATACTCTTGTATAAAATACTTAATAAAAGTTTTCTTATTATCGATAAAAATCGATATTTTTACTTTGATTTTTTAAACGTGACTTGAACAACGAAAAAATTAAAGCAGCCAATTTATTGTGCTGATTACTTTTTGTCTTACTTCCAAAGGTTTTTATACATTCATGATATCTATTCATTTCTCTTCTTAAAGTTATCACCATCTGGTTTTATAAATTAGTGCCAACGTTTTTTCCATTCCTCAAAGCATTAAGAATAATTTTTTTTGTGATCTTGTTTAGTTTCTTCTTCGATGCTGTCTTTATCTACTCAATCGTATCATAGCGTCGTGAATAATGAATAATGAAAGATTATGCCTCTTCAGTTTCGGGAACACGAAAAAGTCTTAAGGGGCCAGATCTGGAGTATATAGCATGGGTGATCATTAGTGTGTTATTCGTTTAACAAAATTTGATATGGATTCTTATCTCAGTTTTGAGAACACGCAATAGTCGATAATGAGCCAAAGCACGTCCAAGATAAACAGTTAACTGAGTGCTCAAAGTGATCTGCATTAAGGAGGCATATAAGTACCATCATATCGAAAATCGAATAAACATAATTTTCAAACCGGCCTCATTGAACCTCTTATTCATATTTCATATTTGCTTAGCCACCACTAGAAGTGAGAAAAATTTATCCTTAATTCACAAAGACGATTCCAAACTAACGTTCGTTTAAGACAGTCCATTTTAAAGAGTGAATTTACAGCTATATTTGAAATTATGGCACGTTTAAATCTCTGCCTTTCATTCGCCGAACAAAGGCGTCAGCGAAGCTTAACAATTTGCATATGCCCCACTTGAAATACCACACAAATGCCGGGGTATTTCAATTCAACAACTTGGCCAACAATTTTGGCTGACATTTCAATTGGCGCAGCCATAAAAAACGGCGACAAAGCAGCGGCTAAAGATGTGACTTTGGTTTCGAGAGGCGACCAAAGAAACTGGCTGAGAGCAGCAGCAACAAAATCAACAACAACAACAACAACCACAAAAGCAAGAAAAATTGGCAGCACTCAATTAACGCATTTAAAACTACAATGCAAATGCTGCAGCAGCAGCAGCAGCAGCAACTGCCACGCCCACTTGCTTGTGAATAACTCAGAGCGCTGCCACATTCCTTTGAGTTGAATTGTACTGCACTTGGCCGTGTGTTGATTGGGAATGTATAGGTGTATGTGTGTGTATGTGGGTGTGTCGGTGTGTGGGTGTGTTTATTTTCAGGCATGACAAGCATTGCTGTTGTGTCTCTTGTTGTTGTTGTTGCTGTTGTGCATTGTGTGCCTGCAGCTTTTGTTTGTGGCACGCAGCAGCAACAACAGCAACAGCAGTAGTAGCAGCAGCGGCGGCGGCTACGTGAACCATTGTCTGCCACACAATGCGGCACCATCTGAACGTTGACGACAATGTGCTCGGCAATTGAGATGAGGCTCTCCAAAAAGGATGCTTAGATGCAGCCAGCACAAAAACACGCAATGGGGAAACGCTTGCCGAGAATATTGAGCCATTAAAATGCATGCCATACGGAAAAAGAGTGTGCGAGAGAGAGAGAGAGAGAGAGAGAGAGAGAGACAGAGCGTGAGTGAGAGAGAGACTGAGGTCAAGAAAGAGAGGGCAAAGAATAAGAAGTGAATAAAAAGTGTAGTAGGAGCTACAGCATTTGAGGTATGTGGGCATCAAGACAAATATTTTACTATGACGATATCTAAAAGTATTTAAAAACGTTTCTAGAAACAATTTTTAAAATTTATTTTAAATTTTCATTGTTTGTCGACGATCGACTGATCGCTTCTTTTATATCTCACCTTTTCATAAACAGAATCTCATTAGCAGATTAATATTTTACAAATTAATTTGACTGATTTTTATGGAAAGACGCCGGATTTTGGGATACAGATAAGAAAGTATTGACGTGCCACGACTTCATATGCCGAAAAAATAAAACAAAATTGTTTGCCCATTTTGATAGAAGAATTAAATAATTTTTCACAGTGGAATATTCCAGTATTGAATATATTTTTAAATATATAATATTTCGTCAAACTTTTGCTCACCTAAATTACGCATAAAATAATTTGGTATAGCTCAACAATAAACTTCCAGCTTTTGCAGTATTCAAGGAAGGATTGATAATATTGATAATAGGGAAATATCATAGGTTATCGTAAATAAATGAAAAATTAGTTTTATGTGCGGTGTCCAGGAATATATTTGCAGGATTTCCAGTCCCTTTCTCTTATATATTCTGATATCGAAGAGTTTACACATACGGATAAACGGACGGACGGACAGACAGACCGACAAGCTGACAGACCGAAGTACGAGCGGACTGGTAAATGGACGGACGGAAAGACGGGCGGACAGACAGATGGACGTCGCTACATCGCCATAAATACTTTATGGTATCTGCCTCGCCTCTTTCTGCCAGTTTCATAGATATTCACAAAACCATTCTACCCTCACATTCCATTTTCAATATGTGCGGGGTATAAAAGCCAATAAATATTATGTTCATATTTATATTGTATTGAATAATCAAATTGATGATTTATTACAACATATTACTCTACCATATTATACACTCAATATTAAATGAATCTATCAATCAACTGAAACGCTGCATTCAGAGAGCTTAAGCTACCTTAACTAAAATCCCATAGGGAATACCATTAATGCTGTCAGCTAGGGCTCAATTTTTAAATGCTCAGCTCCATGAAAATGGCGTTTTCCTTAATGATAGATGTGTGTTGGTGTATGTGAGTGTGCCACGCCCACAGGCTCAAATAGCTCTAGCCGCCCACTTGAAGCTGTCTAGCAAAAAAATAATTTAACGCTTCGACGGCTTCTGCATATTTGTACCCTGATTATTGTCACACCAAATGGTTGTTGTTTCAATTGTAATTGCTGTCGGTTGGGGATGCCAGATAGAAATCGACTCGGAATTGAGCAAGGTCGTGAAATTGTATTGCTTTTTATGCTCCAGTGAGCTGTACACACACACCCACACACCCACACACCCACACATATACACCCACGCACGCATACAAATTGCAATTATATTTTGCATTTTGATTGAAACTCCTTCCACACACACACACGCCCTGCAGTCGGAGCTGTTAACAGAGGCCAAAGGCAAGGCAAAGGTTGCCACTCAGGGTCAGGGCTGGGATGGGGTCGTGGCTTGGTCAGCTGCCAGCTGTGTGGCTGCAAAGTGAAAGCAACTGCCAAAATACGCTTAAGCGCTAAACAGCTGTTTCCACATCCGCATCAAGCACACGCTGATGACCCACTCCACATTGCCCCAGCCCCAGCCCCAGCCCCAGCCACGACTCTATAAACTTCAGACTCTTGGCAATTTGACAACGGCGCATTATCCTTACAAATGGCTGTCCGACAACAGCTGCGCCAAGTGCCTAGTCCACTGTTTCAAAAAAGTAAAAAGAAAAAAATATGTATTTGAAAAATGATGTGAATGTTTCTAAGAGACGAGTGAGAGAGCGAGAGAGCGATAGAGAGAAAGAGTGAGAGTGAGAGAGAAGAAAGGGGAGCCGAAGCAAGTCAAGCTGTTTTTGCTGGCGTTTTGCCAAATTGTACGGATATATTTAAAACTGCATAAATCAAAATACCTACACAAAAACACAAACTCAAAGAGAGGGAGAGAAAGAGAGAGAGAGAGAGAGAGAGAGAGAGAAAGGAACAAATGTTGACACTGCCAATGGTAATTTAATAAAGCCTGAATGAGCGTCTGTTGGCGCTTAATTAGCCACGGATTGAAAAAGAACGATTTCATGAAAGCTAAAAATGAAAAATTCATAATGATAAATGATTCAAATTGCTGGCATAAATGGGGCTAACGTTGAAAGTCGGTGTGTTTGTTTGTGAGCTAAGAAGAGAGCTAAAGAGATGAGCGAAGGAATAGGAAATATAGGCAGATAGGTAAACCTCAAAAGAAACTGAAAAAGTTGCTGAGCTGCAAAATTGTTTCTACTGTACGTAGAGCTTGATTAATCAAGAGTGATATTGTTTTCGATAACTACATTTTGATACATTTATGAATTATCGATAGCATACCACGTTATTGGAATAGCCTAATAAAATTGTGTTAATATTGGTTGAAATAGTGTAACAGCAATTCGGTGAATCAGTAATTTCAGTCATCGCAATATATCCTTTGAAACAACGTTCCATATAAAGTGAAGAGTGATACTATTTTTGATATCGATTTATCGACAGCTTTTAAAATTATCGATAATATGTAGCTATTGAAATAAAAAATCAGATTTTTCATGTGATTAGGAAAAGCTTAAAAGTGATCGAAATGGAGCTAGAATTTGTGATTGAGAAATTTGTGACACCTTACGACAATTTTGTTATTTTTGAATGTTTAATCTTTTTCTAAGTCAACTTTGTGTATGGCGGTTGCCCAAGAACAAGTAAAATTATTTTCGTTGGCTTTAGTTATCAATGAATAGGAACAGCTTTTAAAAAATTCAGTTAAAAGAGTCAGTTATTTCACAACGATTCTGCTTATCAATTCAATATTTCCTCGAAATAACATTTATTTAATAATAACTAGTATTTGTTTTTCATGTTTAATTTATAAGAATACGTATAGAATATATTCATATACAGCATAAATAAATGAATATATTGGTATTTAAATACAACAGTTACATTTCCCGCATTGTGCAGAAATCTTTAGAGCATCTTAAGGCTTTATGAATTCCCTTTCATATATGATTTAAGTATCGAGAAAACATAACCTTATTGCTTTTTATTAAGTTATCATTTTTGCAACAGAGTGCGACGATTCTGCTAATTGACAAGCCTTGAAGATATCCACTCGGGCAAAGCAAAATTGATACAATATTGTAGCTCTTTAAGTTATCGATAACATTCGCTATATGGTTGGGAATAACTTAAAAAGTATCGGCTGACACTATTCTGCTTTTTTTCTCGCATATTGCCTCAAAGGCATAGTTACATAAAAACAAGATACTATTTTTGAAAATTAAAAAAAAAAAAATTGAGAAATCAGTCATTTTACGCCGATGCTGCTTTTTGACAATCCTTCAATACCTATCCGCTTGCGAACGTTTGCACTTAAAAACCTCATAGTGCCTGAGCTCAAGGCCAACATTTAAGCTGAATTACATTCAAATCTGAATGATGATATATTCCATAAAGAAAATACAATTTGATCAAAACAAAGCAAATAATAACAAATCAAAATACAACTGGAAACAACGTAATATCTTAAACCGTTTTAATTTAATTAAAAATTTTATATCAATTGCTTTTATTGGGTATTTATCAATTTATGCATAGTTTCACATAATCAACAAATCTAAACTTCTGCCGAAATTCTAAAATTCAAAGTGTCTCAATCAACAGCAATTATCTAGTTGTTTCTTTGCAAGTTTTATGAACACTTAAACAGAGAGAGAGAGCAAGGGCAAACAGTTACATATAATCCAATTCCAAGGCGTCTCCCATTGCAAATGCAAAAGTTTCTAAACTCATCAAAGGAAACAATTCGATATGGATTGTGCATGCACGTTGAGTGCGAAACGATTTCGAGTTATTTGACAAATTTTGTCCAGAGCTGATGAGCAGATGAGATGCATTTGCTGGCATCAAATTGCTAATGCGATAAACTTTTAATCAATTCCGTCAGCTGCTTGTCCCGTTGATTAAAGGGGAGACACCACAGGGACTGAAAACTGCAGAAAATACGAAAAGCATGTGAAAATCCAGCGAGGAAAGCATTTGGCAATTCCGCACGCAATTACAAACGCAAACACAGCTGGGCCAGAGGAGTGGCAAGAGGCGGGAGGCGAGTGAGAGGCGGGCGGGTCCTGCTGCAATTGCTGCAGTTGCAGCAAGAAAACGAGAAATGCAAATTGTCAGGCTTGCAGCACAAGCGGAGGCGGCTGTGTGTGGTGTGTGCCTCCAAATATGTATGATGTGGGGCGCACACGCACATGAGCCCAAATGTAAAACGGAATTGAAATGTGGCCAAATGCGGGCTGTGCGAGAGCTGCGGTAGGGGCGGGGCCAGTGGGCGGCAGCTGGATACAAAGTCAATTCTTTGGTTGGGCACAAAAGCACAAAGCAATCAATGAGAGCTGGCACGCAGTGGGCGAGCAGGAGCTGGTTAAAGGCATGCCAGAGCCGGTGCCGAAGCCGAAGCCGAAGCCGAAGCTTTAGCTGAAGCCGTAGTGAGTGTAGGTGACAGCTGGCTGCCCGTTGAGGGCGGCTGTCAGGACATGAAATACGCTCGATGCGATGCACTGACAACCAGTCAGTCAGTCTATCAGCCTATCAGTCTATCAGTCAGTCAGTCAGTCAGTCAGTCAGTCAGTCAGTCAATCAGCATATCAATCAGTCATTCACGTCAGTCAGGAACTTGTTGCTGGGCAGTCGCACTGTCAGGCACCCATAATTGATGAAGCAGACGAGGCAAATGTAAACATTATGCAACTAATTGCAAATGAATCGAGACTAGTTCCTGGGCATGCAGCTCGAATAGGTAAATGTAGTTAGCGAAAGGTTGCCAGCGGCAGTTTGCACTCGAAGTGCTCAACTGAACAAAGAAATCTGTATTTATTTTGCAAGTGCAGCAATCAATTAGCCTCAGCACGAGGCGAAGTGCAGCGAATAGGCCTCGCCCATGATGCAAAAGGAGCTGAATTCGATTTCAAAAATAAATAAGTTCGGGCATAAAGGTAGATGTGATCAAGGACATGGCTCTAAAACTTTGGCAAATACATATATTAATGTATGTCAGAGATTTTTTTGATTTACAATGAAAGTTAGTATAATTTTAGAAGCAAATGTCTTGAATGGAAAATTTACGATGCTCAAGACTAAATAGTGTGTGTTATATTTGTAATGTGCGAATATGTTTTCTCAACAACATAATCCACACTATTTAGTCTTGAGTATAGTATCAGAAAAGCTAAATTAGCAATTAGAAAAGGCAAAGTCTGAACTCTAAAATTTGTAAAATATTAGCACACACTAAAATGCATTTTGTAATGTAATGTAAATAAAAAATAAATATATAAAAAATAAATATAAAAGCTGGTATACCATTATATTGAAGAGCTGAAAAGCTGCATTACGTTCTGAAAGATGAATGAAATAAAGCAGAATTTTAAAAAGTCAAATCATTGATAAGTGCATAGGCTAGTCTTCTAGTGTTTTAGTAGAGAGGCGGTTTGAGAGAAAATACGTTTAAATGACATATAAATTCTTGAAATACCTATTCAATAAAATCTAGTCGCCTTTTTATCGTCTACTGCCAATCATACCTACCGACCCTATCCGAATGGCCTTACCACCCGAGACTACGCTCAGCACCGCTAACTTCGTCTCCCTCTTACGGAGTGAGAATTAGAGGATACAAGCCAGCAATGAGAGGATGCAAGCTCACTCGGCAAATATTTTCGCATGAACTTTAGACGAGCTCTCAGCTTCACACTAATACTATTGCAACAGTACAAGGCAATCACGTCTTTGGAAACGCAGAAAATAGAATGTGCTATTGATTTCAAAGTATCACGAAATATTAAATTACCGGTACGACTTATATATATATATAATATAAAATATATCTATAAAATCATCAGCTATCAATATCTCCTCGCTTTTTATAGAAACTTGAAGCCAGATTTCTCGTGTCCAAATTACATAGTTCGTCTATCATCAGCTGACTCCTTTTCTTGTTGGATGAACTGAATAAATTTGACATGCTAAATTTCTTAATATCAACAGAACTTTTTGCTGAACTTAGAGCAGAGATTGAGGTTCGTCTTTGTTTGTATTGAATTTTATCCAGCTGAAATTCGCATTTTTGCTTGCTAAAAGTCAATATTGAAAATGAAACATTATCAAAGTACAACAAGTATATATTTCTAGATAGTAAGATATATGCGTATAAGTTTTATAGCTCGAAAATTCAACAAATGCCCGACTAGGAGATACCGTGCGCTTTGCGAAAAGCTATTCCCATCATTCTATGCTTATTTTATATATTCATAAAAAATTACACATCCACACACACATACTTGGGCTACTCTGGAAAATTTGGCTGTTAAACAACTTTTGTTGTAGGTGAACTTTTTAAATCAAATTTTTAGAGCGTGATAATGACACTCTGATGTGTGTCTCTGCCAATGCATAGCTCTCTACTATTCAAAAAACATTATTTTCTAAATTTTGGAAGCAAGCTGACGTATTCAAAATAAGAAATATTCAATTCTGGGTATTCACTTAAGGAAGTCTTCAGGTTTTGTGTTATTGAAGCTGCACTTGAAAAACGAAATCAAATAATCAATTATTTTTGATAATTGTGCAAATTAAATGAGTTATCAAAATAAGAAATGATTTGGTCGTACTGTCTATGGTATACTAGAATACATTACAATCTTTCAAGTTTCTAGCTCCTATAGATTCTGAGACTGAGTACGCGTCGTACGAACAGATGTACGGTCATACAGGCAGATGTACTTGGGTAGATCGTGTTGAGAAATATACTTATGTTCTTCTGCCTATTACATACGCTTTCACAAAAACGTTATACCCCGAAATTCCCTTCTCAATGGGTTCAGGGTATAAAAAGCAAACAATGAAATTGCTCAAACATTGAATATTGTTAAAATATGTTTGTGAAATTGTGCTTGAAGCTCGTTGCTCAATTTCGACTTGCACTATGTATATAGATATAAAAGAATATAGACATATATGTTGTTGCTGTTGTTATGAAAATGTTATTAAGTAAGCTCTTAGAGTGTAAACTCTTGAATTTGTTTGCTGCCAACAAACTGTACCTCTTTCTTCAGACACTTAAAGCTCATAAAGGCAGCTCTTAGCACGTATAAATATAGAGATAGATATACATATTAGCAAAGATAGTCTTTTGCACTATATAGATTTCGTATGTTGGACCTTGTATCATCTGAGTCATCTCAGCCATCTCCAAGCTGATTCTAAAATTAAATCTAATAAATACTTGACTTTATTATGTATGCTTTGTATTTGTGCTTTATTAGCCAGTTTATCAGAGCTTTTGTTTGTATTATTCCGTTTATTGATTGTGTCGACTGAGACATTTGTTTGCCTTTGCTAAGCTGTGATTTCTGTCTGCTGTTTGCTTGACTCTTGTCACAAATAAACATTTCGCACCTAGCCAATCTGTTACAATATCGTATTTCATTATGCATACTCAGTTTCAAGTTGCTGATGAGAAGTGCAATCGTTGAGAGGAAATTATTTGTGCAAGTGTGATAGGTAAATATGTCGAGCTATGGATGGTTGTAATAGAATGTGATATGCATATGAATGGCTTAATTTATACAACTACAAGAGTGAATAACAAATGCAGTTTGTGAATTGATTCGCACTCATCTGCGGAAATTGATGGATGGAACGAGCATTCTTCTTAATGTATTAAAATGGGTGAAGTATTCATTCTATCCTATGATCTTTGCAACTTAACATATGATCAGTCTTAATAGGCTTAATAATCTAATAAATATTATCTCAATTGTCAATTGTTCTTGATAGCTCTTACATCTTATCTCTAGCTCATCTCCACTTTTTACGTTATTTACTACACAAATTATGCTCAAGCCCAACTTTCAAGGTTTTCAGTTGTCTTTTGAAATACGTTTCAGCTGCCTCTCTACTTAACTTGATGTGCTAGCTCTTTGCTCCAATAGTTTTTCAGCGCAGCACCTGCAGCGACAACTATGATTGCATGGAAGGGCACCATCACATCATCAGATCACCGTTCGAACAACTCTTAACTATTATTTATTTATTTATTTAATTGTCAATTGAATTAATTGTAAATAACAATTCGGTTTAATGCCAGAGCAACAAAGGCCTTCAGGCAACAACTCTTAACTACTTGATGAAATTACTCATTCTCTAACTAATAATAACGTTTACACGTGAAGCTCCAATCAAGTTGCTGTCATTCTTTCTAAGCTGTCAAGCCAAACTTGAGTGTCCAAGCTTCAAGAGTGTCAGACCAAACACTCTTTTATGTATTCAAGATTTATTAGCTGGCGTTGCCTATGTTATCAATGCCCTTTATATAAAAATTACACCATAAGCCTCTTCTAACTTCAATATCAATTTTACCAGAGTCATCTTTCAACGTCAATGATCCGTGATTTTTGTCAGGCTTACGCAACTCTATATTAGCTTTAGTTCATCTCAGCAACTTTTGAGAATCTGTCAAGCCACATAGTTATAAAGTAACTTTCCGTTGTCTCCACATACCTTCGACAATAAAAATCCAGCTTTGCCTAACCTAACCCAACCAAATTGACACGCTAATTAAGATAATCAATCACATATATATATGTGGTAAAAAAAAAGAACAATTTTCATTTATTTGTATTAAACATTTGACTTAGATATTATCTGTAACTAGACGATGCTCATTATAGCGTATAGGATATGTGAGTGCATTGCCCTTGTCCCAAGAGTATAGTTCCTGAAAATAAAATAGATAATACTTAACATAGATCCAAACAAGAAACGAACGAGAAACGTACCACTGTGAGGGGATTGTAGCCGACTGTCGTTGTATAGCTAAATGGATTCGAGAAGGGTAGATTCGCGTTGAGTAGTTTGCCCTTGTAGAGATCGACAACATAGCGTATTTGGGTATTTTTATCGGTGCCCGAATCGATGGCATACAAATTGCCGCAGACAATAAACATTTCGCCGAATTGTTTATGATCGAGTGTTATATTAAAATTATACTGCATGCGTAACGTCTCAGCATCCAGCTACAAAAATAGATATATATATATAGAGACAGACAGAGACAGAGAGAGTGTGAGAGACCGAGACAGGGACAGAGAGATAGAGAGAGAGCGAGAGAGAGACTTACCTTAGCCACCAGAGTATTGTTCGAGCCGAGCGTGCTGTAAATTACCCAAAGACCGACCTCATCCACGTTGAAGTCCATATAATTGTAGTCAGTTGCGTAGAGTCGATTGCCAGTCGCAATTCCCGAATATGGCAACTGTATGCCTGTACAAGATTCATAGAGCTATCAACATGTATATCTTATAAACAAAGAGAGTTACTCACTTATCTTCTTGGAGGTTGTCAAGTCCAGTTTGACAACCAAATCGGAGTTCTTCTGTTGGTAGTAGAACGAACCGTTGTAGACGACGTGCGCGTTGCCCTAGGAATTCCATTGTTGTATAGAACTGTTGCAATGATATTATATCATCAACTTACTTGAAAGCCCTCAGATATTTCGTATTTGTGTCTGGGCACACTGTTCACGCGATATTGTGTGCGCGTGGAGAACTCAAAAAGATTGTAGGCATCATTCTCATTGGTGACAAAGGTTTTCTCTCGATCGACTTCCCTGGGCGCTGGATCGCGCAGCCAAGAACCATATTTCTCATTTACCACCTTGTGGAAAACGGGCTTACCCACTGCATACAGATAACAGGCTATAGATAGAGAGAGGATATATTACTAGGAATATAAGTAAGCTCTATCCGTAACTTACTTTTCACGCGCTTCGGCAAGCCCGGGTAGCTGCGATTGCCTGTCGGCTGTATCTCAAAGTTGTTGAGTATGGAATCCTTGCATTGATACAAGCTATAAATATAGATAGATAGATGAATTCTGATTGAGATATCGGGTAGAGAGGTAGCACTCACCTAGGGTCTGGACACTGATCACAAACGGGACATTCGCTTTCGGGTGGTCGCTGCCCATAGACCTTAACATTGTTACCTACATAGGGTATTTCACTGTTTGGATCCTGAGCTATAAATACCAAAAGAAATCATTCAATAACTATATATATATATGAATGAATAATCGAACTTACGTGCTATTTCAAAATTAACCATAGTCGCATTTAGCTCATTGCGTGCCACACAATGATAATAGCCGAAGTCGTCCTTGCGCAGATTGCTTATGGTCAAACGCATGGAGGTCTTAAAGCTATTGGGGAATATTTAGTTATATATTAGTTATATAAAGAGCTCTATATGAGTGACTTACCCATCTGGATAGGATTCAATGCGGTACTTATCACTTGGATCGAGTATTTTGCCATCATAGGCCCGCTCCCAATACCGTATAGCCTCCGGAAAGGCTTCGACTTGACACTCCAGCGTAGCACTGCTCTGATACTCCGCATAGATCATTTGCCGGTAAACAGATATCATGGGCGCAACTGCAACGAAGAAAGGAGTTACAAAGTTGCTCGAACCGGTTTCCTTTGCTACTCACAGTGCACCTCGACCAGGAACGTGGCATTGGCAACGGGCGCAATGCCATTGTTGG
Source organism: Drosophila hamatofila (assembly GCA_035045345.1). Lineage (NCBI taxonomy): Eukaryota > Metazoa > Arthropoda > Insecta > Diptera > Drosophilidae > Drosophila > Drosophila hamatofila. The sequence continues at coordinate 4,772,166 of JAWNPA010000039.1, read as the reverse complement.
CATGACAGGTGTAGGCAGCCATTTGATGTCGCGTAATATTGCCGAACTTGAGAAACTGTCCACTAATGGAGCTTACTGTCGCATGGTAGACAAGCTTATTGGAAATTACCTCACAGGGCTAAGAAGCCATTTTCTACTTACGCTCGATGCCATTCACATTGATGGTGCGTCCATCGTCACGACGCCATTCCACCTGCGGCTGTGGATTGCCCGTTGCCGAGCAGCTCATGTTGAGCGTTTTACCCTCCTCGACGATGACATTGCGTCGGAAGTTGGGAGCATTGACATCTGCAGTTAGAGTAGATCTTAGCTCAAGAAAAACACAAGGTTCTCAGGAATTACTCACCTGTAATGGAAGGTGGTATGAGCAGATCATTGGAGGCACTGCCATTGGGATATTGCATCTTCCACGTGTTAATGCCTGGTATTCCGGGTGTGCCGTTGGTGCCCGGCTTGCCTGGACGTCCGCGTGGACCCGCAATGCCTGTGAGAGCAGGAGAGAGGGAGAGGGTTGATATAATCGAATGCTAATATATGTACTCCTTACTTACCCTTCAGTCCTCTTTCTCCGGGTGGACCTTGTGCGCCCTTTGGACCTGTTATGGACATGCCGTCCTTGCCATCTTTACCATTGAGTCCATCCTTGCCATCGCGTCCGGGCTGACCATTTTTGCCATCGGCTCCTGCTCGACCCGGCACCCCATCCAAGCCCGGCTCTCCAGGTACGCCGTCTCGGCCATCTAGGCCGGCGCGGCCCACTGCTCCAGGATCACCCTTGGGGCCGCGAGGACCCGTTGCTCCCTGCTGGCCCACACCGTCGACGCCTGGTGCGCCCGGCAGGCCGACGTCTCCGCGATTCCCTTTGGGACCGGGTATGCCCGGCAGGCCGGGATTGCCGGTTGGTCCTTTGGGTCCTACTGGGCCCATTGGACCAGCTGGGGCTGGCGGGCAGTAGTCCTGTGTGCCCTTGCAAAAGCCGGTGATAATCTTTTCGGGCACTCGGCAATACGTATTCAAATAGATCCATTCATCTCCGCCGGGCGCCGCTCCTTTCAAACCCGTTCTCTTGCGTATCTCTGTGTCCTGTTCCTCCAGAGCCTTGCGGTGATTGGGATTAAAGAACTCAATCAATGGATCTGCTACAAAAACATATAATATATAGAGATATAAGTTGAAAACAAATTAACTAGTTCGGGCATTGCTTGACTTACCATGCATCGAGGCAGGCGATGACGAGGCGATGTCTCTGCGGTAGCGCTTCTCCATTGGCGATTGGCTAATGAAATTGTGGTTCATCTTCCGCTCGTTACGAACAACGGTGATCGGCTGTGCTGTTGTTAGACTGCAAAGTGATTGGGATATTTAAATGAACTAAGTTTGGACTGAATTAAAACATAGCCAAGATATTAGTTCTTGAAGATCGGAAATTTCGCATCAACTTCTGGAGCTGGAACCAATTACGTAAATGGAACTAAAACTATAATAGCAACTAAATCAATTTAAGATGTTTTCCGAAAGTATGTCAATGAACTGGTAGTATCTGATAGATTTTATACTCTAATACCAGATTTTGAGCAAAAACTGATGGTGGAACTGGAATTCTAAATTTGAGCTTTTGGAAACTGAACTGAAGTGTAACAATAAAGAACATTGTAAACTTTAACGATAGTTGTGTGGAACGGGAGCTAGTATAAGAAAACTAATATGAACCGGAACTACTAGGACGCAAGATATGCCTAAATTGTAAATCGAACTGGAACTAGAACTTTTCAATATTAAACGTACCTCGCCTCCATGGGATAGTCCCTTTCCATGATCTGAGTGACCATGGCGCGCAGAATATGTTCGGATCGCAACAGCTCATCCTGGAACTGGTTCCGCTGGCCTCGCTGACTATGAACGCTCACTGTCACCGGCTCCTCGCCCGCCTGGGTGTACGTATAGAAGAGTATCGACAATGTGGCCAGCATCAGAGTAAGTGCACCCAAATACAAATAGACGAGGACAAGGGACGTGGGCGGCGAGGCGTCCAGCTTGTTGATGCAGTTGCAGTTGCACTTGCAGCCAGCGGGCTGGCAGCTCTGCCTCTGCAGGTGCTGGCAACTCTGACAGACGCCGCCCAGTCCACCTACCTCATCCGGCAGCAGCATGTTGGCCACCAGCTGCGTGCTGGAATCTGTCAGCTCTCTGGAAGCGCCGCTGTGTGATGTTGATGTTGTTTCGGCTGTTGCTGCTGCTGCTGCTGCTGTTGCCTCAGCTTCGCGTCGCTTTTTTGAATTGCTCACACTCTGATTAACGGCCAGCAGCATGTTTGGCGGGCACCTGTTCGATCGGTTCAATTGAAACAGTTCTCCTGATTTATGCGACGCGAGTGCAGCCGTTGAATAAAACTGAGATAAATTAATAGATAAATAGATGTGTCAAATGAACCACTCGTTCGTATTTTTAGAACATTCAAGTGGGCGCGCTCTATTTATACGAGTTGTCGACACGATTTTAGGTATTCAAATCGAAAAGGCTTTATATTATTTTTTATGTTTTTCTTCCTCTTCTTCTGCTCAGTCCAGACACTTGAGTTAATAGTTGTTTTGCCTTTCGTTTATTTGATTATTGGGGGCGGAACTAGTGTAAAAGTCACAAGTTCTACGTTAATTTCCGCTGCAAGTTTGTTGACAAACTATGACTATATATATATATATGTATAGGTATATATATATATCTGGATATATATACATACGTTCGATCCGCTGCGTTTTGCTGCGTTTGACAAGTTTTTAACACTTGCTGGCCACACTGTGGCGGTCAGCGCGTGTGTCTGAGCGAGCTAGAGTATGAGCGAGTGTGTGTGAGAGCGAGTGAGACAGAGACAGAGTGAGAGAGAGCGCGCGCGCTCTGAGTTGCGAACGCGTTGGCGTCTAATTTCCGACTAAAAATTTTGTGTGCGACAATTTTCCATTTCGCCGGCAAGCGGACGCTGTGTATGTGTGTGTGTGCGTGAGTGTGAGTGTGTGTGTGTATATGTGTGTGTGTGGGGTTTACTTTTTTGTTTTTATAAGAGAGCCAAGCCATTCGCAACTTCACAGAGCATGGAGAACTTCAAGAGAGTCAAAGCTGAAGAGCTGAGCAAGCAGCAATGCAGCAATTGATATATATTTTATTACTGATGTATAAAATACAAATTAAATATAAAATTTAAGAAATGGATATATAAAGTCGAGCAACAGCTTTCAGTGGGGAATAGAGGACGGCAATGTGACCAGAGCGCCTTTATTTACCTTACTCAGCCAGGCAGACGCATGCGTCCTGTTGCATGCCACAACACTGCAGGAGCGTTGCCTGTCGGCAACAGCCGGCAGGAGGAGCAGGAACGGGAGGGGCAGCCTGACAGCAGCAAAAAAAAAAAAAAAAAAAAACGCACATGTTCAGATTCTTCTTCTGCTTTGTTTGCTTTTGAAACATATGAGTGGGTAAATCGTGCGTTGCTCTTTCTCTCGACCCACAAAATACACACACACACACACACACACACACACCCAACCCACATGTCCTCAACAAGTATGACAGCGAGAGCATCAATGCCCCAATCAGATGACTACTCACTGCTCACAACTTCACTCGACTGCTATTTATCATGCTGCAACTGTCAATCCAATTTATATTCCTCTATTTTCCCGCATTGGCATTTGCATTTGCATTTGCATTTGCATTTGGCTAAATATTTATGATTCTATTTAGATATTTCAAGTTCTTTATGGTAATAGGATTTCTATTTATTTTCATATTAGTTGGAAATAGTTGACTTGTATATAGATTTGAGTATATATTCTATAGTTTTTTTCTCGAGCTTCACAAAGCTACAAATTCTGGAATATTCCTTACACATCATAAAGTTCTAGAAGCTTTATATTTCGAATTTATAACATGTTTGCCTATTTTTTATTGAAGTATGAAATATTAAATTTTTAATCATTAAAACTAACTTTATTGAACAAAGTAAAATAAATTTATCTCTGATTACGCTATGCTGGTGATTACCAATTTTTTTATGTTTTTTTTTTTTTATACGAAAATATATGCTGAAGTGATACCGTACTCTATGTTGTTTTATTTTAAAGAAGACTAAAACAGAGTTGAATTAGATAGAAAATATTCAATATAAGCCTGATGAGGCGCAGTGTGGGATACATAAAGTACATAGATATATTACCTACATATTTTATTGTTATTTTATTTATTTCTTAATATTTTGTTTTGTTTGTTTTGCTTGGTTGCCCTGGCTGATGTGTCGGACTGCATTACTGCTTACCGACAAAAAAAAAAAACATCCTCTTCCAGGTGGCTGCCTTCCACCTTGGAACCAGGAGCTACTCTACATTAAGTTGGAGCCTTTGAATATACTCTATTTAAGCATTGCCATCTGTATTCCTGTGTCCAGATCATACTTTTCCCGCCGCAGAACCTTTTCTGTGAAGTCACAGACTTTTTTAAGTTTCTTTGCTGCTGCACATTTGCTGTACTATAAGTAGTTTCTACTTTAACTTCACCGACAGTTTCTGCCAGGTCGGCTCTTTCTTTTTACCACTTAAAGTTAAAGAAATTGTGCTCTCGTAGTCAACTGAATTTTCGCAGTAAGTGCAGACGGATTCTGGAATCTTTAAATATTAAATATATACTTATTTTTATCCTCGTTTTATAAATTGCTAAGATATTTTGAATGCGCAGTAGAGGCGTGGCGGATCAACATATAAGCACACAGATTTTAGTATTAAGTCCAAATGATGTCTAACTAACCCTAGGACTGGCCTAAGGCTATCCTTCATTTGGTAGTGTCCGACTATAAGCTTGTGGGATAGAGCATTTTGACTGAACCAACTTTTGACATTTTTTTTTTGGTGAAAAAAGAAAGAAAAATACTGTTGAAGGCAAGCTTTGGATTGATTATTGATAGTTAGTATATCTTCTAATACATATTTATTGGTGAGATGTAATTTGAAATACATGTTGACAAACGCCGATATGAACCACATTTTTTCTATTAGAAACAAAAAACTAGATTAGTAAACTGTTGTTTGGGCGATGAGTCATATCCGCCTGTGGACCGAGAAAAGTTAAAAAAAAAAAAAACAGCTATATTTTCTTTATCATTTGAGCTTAAGTCACTAATTATTGCTGACTTATTCTACTAGCTAAACACATCAGTTTTAAAGTCGTCTCTTGTGTCGTAGTAAATCACAAAATAGTGATTGAAAACCATTTTTCTTATTTTGCGACTAATATATTCCCCTTGTTTTCTAAATTTATTTTTCAATTGATTTTGTTTTCTGTATTTAAATTTTAATAAGATTTATTTTATTTTGTTCGTATATTAAGCAAAAGTTTTCGGTATTTTGTGCGGATAAATTTTTTAAATTTATTTTTTCTTTTATTTATTTTTATTTATTTAATTTGTTTTATTTTTTTTAACAATAAGTCACAAAACAAATCTTTTCATTTAAAGTTCGTAAATAATATATTAAACTTTATGCTTGTTTTTATTCAACTGTGTAACTTTTCCATTGCCCATTTATTTATTTATTATTATTATTATTATTATTATTTTTTTTTTTTAATTATGATTAGTCTTTATTTTTGAAATGCATAGCAAACTTGTTGTCTTTAGAAAAACACAGTCTTGTTTTATGTAAAAAATACGAGTTGCTTATTTCATTTAAAATAACATTAATTTGTCACATTGATGTGTGCAAACTTTGACTTTAGATGTCGATGGAATCTGCAACTAAATATTTAAAAAAAAAGTTTGCTTTCAAATATTTAACATTTTCTGTTGTTATCTACTTACTTCTTAACTTTCGCTAGAAGTCCATTATAATCATAATTTAAAGCTCTTTCAGCGACTTAAATCGTTGGCTTCACAAATCTCAGCTTCAAACTGTTTTTCACTCCATTGTTTTTCTTTTGTTAGACTTGTTAGACTTCGGCTACATTCAAGTGGGCATTCAGATTTGTTCAACCTCTTCACAATTCACAATTGTTTGCATAGGTACAAAAAGTAAGGCAAGAACTGTCGGAGCTGTTGTTTCAACTGGCAATGATGAAGAGCACGATGAACACGAAGTAGATGATGACGCAATAGGTGAGGATAAAGATGATGATGGAGGCGAGGAAGCGCTGGAGATTCTGTCGCTGACACTTTGAGCTCTCTGCTTTTCTGGTTTTTTGTTTTACATTGCCTTTGCAATTCAGGTGGTAGCTCGAGCACCTTTATAAAGTAAACAATTGCCCAAACCGCCCACAGCTGGCGTCGCCTACTTAGCCACGCCCCCTGTTGCTGTAAGTAGTTTGCACTTCATTTGCATTTGTGGAGGCAAATCGGTTTGTGAATTCAATTTCCATTAGTCTGCGATGCACACAGAAAGCACGGCCAAAGTCAATGAGACGTAAAGAGCTCGTTAACTCTGCGACAACAATAACACCAAGAGTAATGGCAACAGCAACAATTGAAGTGGCAACAGCAGCAACAACAACAGTAATTCATTTGATTTTTAGTTACATAAGCACTAGAACAGTTTCTTAGGCCCTAGTGCTGGGGCATTCAGCAGGCTACAGCCAACTAAGCCGCAGGACAAAGGCTACCATGGCGATAAGGTAAGCAACAGGAGCAGCAACAGCTGCAGCAGCAACAGCTGCAGCAGCAACAACTGTGTCAGCTATTTGGCAACGAAATCAGCTTTCAACTGGATTCAAGTCCACCAGGGCAATGCCAATAAGCCGATTATGTTTATGCCAAGCAACAAGCCGCAGCAACAACAACAACAGTAGCAGCAGTAACAGCAACAGTCTATAGTAAAATAAATCAAAATGTCAAGATGTTGCTTTTGCCTTTGAGCTGCTTTTAAACAACAGCAATGGCAGCAGATGAGATTAGGAGCAGATTGAATCTTCCCGCAGACAAATACCATAGGTATATATATATATATATATGTATATATATATATATGCGTATATATATGCGTGTTTAGCGTGTTGCATATATATATGTATAGAAATCAATTTTGGTTGTATAAATAAATTTGCAATTGTTGAGCTTGCTTGAGTATCTTAAAAACAGATTGAAATAAATGGAGGAAGTGAAAATAAAATGAAAAAGTCAAATGGATGCAAATACAACTCATGTTCAATCATCGTCAAAGGTCAGACAAGAGTCAGCTAAGTAGTGCTTAAGAGGGAGCTCATGACTAAAAGATATGAGGTGATTAGGTGACTGTTCTGTTTGATGCTAATTAAAGGAGTAAAGAATACGCAACTTATAAAGAGGGAGAGAGAGAGAGAGAGCGAGAGAGAAAGGGAGAGAAAGGGAGCAAGTGTTTCAGAGGAAGTGACAGATTAAAAGATATCCTGTATTGGACGAAGAGATGCTTCTGTTTCACGATGATATTAGGTATAGATTAAATATTACTCTTAAAGAGTGAGAAAGTGTTTAACTGACTAGAAGATTACCTGCAATCAAAAAATCTCACACGAAACAAGTTCATTGAGTTATGAAACGTATTTAGAGCACTTTCAAGTATACCCCAAAGAGTATTAAGATAGTGTTGTGCAATACTGATAGACTAAAAGATATGTTAAACTTAAAGTACTTTTAATAAATCAAGCTTAAGTGATTGACCAACTACAAGAGATATACGAATGTGATAAATAATATGAGTGTGCTCTGACGGGGTTGATCTGGAGATACCCTCTACTTTACAAATCTTATGGAAAATATGCTTTCAAGATATCTTTAAGTACTCGAATCAAGTTCAACTTATTAATCAGCTAGAACTGTATTAATACGACTAACCCTATGCAGGGGTTAAGTTTAACCAGAATGAATGACTAAAAGATACCCTGTACCCCATAAATATTCTCGAAAATATGTTAAACTGAGTAATGGACAGTGTTTAATATATCAGATATAAGTTTGTTTTTGCTAAGGTAGTTGTATTGAAAACTGATAGACCAGAGGATATCCTGTACTTCACAACTGTTACAGATATAAGTTAAGCAGAGTGATGAAAAGCATTCAACGTATCTTGAATAAAACCAAAAAGGGTTCGCTCTAGGATAAAAACTTGTAGAAATTGACAGACTAGAAGACAGACTTTAAAGTACTTTTACAAAATTTGAACTTATTGATAAACTAGCACTATATTATTAGAGAGGTAAAAGAATATGACAATGAATGTACTCTTGGAGAAGGTTTAGCAGAATGATTGACGAAAAGATATCCTGTAATAGAAATTTTTCGAATAATAGGTAGGTAGGTATGAACTAGATATCCTGCAATTAAAATATATTATAGAAATCAAGTTCAACGAAGTAAATAATTTGTAAAGCCCCAGAGATGTATTAATGCAAATGACTTAGGTTGTGTTGGTGACCGACTATTGTTTATAGGACATAGTAAAGCCTTTAATGACACAGGATAATTTTGCTTAATATCAACTTGAGACATCATGAATCAACTTGCAATCCATGCAAAGTTGGACCGGCTCGCAGTTGCCTAGGTTAGGTATATTAGTTGATATATGTACAGTTGCTTTAAGGACTAGGCTGTTAATGCTTTAAAAATATTTGAAAGGGGATGCTTTAGCATAAGTCAACGGGGCCGAGAGCAGTCGCTGGTACAATGTTGCGTGTGCGATGAAATTAACTAAAGGATTTTACGACTATGCCAGGCGCACTTTCAACTGCTTTTTTATGAGCGCGGCAATGGAAGTGGAAGTTGAAGAACAAGAACAAGAACAAGAACAAGAAGTAGAAGTAGAAGAAGAAGAAGGCAAACAACATTTTGCATCTGAGCCAAACAACAAATGAAATTGAAAATGTCGCTGGAGACTTTTTGCCATTTTTGTTTTGTTTTTATTGCTGCACTTGAGAAACTTGAGTCGACTTGCTCAACGGCAGAAGTTTTCAATTAATTTTAGTTTCAAGCATGGCCTAGGCCAGAGACGAGCTGCTGCAGTAGCAGTTGAGTTGCATTTAAATCAATCCAGTTGAATTATTTTAAAGTATTTCAAATTTCAAGTCTTTCAATAATAGGTTTATCGTATCATTAAATGCCTTTTAATGCCATGAGCTCCAATTGAAAATAAGCTAAATGCGCTTGCTCTAGCAGACAGAAGAAGGCGTGGCAGACTTAATTAAAGTATAAATTTTCTACATTTTCCTTTCTCAAGTCCTGTAAAGCATATGTTCTTTAAACAAACGTAATGAAAGAAAATAATATAAGTTAATAAAAAAACATATTCATTTTTAGGTTAGTTTAAAAAACAACTAATTTTTTTATACATATTATATTTAAAAAAAAAAACTAAGTTGTCTTACTACGATTTGGGCTCAGCTGCACTACTTTTTTATGAGTGCACCTGTATATCTTCTGATCAGTTCCAGGAGCTAAGATAATCTAGGCATATCCATTCGTCGAGCCGTCCGTGCATCTGTCTATTTTAACTTATTGTGTGTATTCATAAATGATATTGTCCAACATATATAAGTGCTTAGTTGTACTATAATATTCATCAACAGAACTGCACAGCCATGGTCCGTGAATGGTCAAAATCAGCCGCAAATCGTATTGGGGCAGCTTGCGAGTCGTTTCAAAATGTGCTCATATCGAGTCAAAACAACTTGATTCTGAATTTGAGCTTATTTTTTTATACATGCTGTACTTTCGCATATATCAATATCAGTTTCCAAACCGAATATGTGACCTTTTGAACAGGTTACACTGCGAATGCCCCCTTCGTACTGCTTCTAATCAGCTCAAGAAGCTAAGTCAGTCTAGGCAATTTAATTTTTCCAGTTCTTCTATTTAAGCTCGCTTAAGACCTTAAATTTCAATCATTTATTCTTATATATATATGTAAATTTAGTGCACTGTTAACACATTTTCTCAATAACCAAATTTCTTTCATTTCTATAAATATTAATACTTTAGCTTGATCTTAGGCCAGACTCATCTAGTATGCTCCCATTTGATTAGACGATTTTAATTTGTCATTGTTATATATTGGCTCTTTTCTTATTATAAGAAGACTAACAGTAAGTTTTCATATCGTAATAAGATACTTTAACTATCAGTTAATTTTTGAACTGTCCACTGAATGCGCGTCCCTAAGATTCATTGCCAGCAATAGTAAGCCGTTGCGTTGAAGACGGCTAGATAAACTAGTAAGACCTCGCTCATGATGATTAGGGTACCATGAGAGCTCGCTAAGGTATTTTTACTCTTATTCCACTATTGCCTTTATGGCTAGTAAACTGTTTGAGTCTCTTTATATCGAACATACCACGGTGCTCCGTTGATGGTTCTCAAGATCTATGACTGCGACTCTCTGTACAGTGTCGTTGTTGTTGCTCTTACTGTACTTGCGTTTCCCCACAAATGAGAGCCATAGATCCAGATTGGCTTTACAACAGAGTTGTAGAGCCGGGTGCAGACTTAGGGGATAGCGATCCTATGAAGGCTATTGACTTTCTGCTTTAGATATATTTATTGATTAGCTTCACTGTTATCGATGCCACCTTTCATTTAGGTGTACTCCCAAATACGTACTTCATTTGCCTTAAAAAGTTTGGTGGACAATATTGCGTTCTCTTTTAACTCTTACTTCCGTCTATTCTATCTCTATGCTCAGCATTGAAAATCGTTTAAATTGCATTAAGATTGCTTTTGTTATCGCCCGCCTAAAATCTGGGTCCGAAATGAAAGGTACTTAGTGGAGCTAAAGGATGTGGCAGGACTGCATTCTTTGGCTGCAGGCTTCAATTAAAACCCGAAGAAGAGGAAGAATGAGAAAACGAATGAGGGCAACGCGACACAAAAGAAATTTCGCTCATGGCATTTGTGACTTCTTTTTCGTTTGCCGGCATTTTCCTGTTAAATTGCCCTAATTGCCGCTGTGGGCGTGGCAATTGAACAAGTTAAATATTCACACGCCCTGCTCGGCACGCCTCAGTCTCAGCCTCAGCCTCAGCCAGGACTTGTTCCTCGGCTATTGAAATTTCGACATTTTGGCTGGTTTTTTCCTTAAATTTCGTTAACGTTTTTCTTTTGATTTTATTTTTTTTTATTCTTTTTTCTCTTTTTTCGACTCGTTTAGTTCGTTTGCATTTTCTTTGCATATTTATGAGGGCGACGCCGGCGTCGCTGCTGCGGCTGCTGTTCAATAACGCTCAGGAATGTGAAGTGTGTGGGAATAGGCGGGGAGTCAGGCTAAATGGGAGGGGATGGGAGAGAGGGGGAGGGTGTTGGCTGAAGTCCTTTGACGGATCAAGAGTTTCGGCAGCAGACAATAAAATAAAATAAAAGAAAGAATGAAAAAGAAGCAGCTGATGAGGCTGAGGAAGAGGAAGAGGAAGCTGGCGAGGAGCTGGCATTGAGAACTGATAAGTTTCAAGTGTGGCACGTAGCGCACACAGCAGCACCAGCAGCAGCAGCAGCAGCAGCAGCAGCAGCAGCAGCAGCAGCAGCAGCAGCAGCAGCAGCAGCAGCAGCCCGTGCCGGCAGTGCAGCAGTTTTTTTATTGCTGAGAATGAACACACACACACCCACACTCGCACACACACACATGGGCAGAGAGACAAGCTGAAGAAGACACACAGCTGGCTGAGACGCAGCGCATGAGTGTCTTAAAAACTGCCGCAGCAGCCGAGCGCAGCCGAGTCCAGCCGAGGCGCAACGAGGCGAATGGCGAATCGCGATGAGCCGAGCAGCAAGCACGTGCTCGCTGCTGCTACTGAGCAACACATGCCTCGCAGCTGGCGTCGACGCCAGCGTCGTCGTCGACGTCGACGTCTGTCTGCAGCGTACGCAGCGAAACTTGTTGAAATTTCGAAAAAGCCAACAGCCGCTGGAAGTTCGAAAAGCAGGCGAGACTTTCACAGCTTTCGTTGCGCCAGCTTTCGCACAGAGGGCGCCACAGTTGATGTGACGTAACCGTGGCCAGACGCTTTGAAAGCTCGTCGACGTCATTGAAAGCTGCTCGGCCGATCGAGTGCTTTTGCCGTTAAAGCTGCTGCCGACGTCACAGTTGCCCCACTATCCAAGTCCATGTGTCAATGTCCCTTGAACTTTGCTGACGCTCAAGTTTCGCATTTCGCCGACGAACTTGAAACGAGGTCACGTGCCTAAGTTGTGTGTGACGTCAGTGCTTAGCCTCAACTCAAAAGCCAACTCAACTTTTGACATCGCCACTTGACTAATGCCCTTTCTCCTTTGTTCTCTTCTCTTTGCAGGTGAGTACTTCAATCTACTATATAGACCTCCCCCCCTACGGGCGAAAGCAAACGAAATGAGCACGAAAGCGAGCATAATGCGGTTTGTGTCTAGGCTAAGGGTGGCGATACATGCTGCATGCGTGAAAGGTCCCTAATTTATTGAAAGAATTATTAGAATTACTCTGAGTAATGTGAGTGGTAAATGAGATCTATATTCAGTATTTTCAGGCAACTCTTGTGGAGTGTTGAAAGTTGAATTTTATTTATTATGTACTTTTTGCTAAGAAAAGCAGTTGGATTAGTCTCTAAATTACTTAGGTACATGCTGCAATGACACTTGGTGTCATCCAATGTTGCTGTTTTGATAATGCTGCTTAGACCACTTCTAATACATGTTGCTGTTCCAATATGATTTCTAATAAATTCAGCAACATGCTGCAAAGTCAATGTATAGAAGCATTATATGTTGTTGTATAATATAGTATAGCAGCAACATATAATGCTAGAAGCATATAGCAGCTATAGCTACAATACACAATAGCAAAAAGGCACGAAATTTCCATAAACTCTAACAATAAAGCTAGAAGGCTGAAATTTTGCGTACACCTAAGTTAGACTAAATCAGAATCTCTACAAATTTTTTGGCACAGGCGTGGTCCACGCCTTCACCCCGCCCCCTTGTTATCTTGTGTACTTTCGATATAATTTGTACTAATATTTAATATAATGCATACGATATATATTATTAGATGGAATTTATTTAAATAGCTCATAATACAAAAGTGTAAATATGTATGATTCTCCAGTTTATACCAGGTAAAATTAAAAAAAAAAAATGTGTTGAAACAATTGCAAACTGCAAACAATGCCGAAATTTCGGGCTATTTTCCTATGGGGAAATGCTGCTTTTGCAATGTTGCGTGTCTGTCCTATATGTTGCTCAGAGACGGCTTAGTGGCATGTTGCTACGGAACTATATCTCACTCAATTCTTCACAACTTCTCGAGCATGTTGCTGAGCAAACATGACTTTAACATATTGCTAGGCAAACGTTGCTATAGCAAGTCGCTATCGCGTTCTTTCTTAGCATCATGTTGCTTTATAGTTAATACCAGCATGCTGCTTGCTTGTGTATTGCAAGCATGTTGCTTGGTCATGTTGCTATTGCACTTCCGTTTAGCTTAGCCACGCCTCCTGGCCTTTATTTGTCCCCCCTTTTTTGGGCTGCTGTATTTAAGTGTTATTGTGTCAGTGCTGACGTCACAAACGCTGCAGATTCATAAAAGGAAAAAGACGACACTGATTTGACACGAAATGAATATTCACATCTGTTGCTAAGCGATTCTTTCCATAGAGATATGAGATATATAAATGTGCATGACCAAAATGAATCCTTAGACATCATTCCAATGTTAGCCGAATGCCTTTTTAGACATATGAAATTGTCAAGGAGACAGAGAGAGAAAGAAAGTGAAAGTTTTTGCACCTGCCATGCTGGGTGCATCAATCAAGTGCGCAGATTCGATCGATCAATCAATGGAGCGAACAAACAAATAACAAATAAGCAATTCAAATGCCAAAAAGACTCAATTAAACATGAATAGCGAAACAAATTGTGTAAACATTTTTTGTTCGGCGGCCACGCCCACTCTCCCATTTTCGCCTTAGAGCACTGCAATTGATCCATTCACACCCATCAACAGCTCGTTGCCCCAAATGCCACGCCCTCACGGCAAAATGAAAGACAAAGCGAGTATGCCTGACTAGGAAATACCCTGAGCTGCGTGCGTAGAGCTGTTGTTTGTTTGAGTATGTGTATGTGTGTGTAGTGTATGAAAATCATGATGCACTTCTTACTTATATTTATACATATATATATGTATATATATATATACATTTTTTTTCTATTTTTTTTGGTCTCCATACTGATCGACATTAAAGAACCCTTTTTATTGCATAATTTTAGCTCTAGATTTTTAGATAAATCAAATTAGCTAGATATAAATCCTAAGGCTCATGTGTTTCAATTTTTTTTTTTTTAATATTGATCCCAGAAATCATAAACTTTTATTGTGTATAAATCTATCCATATAAAGGTGTGTATTATATACTGTTAAGTGTCATAATTTGCAAATTTGGAGTTTGGAATTGTTAGGGTATTATTATTAAAAACATATAAGTATCGATACTTATTGATAACAATGAAATTACATGAGCTATCGAGATAATATGACAAAAGTATAATCTATTTGAATTGTTATGTATAATAATATATATACATATATCAATTCAATATCTTTAGCTATTGTGGTAAGAGAACGGATCAAGTTACATATGCTTAAAGAATTAAGTTAAAATATCGATAAATATCGACTGCCCAAGAAAACATCATATGTTATTGTAGAAAAAGACTAACATTTACATAAGTTAAATATATGTATACATATATCAAAAACTATATATTTAAAATTTCACCTTACTAACTTTTGTTGGTTTTTAAGCAGATCAGAAATATATATACCTACATGATTCATAAACTTTGCTACACCTTTTTCATACATAGCATTATACAAAAACATTATACCCCGTATATTATTATCATTATTATCAATGGGTATTCCTCTTGTTCAGTTCAAATCACTTTTCTGGCAAAAATCAACAGCAAATCAATCGGCGATGTTTGAGAATGAAAATGCATTAAAATTATTTGAAAACTGTTTCGCTATGTGATTCTCGTGTTTTTTGTTGTTTGGCTTTGGCTTTTGAAACAAATAAAGCGATATTGTCGACAATTGACGAAAGCAAGGCAACAGCTCTCTGCTGCGTAGCCATCAGATGATAGATAGATCGATCCACAGATAGATGGATGTATCTGCGTATCTTTTGTGGCCACAAGAAAAATATCTGAGCAGCATTTACGCAATGTGCGTTCGCCCAGCCAGCGAGTGGGAAATCGAAATTAAAATTGAATGGAAAATGCGAGTGAAGGTCGCTCGTTTTCTAGCTGCTGCTTCCTCTTCTTCCACTTAGGCCTCTTGCTATTGTTGTTGTTGTTGCGCTATAAAACGCATTAATAACTTATGAAAACAAAAATATGCGAAAAGATTTAGCTGGAAGTACTCAGCTATTGCCTCACTCTCTGTCTCTCTGTCTCTCTCTCTGTCTCTGTCTCTCTCTTTCTCTCTCTCTGGCACATCCATTGACGTTTGCATCTAAAACAGATACGATAAATTAACCATATACTATCGAAAAAAAAGTAAATAGTGCAGAAATTTGTGCATTTCGTAAATTTCTCGAATTGTTTTTTGCGTCACATATATATATATATATATATATATATATATATATATATATATATATATATATATATGTATCTGCAATTTAAATATAAATTTTGGGTAACTTTTGCTTAAGCAGATGTTTCCATTCGACCTTACTCATTTGCCAGTTCCCATAACTTTGTCTAATCGATAGTTTTCCAATTTTCATTGAGCTAACAAATACGTGACGAAAGTCTATGCACAGATGTATTTATGTATGTGTATGTATGTATATGTGTGTGTGGCTAGTCCATCGGAATGCTCGGTAAATGAGTTGTCAAAGTGTCGCCCGCAATGCTTAAATAACTTTAAAATAATAACAATTGGGAACTTTTCTCTAATGGGGAGTGAACGACTTGAAAATACCCTAAACTGTGTGGCAGCTTTCTTCAGAGAGAGACTTGAAGCAATTGCGGAAGTGGAAGGAAGTAGCTAAAATGGTCTGCTTATTTACCAATTTCTTTTAAAATGTTGGAATTAATAATTAATAAATTTTAATATAAAAATTGGTATGAAACAATTTCAAATTCAAGTTTTAATTCTCTCGCAACTTAAGAGTTTCAGATGAAGTGGCGAATGGAAAGATAGGAGAAGAAATAGACGGATGGCCAGATAGAAGGACAGGCAAATAGATGGAAACAATTAAATAGTTAAAAGCTTTTTAAGCTTTTAAGCTTTTGCCATTTTCGACTAAAAATATCAGTATGTGAACTCTAATTTCAAATTGTTGCTTATAGAAGCCATAGGTCCTGAGATAATGTTGGCTTAATAGTTTTACCTTGGCTACAATCAATAAATATATGTATGTCGAGTATTTAGCCAGATTAAAATAATTATAATTTCAGTGCATTTGCTGTCCATTTTTTTTTATTTAACTACTCCACGTGATTTTCCCCACAGCGTCTAAGCACACATATCTCATTATATCCGACATATATTTATAAATATGTTATTTAATATTATGTAATATAGCCTAACTAACATGATTCTCTTTGCTAAAATCTGATCTTAATTCATATTAAATGTTGGCTGCTTAAACCAGTTCTGAATTAGAGTTGAAATTAAAAATAAAATTGATATCAAAATGAATTTCCTCCTTTCTTCTCTCTTTTCATTTCAATTAAGCTTTTTCGTTTCGAATAATTGATTAAATTGTTTGCCTTGAACTTTTTCATGCAGTCATTAATCAGGGAATGGGGTCAATTGCACTTATACTACATAAACGTATATAATTCTTAATATTATTTATAGACTTTTCTTTGATTTCAATTTAAATTCTGTCTCATGAATCATAGATGATTATAGTCTTAATAGCTTTCTGTTGTATTCATTGAAAGGCGTGATGACGGAATACTGTCTTTGTTAAAATGAATGTAACAAGCCGCAAAGATTATATATTATTGATCTGGAACAAAAACTTACTCTATGCAGCCTTCTCTTTATTTCATTAATTTATTTTATTTTATATATAAGCTCAACGAACTCAAAGCATAAAAGTTAAAGGCTTCAAATTCTGCAGCTCATCTATACTTAGCAAGCGCAGATAAATTAACGATACAGTTTTATGTTTTCGTAAAATTCTAGCCGAGACTGCTCGACTATGAGATACCCTAAATCCTGCAAAGAGCTGATATTCTAATCATGCTACGCTTCTGTTATTCATAGCATAACAAATTACGCATGCACACACACATAAAAACTCACGCAGCCATAAACACGTGCTCTGCTACCTTCGCAGTTGACGCAGCATCTGCGCTTGGGCTGCGATTTGAGCGCTGTTTGGGTATTTGTTCGTTGAGAAAATCCTCTATAGATGGACTGTCTTTACCAAACTTTCTGAATGTGATTCAAATCTATGTAGTTGCCAAAGCATAGGTCTCTAATATTTGGAATACGTTTTTTTGAATTTTGAGGTCGGTATCCAAAATGAAAGGAAAATCAAAAATGTATAAAATACACATAAATCTAAATTCAAAATTATACGAGATATAATTTTATAACTGATTTTTTATATAGTTTAATTTAATTTATAGATTTTGTGATTTGTACTTGCTATACAAATTTGAAAGTCTTTAGCTCTTGTAGGTTTTCAAATCGACGCGTTTACACATACGGATGGACGGACCGACGGACAAGACGATCAGACAGACCGACAGATTGACTGACGAACCGGGCTAAATCTACTTAGCTCGTCGCCCTGATCAATAATATACAATATATACTTTATGGGGGTCTGCCACGCCTCCATCTGCCTCTGACATACATTTTATCAAAACTATTATAGCCTGATTTTCCATTTTCAATGGGTTCAGGGTATACAAATTTGAAAATCTAATCATTTGAATACATCGAGAAAGTTTTAATATCTAGAGTTAACTATTCAAATTCACTTCTCGTAAAGTATCATTGGACAACTACAAAATTACAATTACAATTCCTTAAAAAAGAGTTAGTTGTCTAAGATAGGTATGCCCTAGTCTGGCACTCCCAACTAGAATTCTTTTAGAACTTTTTGGTTTGATGGCTGTAATTCTTGGCTAATTGAGGAAATATTGAATCATTCGTATATCTGACTAATTATGATATAGCTATATACTGAATAAGCCAAAAAATATCTCAAGAAACTGGAATATTTACAAATATATTATATTGTCATCTTATTTTGATTATAGCAACTGTTGCCTAGAATATATCAGGAAAACTTTCGACAAAGATCTATTCATTCTAATCATTTTGATTTCGTTTGCTTAAATACGTTTTATCTATTGTAAGCACTTAAGCAAGAAGGCCGAGGCCTTTCGGGCCCAATGCAGTTGAACTGCAATTCGAGATGGAATGACAAGGTTGGAGCTCGGCGAACGCTGCTTTCGTTTACACGTCTCGACATTTCACGAGATGGAAAAGCAAGGTGATTTGTCACTGATCTTTCAAATTTCCTCATACAAATCTTTGATATCACCTAAACAAATCGCGTTCAGAGGTTTTATCAATACTTCTGTTTAATGAATTAATCTATGAATAATACGAGTTTGATGTTATAGTATGTATGATGTTTATTTTCACGTGGCAAAGATTTACCCATGTACGGTTTTTGACTCATGTTTTTCTCTGTTCACCTTAACCTTAATTAGGTAATTAGAAAGACTTTCTTCAATTCAAAAGCCAATCATGTTTCTCTCTCTCTATTTTTCTCTGTTTCTCTCGCTTTAATTCTATTTCTATCACTCTCATCCTCCATCTCTCCCACTCCCTATCTCCTCTCTTTGTCTATCTCTTTGTGTTCCTGTCACCCTTTTTTTTCTCACCACTCTCTCTCTCTCTCTGTGTCTGTGTCTCTATATTTGACTTCTCTCTTTCTCTCGCTTTTTCGCACATATTTTCCCTCATTTTCTTTCACTCTCTCTACCACATTCTCTCTTTTTCTCTCCCTCTATTCTTATCTCATTTGATCTCTGTTTCTCGCTCTCTCTCTCTCTCTCTTTCTCTCTCTCTCTCTTTCACTCTTTCTCTCCCTTCATTTTTTTTATTTCCTCTCATTCGCTTTTTATACCCTGAACCCATTGAAAATGGGAAATCAGGGTATAATGTTTTTGTGAAAATGTATGTAACAGGCAGAAGGAGGCGTGGCAGACCCTATAAAGTATATATATTCTTGATCAGGATGACGAGCTGAGTTGATCTAGCCATGTCCGTCTGTCCGTCCGTCCGTCCGTCCGTCCGTCCGTCCGTCCGTCCGTCCGTCCGTACTAACGCAGAGATCTCCTAAACTACAAGTGCTAGAGACTTGAAATTTTACATGTATACTCGTGTATACCATACGCAGTACGAGTTTATCATATTTTTTCGATAACTCATCCCATTTCTTTTTTATCGATAACAATCGAAAATCTGACTTGGTTTTTAAAGCCTAGTTTGAATACTGTTAGACCTAGAGACTTCAGATTTAATGTGTAGATTAATGTGATGAATACAAATATTTTGTCATTTACAGATTTTGGATGCCACGCCCCCTTCGCCCCAAATTTGAAAAAAAACGTATATCAAATACTAGAGACTTGTGCTTTGGCATATACACACATTTGAATGTTATTATTACGTTCTAAAAATTTGATGAAGATAGTCGCACTACAAAAAGATTTATTCAACAAACAAATTTTCGTAATATAGCCCACACGGCAGCCCAAGCGCAGTAACTGCGCAGTTAGCAGAGCAATTGTTTATGCGTTCGTATGGATGCATGCGTACGGGTGTGTGTATGTGTTTTTGTATATGTGCATGAAAGAAGTGTAGAATTGTTGGAATCAGTACTTTGCAGGGTTCAGGGTATCTCCTAGTCGAGCAGTCTCGACTAGAGCCCTCTTACTTGTTTATTCTCTTTTACTCGCTATCTTATTCTCTATTTCTTATTAATTTTTACTTATTTTCTCTCTCTCTCTTGTTCGGTATTTCCTATTTTCTTTCACTTTCATCCTCTCGTTCATTCATCATCGCTCTCTCTCTATTTCTCTCTCTCTTCAACTCTCTTTTAATATACATATTATTAATTTCTGTTTTTGTTCATTTATTTCTTGTTTCTCGATCTTGTAAACGTCTGCCGCATGAACGCGCTGCATAGCAGTTTTAGCCGGTTTGACGTTGATTGCTGCAAAACAATTTGCGTGCAAAGAACGTACACACACTCACACACACACTCACACACACGCACACACACACACTCAAACAATATGCGCTGGATTTGCTCAGAAGCAACGGCGTCTTCTACATTTTCGCCTTTGCTTCTGGCAGCGCCTTCTCCTGGTCTGCTTATTAGTCCGTAGTCCGTTCACTGTTTGTGCTGCTGCTGATGCTGCCGCTGCTGCTGTCGCTGCTGCCGTCACAGCTGCTGCTGCTGCCGCTGCCGCTGCCGTCGCTGGCGATCTTCAGTAACTCGCACGCCGGTGAACGCTTCGCACTTGCCTTCACAATCCGCAATCCGTTGAGCGAAATCTTTCCAGTGCGCGTTTCACGCTCAGACTCAGCATTCTCCACATTTTCTTCAACTTTTTTTTCTTGTGTCCAAATTCCTGTGTCCCCCACGGTTGGTTTCACGGTGCGTGCAGTGTTTTGTTCAATGCAAACAGCAGGCGGCAATTAAGCCCAAAAGTAAATGATGTGAAAAAGTGTCGCCAATGACGTCGCGCTCGCTACACACGCCCCTCCCCTCACACCCCTCACACCTATCCACCCACACACAACTCACCCCACCTACACGCACACTAGTTCCCTATACCCCATTCCCCACACACTCCTCCCTCTCTCCCTCTCTGTCACTCTCTCTGTAGTAGCCTGTGCACGTTGTCATCTCTCGTACAGCTTCGCTGTCATGTGGAATTCAAGAGTTGCTCTTGTTGTTGCTGTTGCTGTTGTTGAATATGTGAAAAATGTGTGCGACAAATGTTGCCGCCGTCGACCCGCGTCTGCAGCTCGTGAAAAAAACAAATAAAAAACAAAAACTAAAGAAAGAAAATTGTTTCGTTTCGTTTCGTTTCATTTCTTTTGTCATCTGAATTTGAATATAAATAAATATATATATTTCGGCGTCTGTCTATATGTCTGCCCCATAAATATATGCTCAGCTAGACACAGCAGCAACCACACAACAACAACAACAACAAGAAAGACGACAACAACGAGAATAACAGCCACAGCAATAACCATATTACGTATACGTAACATATTAAATGTATTTATGTACAGCTCAGCAAGTATATAGTGCGTGTGTGTGCTTGTGTGTGTGTGTGTATATGTGTGCGTGTGTGTGTCATAAAACAGGCTAGATCTGTATATATATATGTACCCCATACGTCGTGCCCCTAACCCCGCTGTATATACATAGGACCTACACATATATATATATATAATATATATATATATATATATATATGTACACTATATATTATATATATGTATATATCTGTAGATTTGACCCAGTGGAACGCAGCGGAGTAAGTTAATGGATCGCCTGCATGGCCCACATCACGACGACGCACGGCACTTTAAGCCAAGCGCCAAGGTAAGCAGCAAATGTTGCCAGAGCAATTGCCGCCACGCCTACATCCTTCTTTAGCAACACGCCCACTGCCCATCGCCCACCGCCCATCGCCCATCGCGCCTACATCGACTTGCAGTTAGCTTGAATTTCTGCAGTTACTTTCTCTGTCACATTTCGCTTTCTTCTACTTCTACTTCTGTCTCTTCTTTTGTCTCCCTTGATAAAACAAGACAGGCATATAAAAAATTTCTTGTATTTTTCTTTATTATTTTCTAAATATTTACATAGGTTTGCTAAATTCCAAGCGATTTACGATCCACAGCCCGCCATATGCAAGAACTTTAGTTTTTTTCTTTTCACTATTTTCTTGTGCTTCTCCGATTATTTTTCGTTCATATTTTCTATAATTTCTTAGTTAATCTTCGAAGGTATTTTCTTTTGATTCGCAATATTGCATGTTTTATGCTTTGATTAACAAATAAACGATTGTTTACTAAAGTTAACATCGCATATTAGACTATGGCTGGCTTCTTTATTTCCATTTGCTTTATTCGCGATTTAATTGCTTTTTGGTTTATTGCGCATACGTCGTGTGGGCCGATGGAAACATTCAAAAATCTATTAAATTAAAAAAAAGAGAAAATATCGAAAATATCAATTAAATTTATAAAACTCAAGCATCAACAGCAAAAATAAAATAAATGCGCAGCATAATTTATGGACGCGTAAACACTTGCCCAAAGCATTTCGCCTCAAGCACTCGCCGATTGTGATTCAAAACATCGCCGTAGACCGTAGACCGTGACTGGGCCGTTGTTGTAGATCGGGGGAAAAGTGAGTGAGAAATCGATAAAGGGACTTAACTAATATGAACTAGAGAAATTTTTCGAAAGCAGAAGCCACAGATTAAAAGAATAGCTTTTCAATTGAATGGGATAAGATTATTAGATTTTGTGAAGATTATATAAAAAGGTAATCAAAGAAATAAATCAAGTAAACTACTCAGGCAAAGAGGTGTGGAATATAATTACAAATGCAAAAATTTATTTATTTATAATAGTTTGGAATAATAGAAATTAATCAAAGTATATCTGAAGCAGTGGCAGCTAAGGCCTTCGGCTTGTAGGAAAAGATGAGATAAACGAAATCTTAGCTAATAGCAACTATTTTGAATAAAGAAATCTATGCGAATGTATGATCAAAGGGGAGGTGTACCAAACCTGATCAATTCAGGAAGCCAATAGACCAATCTTGCCATGTCCATTGCATACAGCCGGCGGTCTGTCTAAGCTTGCTTGAGGAAATTGAAATTAAAATTAATTTTATTTTATTTAAAGTTTTTAGTTGTAATATTTTAATTAAAAATTGTTTTCAAGTTTTGCTAAAATAGTAAATGATAAGTAAACTGCATCTACTGGCTTCACACTCTAAGTTGCCAATATTCTGTTTGTTTGCAGTAGATTCAATATCTTTTTCAATATCTTGGACAAGGACTTAATTATTGAATAAGTTGTCTTGCATATGGACTATCTTCATCAAACTTCCAGAATGTAATAATAACACACAAATGTGTGTATTTGGTAAAGCACAAGTCCCTAGTAGTTAAAATTCGTTTATCCAAAGTCTGGTATCCAAAGTCTAAAAATTATAAAATCTTTGTGTTCGTTACATGAGCCACATAGTAACTGTGAAATCTGCAGCTCTAACAGTATTCAAATTATGCATAAGAAACGAAGTCAAATGATCGATTATTATCGATAATAACAAAATGGGAGGAGTCATCGAAAAATTGATAATATCGTACTGCGTTTGGTACTCACGAGTATACCTGTAAAATTTCCAGTCTATAGCATATGTAGCTTACGAGATCTCTGCGTTCATACTAACGAACTTACGAGCTGACAGGCGGACATGAGCTCAGCTAGTCTTGATCAAGAATATATGTATACTTTATGGGGTCTGCCACGCCACCTTCTGCCTGTTACATGCATTTTCAAAAAACCATTATACCCTGATCTCCCAATTTCAAGGGATGCGAGGAACAATTTGAATTTCCTTCTTCAATGCATGCTATAAATTCAAGTATATCGTGTCATGAGTAAACATATTGTTGTATGACAAGAATCTGGCTGCCTGGCAAATATTTATTTTAGCAATTCACTTGAATCACAACAGTCTTAACTCAATAAATCGGCTTACGAAATTGTTTACCACTTCAAGTGAAATTTGAAATGTGAACAAGCTTGCCAATGACAGAAATGCTCGAATGCTGAAGCCACTTCAATAGTTGCCACCTGGTACCTCCAGCCTGCCACTTGACATTTGGCATTTTGCACACTTGTTTAGTGAGTCAAGCCTGTAAAATGATTTTACCGTTCTCGCTTTTGTCTCAAATATGTTGAAAGACTCAAAATGATAAGCAATGAAATTGTGCATGTGTGTGTGCGAGTGTAAGTGTGAATGTGTCTGTGTGTGAATGGGTGTATTGTATACAAATCTATATATATATATATATATATATATATATATGTATGTGTGTGTCTTTTACAGTTATGTTTTCTGCCACTTGTCATCATCGATTGCCACTTGCAGCCAATTAACGCTGAATATGCATAAGACCAACTTTTGTTGTGGTTGTTGTTCGTTGTGTTTTTGGTAGCTTGGAGAGGGCTGGCTAAGGTGAAGGGCTTTGTGTGTCTTTCGTGTTGGGGCTGGGGCTGAGCTTGAGGTTGGGTTTGCGCCATATTGCGGCCGATTATTAAGCACGGACAGCGGCCAAACGTTTGGCCTTGAGCGAAGCTTAAAATGCGCTAACAAGAGCGCGTGCTTGTCGCTCGTGTTATGTTAAAGCAACCCTTTGGAGGCACCCTCGCCATCTTTTCAGCACCCTCTACCACTACCTCTGTCCTTTTTCCCCCTTATTAGCCTCTCTGCCTGCAATTTGTTGCTCTGTGCTTTGGACATGTGCTACGAGAGACCTGTGCACTCATATTTTTGCGTGAGTTCTCTACCCGTTTTTCTATCTCGCTCTACCTCCCTTGGTTTCTTTGTGAGCTTTCTTTCATTTCCGGCTAGGGGCCAGAGACAAGGTTTGAAAATTCAATTAGAAACTAAACGCAAAAAAAACACAGCACTGTCAATGATCATAGAGACGCGCCAACAGACGCTCTCGTCTACCCCTCCGTCGCCGTCTACCCCCAGTACCCCCGCTACCCCCTCTACCTCACTCGTCTCAAAGCTGTTGCCGTTAACCCAATCGCACCTGCGGCTTTTCTTTGTTTGCTGTCACATTTTAAAGAGGCACGCGCCCGTACACATCGACGCGCTTTTCACGCTATTGTTGTTGCTGTTGTTGTAATTGCGGTGCAGGGCGAAGTTAAAAACTACAAAGCTGGTGTCGGGAATAATGCACGCGGCGTCCGCTGTGCGCTCGCCAGCAGAGATGCGTCACAAGAAGAAGAGGTAGCCCAAACCAGGCCCAAGCCAGGCTCAAGCCAGGTCCAAGCCAGGCTCGAGCCAGGTCCAAGCCAGGCCCAAACGGCCAACCGCAACTCAGTTAGAATGCCAATCTCTGTATAAAGTATGCTAAAAAAAAAAGAAAAAATATATTAAAAATTTCTTTTGTTGCTGTCGTTTCTTTTTTTTGCATGTGTATTGCTTTGTGTGTGTGTGTATCTGTATCTGTATCTGTATCTCTGTGTGTGTGACCACCCAACTGACCAATCAACCGATCAATCAATCACGGCAACGATAACGACAGGCAAAAGCAGTTTGTGATGCAGGATAACTATAAAATGATGTAAATATATCGATTAATTACTATTTGACTCAAGCATAAGCTCAAGTATCTGAAACGTAGTTGGAGCTAGTTGCGTTCATATCTATCTAAGATATTCTACTTATATGCTAGACACATATCTCATCTGATGCTGCAGATATCGATATCGATATCGATATCTATCTCCAATCATTCAAGAGTTCCAAAACTCTTTATAAAGGGAAATTCACTCTAATAGCGCTAGATAGAGTAGGCTATTGATCGTAATCTGGCATATCTATCCCATTTAGAGCAGACTACAACTCATATAAACATACAAACATTAAACATATTATTGACTAACTCATTAAACACTGCTTACTCATTTTCACTAACAGAAAATTTAGCTTTGGCACATAGTACTTGGAATAATTAACTGAAAATTTTAATTAGGTGAAAGAATAATGATTTAAGTTATTCAAAAAATGCATTTAATATATTCATTTTAATTAATATTATATTGTCTAATTTATCGATATATTACTTATTATAAAAAAAAGAATCATTAAATAAAATCGATATCAATCGATAAATATATATATTTTGAACACATCGAATACCAATAAATCAATCAATATAACAAATTAATGAAATATTACAACATTTTTTGATCAATCATTAAATATTTTGATTTCAATTATAATTATTAAATTATACAAATTTTCATTAATTGATCAATTTATCACTAATAATCTATAAATTAGTCTTTTAAGTAATAAAAATATTTATAATGAATAGTACATGATATTTTGAAGTGAAGTCTAAAAATTCGATAAAAATTGATATATGTATATCAATTTTTTTAAACCGATTTATCAATTAAGAAGAATTTATTACTTATCTTTTTTTTTTTCAATGTAAGGTAAAAACATTATTTTATCTGGTTAATACAAGTATTTTAAGACAATGAAATATATTTCAATTTCTCAATTTAGTTCAATAGATGAGAAAAACATTCAATAAATTGATATATAAATTGATAGAATATATGGAAACTTTTGAAAGACTTTTGGTAGATTTTATTGAATAGAAAAGGTGTACTTAAACCGGAGAAGTAACTGTAAAGGCTGAAATCATCTGAATTATAATATGAAATATTAAAATATATTTGATACTGTTTAAAGCTATTTCTATCATATTTTATTTAATGATCTGCCCTTATAAAGCTGTGGCTTTGAGTTCAGCTAACTGGCACAAACAGTTAGTTGTTGCTAATGCTTGACAATTAGCTTTTAGCTATAGCCATATATATTTACATATCTGATGTTGGGCTCGCTGTTTGGCTCCGGGCTAACTGTCAGAGTGTAGCATAATGAGTCGACCGCAGAGTTGAAGTTGGCAAGTCATGAAAATCACAGACGGAAATGTCAAACGGCACGAAAGAATGCCATCAAGTGGTGTTGCAATGGGCCAATTGCCCCAGGCAAGCAACATTTGTCGCTCCTAGGGGCAGGGGGTTGACAGGGAACAGAGTGGGGGCAGGGGAAGAGGGGGGCTGTTAAAGCCACAAATCAACTTTGTGAGTATTTGTCGAGGCGATGTCTTTGTTTTGGTTGTGCTTAACGCAAAATTTTTAATTGATTTGCTTGCGTTTTGCGTTCCTTGTTTTTGTTTTTGTTTTTGTTTTTGCCTTCACCGTGGCCATGACCAGCTGGCCGATAGACGAATGCCCCGCCCTTAACGCCCACATGGCCCTCGCGTTGCTAGCTTTGTGGAGCACACGCGGACACATGCAAGTGCGCTACGTACGTGTGTGTGTATGTGTGTGTGTGTGTGTTGGGGTGGGGGGTTTCTAAAAGACGCCATCAATTTAGTTATTTTTAGCACGAAAATCGTTTTGCCATTGTATGTGCCTCAGACAAGAGTAGAAGGCAGGAGAGAGAGAGAGAGAGAGAGAGAGAGAGAGAGAGAGGTTGATAGAGGGATAGAGGGAGGGAAGTAGGACGGTTGGGGACAGTGGTAGAAGGCGAGCTGCTGCTGTTTGCTTCTGTCAAATGCAAAGCGTCATCGCCAGCTGCAGTTGGAGATTGCTCAGAGGCAGCCTCCCAGCGGTTGTCCAAGAGGCGTGGCAGGGGGCATGTAAACTAAGAGATATAGTGAGAAAGAGGGAGAGAGAGAGCGGGCCAGTGGAGAGTAGCTGGCCTGCCTGCCTGCCTCCCTGCTGATCCATTACAGTGAACGGGTGGGTGCTGAGAATTTATTTGTTTGTTTGCCTGACATTCGCTCTGTCGCTGCTGAGCAGTGAGTGAGTTAAAAGTGAGGGGTGGGGGGTGGAGGGTGAGGGGTGTAGTTCCACCAATTCATTTGTCCCATTTGCTGTTGTGGCAACGCTGACAAACAAAAATTTGATCAATATTTCTGTTGCCTCTCACACACACACTCTCACACACTCACACACTCTCTCTCTGTCGTCCGCTCTTGTTGGAGTAAAAGTCAGTTTATTCCACGTGCCGTGACTGCTGCCAGCCTGCTTATTAGCCATGAAGGTTGCCGCAAAAACGCAAAGCAAGCCAACAACAACAACAACAACAACAACAACAACAACAGCAACAGCCTGGCAAAAAGAATCGCATAATAAAACAAATATATATATATGTATATATATATATGGAAATCAACTAAAATGGAAAAAACTCTTTACTATGACACTGTCAATTTGCTTTGACAGGCAGGCAAAACAACTCAGAGAATGCACCCAGAAGTGCTTTGCATATTTGTTATGATCCTAACACGTTCTCAGTCATACTTCCTCAATCTAACGCCCCGCTCTGCGCCCCTCCCCCCTTCGGCGCGCCACGTTGCGTATGCGTCACGTCAATTCAACAAATTGCGCATGCGACGCGTTGGCCATGCTAAGCATCAAGCATTAACAATACTTGCCTTTTCTTCGCCTTCTTCTTCTGTGCTGACATTGTGTGTAGTCAAAATAATAAGCAGCATATCTATATAATATATAATTTTATATATATATATATATATATATATAGTATATATATATATATATATATATATATATATATATATATATATATATATATATGTATATATATATATATATATATATATATATATATATATATATATATATATATATATATATATATATATATATATATATACATATATATATTGGGCATAAAACTACTATAGACACAATCCCTTGATAAGAGTTAAGTCTGGTTTCCTATGTACATATGAGTCATGTCTGAGCTACATTTCACTTTTAGCACTATATTTTGCATGGTCTATCTACTGCACAATATTTTTTTTTATATAATTTAATTTTTTATATATCTTAAGCTTAGCTTTAGCCTCAATTCTTACTTAGCTTTCCGACTTAAGTAGCTGGATCTGAACTCTTACATTTTGAAAGATATATTTTATATGTACATATATATAAATTAGTTATGGCAAGCAGAACAGATTAATAGTCATTTAGTTGTTTAGTTTTCAGCTTCTAGCTGCTCTTTCAGGGTATTTCAGTGCTAGTCATTCCCAAGCGAGTATTGGATATATAATTTTCACCAATCCATAAAGTATCTAAATGACGTTCGGCAATTTTGTGAATCTAGTTCTTAAACTTTTTATTAAGCCTTATGAT
Organism: Drosophila hamatofila; assembly: GCA_035045345.1. NCBI lineage: Eukaryota > Metazoa > Arthropoda > Insecta > Diptera > Drosophilidae > Drosophila > Drosophila hamatofila. The sequence goes on along the minus strand of JAWNPA010000039.1, from coordinate 4,743,136 downwards.
GGAGTAAAATATCTTACCAGATAAAGCATTACATTTAACTTCCATTGCTGAAACCTTTTATTTTGTATTAGTTTTTTGGCAAATATATTTACACGTTTGTAAACAATACTAAAAACTATAATTTAGAAATAGTACGTTTAAGATATAAAATAAAGCATCTAAAGGTTTTCTCTTCTTTTTTTGTTTGTTGTCTATATATTTCACAGCATCAGCAACAAAATGAAGAGGTTCAACAACCAAAGTATTATATATTACTTAAAATGTTGTAGATTTGGAAACTTTTATTGCTGTTTTTTATTTTTACATTTTTTTTTTTTTTTAAGTCTCTAATACTATAATTTGTTACATTGAACCCAATGATATTATGGCAAGCAGACCAAAAAGTTTTGTACTATGCTTGATTACGATTACGATGTGAGTCGAGCTGAGACGCACTATGTGCATCTGTAAGTCGTTATAAAGAGTTTAGGGACTTGAATTAGAATATATATGTATATATTTTGTATACCTTATCTTTCTTGAGCTTATCGTATTAGTTTTGATAAGTCATCTCATTTATTAATGATCTATTAACACTGATACTTTTTATGGAAGAAGTCTATAATGAGATATGAATGTTTGCAGGCTTAGTCAGACTATTGTGAGGCCCTAGAGCACTCTATAGAGAAGTCCTTCTCTAGAACAGAGTGAATTAGGTAAACATAAATATAGCTATAAATTTACAAATCAATGCAATGAGCAGCTGTTTTGATGTTGGAAAGCAACGCCTCTGTAGGTCTGTGTTTATAAAGCTGTAAGCTTAGAATTCTCAACTGGTTATAGGCTGACAAGATATGAGATTAATGTTATGTCACTCTTTATAAAATTGCAATTAAAAATGAATAGTAAATTAAAGGATACATTGATTCTTAATAATTAAATGTTCAATTTTGAGATAGTTGCGCTGGTCAGGTATTTACTATAATAAGATCTGAGGTTGAATCTGAATATGAATAAGAAATAAATGACCCATCTTTGACTCAATAGTATTATTTAGAAATAATCAAGAAACATATGTTTGCGAACGAGTCTTTGTTAAGCAACTACCATAGATATAGATAAAACCAAATACAATTTATATTTCATATCTGTCATAATTGAAAGCAATTGCCTGTCGCAGCTTGGCAATATATGCTGTAAGATATATGGCTCCTACTAGTGTGTGCTTATACATATATGCATATGGAGGTTAAATGTGACCAACAGCGACAGCAGCAGCACCAACAGCAGCAGCAGCACCAGCAGATATTGTTGTTGACAATGTTGCAGATGTTGTTGATTTGACCTGCAGGAGCAGCAGTTGAATAAACGACTGCTTTATGGCAACGGCAGCAGCTGCTGTACACACACACACACACACACACTCAGGCACACACGTATTCATAGTATTAACTGTTACGAAATCAACAAAAAAAAAAAAAAATTTATATATGTATATATCCAAGTGTATGTCTGTGTGTGTGTCTGTGTCTAGGAGGTGGTCTAAAAAAAAAAAGAGCAACTGCTGAGGACGAGGCGAACAACAACTATGAAAAAGGCAGGCGGAACAGCCGCACGATTCGCTAAATCCGAATTGAAATGTTGCCGCCTCGGCTAGCAGCAGCAGCAGCAGCACCAACAACAATATGTTAAACTAACAGCAACAGCAACAACAACAACAATAATACATTAGTTACAGTCACAGCTTTGTCAGAGTTCACGAGTTGCCAGCCGATGAGCAGCCGAGTTGAGTTAAAGTCGAGCATGTGTGTGTGTGTGTATTAGTATGAGTGTGTGTGTGTGTGTGTGTGTGTGTGTGTTGCTGCTACTCATGCTGCAGCGCGGCATTTAGTTAAGTTAGCCATGAAGTGAACTCAACTGAACCGAAACACTCCCGAAATTGAGCCCGAACACGACAGCAACTACAACTATGTATGTATGTGTGTACGTCTGTGTGTGTGTGTGTGTGTGTGCCTCAAGTGGTTTGTCTGCGCTGCTTTTGGCTTAGATTTCTGGCCAATTGTTTGGCATTTTTTGAAGAAGTCACAACGCGCTGGCAGACAGCGCGAGTCTGGCCCCCAGTTCCTGTTAGCCAGCTCGTCGGCCCAGTTAACAACACACACACACACACTCACACACATATTTACACGCAGCTAACAGCGCGAATGGCTTCGTGCGTGTGCGTGTGCATGAGTTTCGCTAGTGACTTGCTCGCTCTCTCTCTCTCTCGCTCACTCGCTCGCTCGCTAACTCTCTCTCTCTCTCTCTCTCTCTCTCTGTCGCTCTCGCAGTCAGCTCGCTGCTGCTGCGGCTGTTGGCGCTGCGGCATTGTCAACAACGCGCCACAGAGTTCATACAATTGTGGCACGCGGCCCGTTAAGCACGTGGCTCTGACTGATAACAGCAGCGGCCCAGTCAGAGGCTAGCGTACGACTCTCTCACAGTGTGTGTGTGAGCGTGTGTGAGTGACTCTGTGTGTGCTTGCCTGTGTGTGTGTGTGTGTGTGTGTGTGTGTGTGTGCATGCGTGTGCCATTCATTGCAGTTCTGTGTGCCGCGCGCTAATTCAAACTTCAAATTTTGTTTGTTCTTTTTTTTCCAATTTTTTTGTACTCTCAAAGTGTGTGAAGCCTTATCAACAACGCACTGACCAACACTGTGATAATCAAGTGGCCTATCAAACGAAAACCTTTCCTCAATTGGTTTCTTTTTTTTTTTTGCTTTCTTCTCATGTGCAACAGTGCAAAATGCAGTGAAAAGTGTATGAAAACTCATGTGTCTTAACTGTGCTCAACAAAATATACAAAAGCAAAATTTTAAGAAAACCTTAAATAAAAATGCCACCCTAAAATAGAATTAAATTAAATGTTATGTAATAAAAGTACAATTATCTACAAAAGCAAATAAATTAATAAAAAAATATATATATAATTGAAAACAATTAAAATACAAATATTAATATTGCAATAATAATAAAATTACAAAAATCATAAGAAAAAATTTAATAAGATTTTTAATAATCTAAATTCATTAATACTCCCTTTTAAATATAAAAAGTATTCAATTTAATAAGAAAATAAGATATATTCAAACATTTATTATATGACAAAAATATGTTTAAATCAATGCAATAGTTCAAGAATTTAAAAATTAATACAAATGAAAAAAGAATTTTTTTAAAAATATATTTATAAAAAAAATTAAAATATAGATCAAATTATTCAAAAATCGATTTAATTACGCAAATAATATGCAAATCAATTACACATTATAAAATTAATACATTAAAAATAAAAATAATAAAAAAAAAATATTAAAAATAATAAAAAAAATTAGTTTAATTAATTAATCAAAACTAAAAATAGTTTAATTAAATTTAAAAATACCAAAAATTGATATTTTAACAAAAAAATATTTAAAATACTTTATAAACTTATATATAAAATATAAATTTATAATCAACAAAATATTGATAAAGTTTTCATAATAAATAAATGCAAATATAGCAACAAAGAATTTATTTTCAACTTTTAAACCTTCAAAAAATATACAAAAAGGAAAAAAAAAAAAAATTCTGGAGGCACCTATACAAAAATTATTGAAATCAAAAACACAAACAAAATCAATAATCGCTCAACGTTTAATAAAAGATAAAAGTTCAAAACTTAGCATCAATTGGTTTCAACAACGGCGCAACAATGAGTGCAAACAACGGCAACAACAACAGCAACACCAACATCAACAGCAACAGCAACAGCAATGGCAACAGCAACAGCAACAGAAACAGCAATGGCAATGGCAATGGCCATGAGCAGCGAGAGCAGCAGCCTCAGCCTCAGATACAGCCACAGCCACGAGCAAGAGCCACAGCAGCAACAGCAACTGCAACAGCAACTACTACCAGCAACACACGTCAATTTGTGGATATTGCAACAGCAACAACAATAACAACATCAACATCTGTCATGCCTCGACCTGCCACTGCGCCAGAGCGTGGCAGACGCAGCAGCAGCAACAACAACAACAACAATAACAATTACAACAACAACATCAGCTTGCCAGCTAGCAGCAACACCAGCACCAACACCAATAAAAACCAACAGCAACAACATCAGCCCAGCAACAACAATCACAACATCAGCGAGAGTAGCAACAGCAGCAGCTTGATGGTTAGTGGCATCAGCAACAACAACACAGCAGCAACTATATCGCACAGCAGCAACACGAACAGCAGCAGCAACAGCAACAACAATCACATCTACGTGAATCCGCATAGCTATGACAGCAACAGCACCACCGGCAGCGGCAACATCAGTGGCTCGACGGCAATCATGATGCCGCTGCCGATGACGCTGCAACTGTTGCCCGATCAGAGCACTCAGAGCAGCAGCAGCAATGGCCTCAGCCTGGGCGCCATCAGTCGGCCAGCGACAACAACAACGCTGAGCACTCTGAATACATATCTGTTCCCGTGTGGTGCCGACTCGGCGGGCACCATCGGCGGCGGCACCTTCAATGGCAGCGCCAGCTGCGATCTGGATAGCAATTTCAGTCAAATGGTTGCTGGCGGCAGCGAGGCGGGCAGCTCCACTGCGCACAGTCCCTGCCCGATGGCATTTAGTGCTGCTGGTGGTGCAGCGGCAGCAGGGGCTGGCGGTGCGACCGGTGGGGCGCTGGGACTTGCTGTCAACTTTGGTGGCTTCATCAATAAGCGGCGCATACGCAAACTCTTTGGCGTTGGCGGATCAGCGAATGGGGATGGCTTTGGGCCCTACGGCTCCGCTCTGCGGCGTCGCAGCTCGCAAATGGTGCAGTTCCACAAGAAGAAGCAGCAGATGGAGCAGCTCGAGCAGCAGCAGCGCATTGCCACGGTTGCCTCGGCGAATGCGGCATTTCTGGAGAAACGCGAACAGCAACAGTTGCAGCTGCAACAGCAACAACAGCAGCTACAGCTGCAGCAGCAGCAGCCCGCGATCTTGCTGCTGCAACCGCAGCCCGAAAAGAAGAAGAAGAAGCCGCCAGGTCCGCCCGCACAGGTGCGCCAACAGGCATCGCGCACCATGGACGATCCGCTGATGAATCGGCCGCGCAAGAGCACGCCGGCAACTGGCAAGAAGAAGGACAAGGACAAAGAGAAGGACTTCTACAAAGACTACTGCTATGAGAAGTACCCAAAATCAAGCACAAATTATTCAAAACAAATAAAAATAATCAACCAACACCTGCTACAAAAGCAAATGATGAAAATCCACCTGCTAAACTAGCTTAAAAATATATTTATGTTTAAAGTTTTTGCTTTAAGTTATCTCTCTTAAGTTTCACTCTTCAGTTGCTCTCTCTCTTTCTCTCTCTCTCTCTCTCTTTATCTATCTCTATATCTATCTCTCTCTGTTGGCTTTGTCAGTTGGCAACAATTTAAATAAATGATTATCTAAAGCATATCAAAGTTTGCAGTTTTCTTTGGCTTCAATTATTTTCGTTTATTCTTTTGTAAACATCCACTGCGGCTTCAGCTTCAGCATCTGCTCAGCTCAAACTCATAATTAGCAAATATATATATTTATAATATATATATATATATAGTAACATATCATCAATATCACCAAAGTAGGCTTTGCACAGCTTATAAAGTTGTTTGGCTATAGAAATAAATAAATATATAAATAATATATACATAAATAGCTATATGCTTGCTTTGCAATCAAATTTTACCAACTAAGCTGATTCCGAAATATTTCTGCGAAAAATATGATATAATATAAGATAACAACTTGGGATGTTCGTCGTGGAAGTACTGAAATGATATTGATAGAACAGCCCTGTAAGCCTCATGGAATTGCTTAATATATTTATACACCTAGACTAAAAACCGGAACTGTTTTATCTACTTGGACTTATATACCTAGTCTTATATACCAAACATTAGCATCTTAAAACAGTCTTCCAGCTATTGGAATAATACTTACACTCGTATCCTTCTCAAGGCGCATTTTATATTCTTACCGACTGCAACCTCATATTTTATTATTAGGAATTGCGTTTGTGAGTTAATGATCGGAAATTATATTTTTATAACTTTACCTATAACAAGCATTCATGCTGTCTTTGAATAGGTGTATGTTTTATATTATAATATTAGTATTGTCTTTTATTTATAAAAGAACTTCAAAACACATTCGTGGGAACCTTTTTATACTCTAAACCCATTGGGAAATGGGTAATTAGGGTAAAATGGCTTTGTTTTTTTTTTTAGGAGAGTAGAAGAATGTTATTAGATGGTGTTTGAGTTGCATTGAAGTGTGTTGCACAGTTGTTGAAGTTGTGTTTCGCAGCGAAGAGTGACGTATTTTATTTAGAATTCTTGCAAAACATCTTAATCAATGGTCATGGTTTCCAACGGCATATAGTTCAACATAGCGCACAAATGTTTTACTTATGTCCCCATAATCTATGCTATGGTATTATAGGTAGCTATGATATTATGACATGCAACTGTGACATCAATAGTAGAGTCAGTTTTCTAAACTTCACAATTCGTGACTGGCTCCGACAGTTGCAGTAGTATTAGTGTGAGGCTGAGTTTTTGTAAGAATGCAATCTGAGTGAGTTTGGGTCCTCTCATTGCTGATTTCAGCATTTAATTCTCATTCATCTCAAAGAGCTATTGCTGAACATAATCCCGGCTATTGCCGAGTGAGAGCGAGATGGCTAGATAGGCCATTCGGAGAGGGTAGATATGGCTATCAGAATATATTATATGAAATGTATGAACATAAAATTCTTGCTTGAGGGAGAGTTAAATATTTATGTTGAGCTTAGAATTCTCTCAAGCTAAGTCTTTTCTGTTTTACTACTCCTTTAAATTCATATAGTTATATCTAATTGATTAGATATATCATAGCTACTAAAACTGCCCGCAGCACTTGGCTCATATCATGTTTATATGAACTAGATTACTTCAACCTTTACAGACGGTTAATAAAATCTCAACTTCTTCTTCTTCTATATTTTGCTATAAAAAATTAATGTCAGCAAAGATTTTGATGATTTGGCTTATATATATATATATGTATAGGTGCTCTGTTTTATTGCCTTTATGATGTCATAGACTGCATCTATTTAAATCTCTTGTGAACTATAAACTAATGAAGGTGATAGCTTAACAGTTTAGTTCATTTTTAAGACGAACTTCCTTACCTCGCCTCATGAAAGAAAGCAGGAAAGATGGCTTAACAGAAGGAAACTTCTTTCTTTCTTTCTTTCATATGATTGCTCAGCTCTATCTGCACTGATTGTTTTTGCAGCTGCACAGCAGGGCGTATGCGTAATGTCAGCCAACTGCAGGCGCAATGGGTTCAACAACGCCAAAGGCGAGTCGAGTCGAGTCGAGTCGAGTCGAGTCGAGTCATTGCCCTGTCGCATGGAGACAACGACTTCACAATGGCCAGGCAACTTCCGCCTATTGCCAGCCAGCCAGCCAGCCAACCTAGCGCTCTTCTTCCTCAGTCTCTTCTTCTTCTTGTTATTTTTTAAACAGATTTTTGTCAGACGGCGCCGTCGCTGTCGCCATTGTCGCAGCCAAAAGTCGCAGAAAGTCACAAAAACTCACAAATATCCGATTCTCTTGCCAGCGCAGAGTTAGCAGCACAAATAAAACGAATGTGCGTAGTCATCTGTGCGACTAACTGGAGCCGGCATAACTCAGCACAAACACACACACACACACACATACATATATATATATATAGTATATACACATTTACGCACACACACACACACACAGTCACATAACTAGAACAATTGCCTAATGGCAAATGCTTCATTACGTATACGCCGTGTTGCATAAGACGAATTATTGTAATTAATATGCACAAGCATGTGTATAAGTGTGTGTGTGTGTAAGTGTGCGTGTAGGTGTATGTGTGTAAGTATATGTGTGTGTGTAGATGCACGCACATATGAGCACGTGCTTGAGTGTTTTAACATATGAGTTCAAGGTCAAAGTCAAGGGCTCTCCTAATGCAAAACTCAATGTCGTGAAAGTGTTTCAATTCACAAATTTCGGTTGATTAGGAAACCAATTCAACTTTTGTTTATGTTAATTTGAATATGAATGCGACTGCGTCGTGCTTAAGTACCCCTTCAAGTAGTTCGTCAAGACGTCCAATTAGGCAAATATTTATGCCTTCCCATATATATATATATATATATATATATATATATATATATATATATATATATATATATATATACATACATGTATATATGTATATACTATATTTATATATATATATATATATTTATATATATACATACATGTATATATGTATATACTATATAAAGATTGAGTAAGATTTAGTTTAGTGTGTGTTATGACTTATGAATTGAATATTTATTATAGAGACAAGCTAAAGTGCTCTAATTGGGTGTACCCGATTAGCAGATACCCTGAATTCTGTGCTGAGCTGTTTGTCGACATATTCCACACACGCACAGACAGTGAAACATTTACACACACACACACACATAAAGGCAAGTAAGAACATTGCACTCGGACGAGACCGACTGCATGATACTTTTTTCCCACTTTGAGCATATTGAAAAGGGGATAGGAAAAAAAATTTATTTATATATTTTCAGCCAGTTTTTAGAAGGAGTCTAATGTAATGCAACTGTACAGTTTGGATGCGTTTGTATTTTTTCAATCGTCGGCACGTGACGTGAAAATTATTTATTGGTGATCGATAGTAAGTCAACTAGCGAAATTTGAAGCTGTTAGCTCAAAAGCTGAAAAGATCTCGCAATTTGCAGTTTGTTTGTGTAGGTATATCCGCCATATCTTATGGATCTTGGGCTGTCAGCGCGAGTACACATTCCACATTGCAACTTTCTAGCCCCTCAACTAATAGAACTTCTGACATATCGAAATATACATTTTGTGATATATCACGCCCCTAGTGAGCGTATCAGGAAAATCTTGAAATCGTATCAGTAAAGGATATACAAGAATATACTTTCCAATTTACAGGTCCCTAGTTTCAATAGCATACAAATAGTTTGCATTCATACGGGCTGATGGACGGACAGACAGATGAGCAGACGGACAGCAAGATGGGCAATGCACCAAACTAATATACTCTCTTTCCCTTTGAGAACAAGTATAAAAACACCTTATGCTGCTGCTACGCTTGGTCTACTCATTGCTAAGTTTGTTATTCAAGCAGTTTTCTTCGAGATGTACCCTTAATATCACAATTTTGAAGTTAATAAGGAAATGTGAATGTCTCAATTTTATACCTTTTGTAATAAGCTACTTTTAAAGGTCATTTTGTATTAAATGAGTGTAGAGGGACTATCCAACATATCCGCAAATATGTAAAAGCTGCGTATTTACCAAACGAAACTTTATAGGAAATTTGCGCTCGTGGTTCATGGCTTTCATCTGATGCCCTAAAAACCAATTCATAACAACGATAAAAAGTAACTGGATTGAGTTATCGTAAAACTTGTGTTGCGTAAAACTAGCGCTGTTGTCTGACATTGTCTTTAACCTTCGTAGTTAACAAGAGAGCTACGCTCAGACGAATGGACAGGCAGGCAGATATGCTGAGATTGACTCAGCTCGTTTATTTGATTAGGAATGTAAATGTTTCCTTCTGCTTGTTCTATACTTTCTCGTATATTAATTTTGCCCTGAATTTATATTTTCAATGGGCCATTTAGCTATATCAAATATATCATACATACTATTTCAATCTGGCAAGCAATCTTTAGATGTAAAAATTCTTTAAAAGCTTAATATACATAGTGAGTCGGAGGCCAGTTAAATAACTGAAATTTCCTCCCAAAATGTTTGAAAAAAATCATTTGAGACTTCTTTTACCAAAAATTATTGATATATGAATGTTCCTCATCATCTACCTAAAACAATTGAAACATGAATATTCTTTAAAACATCTCTAACGAATTTATATATAGTTTAATTTAAGTCCCAAAGCAGCCAACTCATTTGCTCTCAAGACATGCTTTATTTTTGCCCCATTCCCGATTACTGAGATGCTTGTCATGTTGACAGCTATTAGAGCTAATTCTGATTTTTAACATAAGCCAAATAGTTGAACTTTGTCTGTTCTTGAACACTATCAATATGCAAATCGATACGTATATGAGACGACATCAGTGATTTCTGTCTATTTTCATGCAAATTAAAAGCCATCGTCAAGCTAATTTGAATTTGCATTCAAATATTTTTGTAACTGCTAAAATAGCATATCGATTGGCTGCAAGTGTAAATATATACATATACATATATATAAAGTTAATATACGTAAATAGGTGATATATCTGTATAAATAGAGAACAATTAGGTTTTGCATATAAATGTTTTCTATATATGTATATTTGCTTCTTACAAATGCATTTAAGAAATTTTCTTCAATTAAAATGCCAGCGTAAGCAAACAATCATTTTCATGGGCAAAGACAAATTTTTCAATAACTGAGATATTTTTATATGTATCATATATCTTAATTACAACATTTTTGCTTAACGGATTCCTGCACCAAAGAGCAACCTTTTTATACCCCGAACCCATTGAAAATAAGAAATCAGGGAATATTGGTTTTGTTAAACAGGCAGAAGGAGGCGTGGCAGAACACAAAGTATATATATTTTTGATCAGGGCGTCCGTCCGTCCGTCTGTCCGTATGTATCAACGCGTCGATCTCAGAAGATACAAGATCTAGACCCCTAAACTTTTTTTGTAGGGCCGCACGTGCAGACCAAGCTTGTTTCCAAAATTCGATAACTAGCTCCGTTTTTTTTGTTATCGATTAAAAACCTTATCGAAAATCAGCTAAAAAATTATGTGTCCTATGTTTTTCGAGCTAGAGTCTCTAAATTTAAAATATAGAGTTATATGTATTATTTAAAATTTCAATTCTTACTTTATTTCACTCCCACCCCCAAATCCACCCCCTTCCCACAATTTGCAAAAAGCGTATTTCAAATACATTAGACATTAGTGCTTTGGCAAATACACACATTATTCCACACTGGAGCTCATGCCGGCTTATACGTGCGTGAGTATGGGTGTATGTGTGTGTGCATGTTAAAGAAGCGACGAACTACTAAAATTGAAATATCAGTTCCTCGATGGGTTCAGGGGGTCTCGTACTCCAGCAGTCTCGGCCAGAGCTTTCTTACTGTTTACTTACTTGTTTTATCATAAAAGGTACGAACTTTCTAACGCATAAACGACCCTTTGTCTCTAAAAATAACTTATTTCCTATTGCCATGGCCTCCCACGGCGTGTAATTGGAGCTTAGGACACAAGCGGTTTTCTCACCTCACCATCCTCTGCTCAATTGTTTTCTATTTTGAGGAAGGTCGTAAGTCCTTGAAGATAAAGGCGTCATCATTGTAGATAAAGAGACCGAATGAGATGGCTGTTAATACCATCATGCGTGGACATCAGGTCTCTTTATGTCCTATATAAACTCAATATATACATATATAGCATATACATATAGACATACAATGGACTTTGAAGAGAAATAGTAAAGGGCTTTAGATTTTGATCTTTAAAAAATCAAACAAAGCCAAAGTTCTTTTGGCAACTCTTGTAAATCAGTTTCAATTCAGTCTTTTATATCTTCAGTATAGCTCATGATATTTCTAGGAAACCTTTAATTCAGCAAAAACAACACTAAGAGTTTACGCCCAACCTTGGACTATGTGATTTTCTTTCTAATACTTTTCCCTCAAAGGCTTTCCCTTTGCTCTACTTTCTAGTCGATTTCCTTTGTTAGCCATGCAGCTCATGCGGCTAATCAATTTTCATTGAAATTACAAACAACTTAGAGTTTCGATTTTCGATTCCTGCTGTTTTGTGGCTCAAGCATTGATTGTTTATTTCCTTTAACAATTTCTCAGCCGGTTGAGTTCGATTTTTGCATTAAGTGGAATAATTTGCCTCAGTTTTGCTTCTGAATGCCATTTTCTTGGTCATATTTTTTTTTTTTAATACTATGTTTCGTATTTATGTAATGTGTCACACAGCAACAGCAACAACAAACAACAACAACAAACGACAACAAGCGAAAGCTATAAAAAAAATATTGCGAGAAAATTGCTTTAATGTGCCTTGCGTGTGTGTTGTGTGTGTGTTGCGTGTGTGTGTGTGAGTGTGCTGTATTTCGCGTGTGTGGTTTGCCCTTTGCTTTGTTGTTATTTTGTTATTTTTGTAAGTGTTGTTGCCTTGTGTGTGTTGCCTTTTTTTTGCGCGTTTCTTAGCCGCTTCCGCTGCCGCCATTTCATTTGGCCAACCAAAATTTATGTCAATGCCACAGCAGCAACAGCAACAATAGCCGGCTTACAACAATAACTAAAATAATATCACGTGTGCTGCAGGTGTGTGTGTGTGTGTGTGTGTGTGTGTGTGTGTGTTCGTGTGTGTGCAGACATGCAAAAGTCAGCCAGAACTCCCGACTCCGTTGTTTCGCGCCTGGCAAACATTACTCCGCAGTTTCTGTTAATTGGCAACGGCAACACAGCCAGCCACGCCCACACGCCCACACACACACGGGGAAGTTGTGTTGTAGTTGCTGCTGACCCCCGTCAACTTTAGACGACAAATAAAAAAGCAGAAGCAGAAAAAGAGGAGAACATGGGACGCGACTTTTAGCCGCCATTTGAATTGCCCGGCAACTCGAGCGCCCACAGCGACCTCGCCCAGTATTGTTGTATTATTGTGGGCGTGGGGTGGGTTGTGGGAGGGCGGGGGTCTCGGTTGCTATGGGGCGGGGCCGTTGGAGGGCTGGGCAGACGGGCAACATGGAACAAGTGCCCTTGATTTGTGTGCACGGCATGTGGCGGCGCGTTGACTATTTGCATTGCATGTCAGCGGCGCAGCGAGTGTGTGTGTATGAGAGTGTGTGAGTGTGAATACTGTGTGTGACAGTGTGTGTGTGTGTGTGTGTGTGTGTGTGTGTGTGTGTGTGTGTGTGTGTGTGTGTGTGTGTGTGTGTGTGTGTGTGTGTGTGTGTGTGTGTGAGTATGTCCAATAATTTCGTAACATGGCCTTTGTGGCGATCTTTGCGGCGCGATAAGCAAAACTAAAAAAAAAAAAACACAATCCAAACTGTTTGAATGTAGTACTAAAATGATCGACTATCGTATGCCCTGTGAAACATTCAAATTCACAGATTCCAGCGAGATCTAAAACTATACATATATGCTTATCAATTATCAACAACCACTAACTTTCTATCTACCCTACATCCAATATATCCCATTGACATGAGTGTCACATAGAGTCTTGCATACCCCTTTTGATTGCAGGGTATTTACAGCGAAATAATAAATTTCAATGCCCTAGTCGCAACTTTATTTTGCACTTTGGAGCTGTAGCTAATTACAAGCGGCGACTGGGGGGCGTGGCATTAGACCCTATATTGCTTTGCCCGAGTCCTTTGACGAGGTCACTAGGCAAATGGATTTCTCTTCTTCTTCTTCTTCTTCTTTTTCTTGTTCCTTTGCCATGTGGGCGTGGGTCGACTTGGCTTGACTTGACTTGGCTTGGCTTGGCCTGGCTTGGCTAGCAAGTGCATGTGGCACACAGTTGGCAGCTGCATTTGCATTTTTCAACGCCTCGGCGCTTCATCAATAAAACACTATCCAACACAAATGCAGTCGAAAGTTTTTTGTTTTTATCAAAATTAAAATGTGACTAAAACGACAAATTTTGACAGTTGCAGCTGGTTTTTTGGATACTCCTTTACGATTTAAATGGAGTATACTGGTTTTGTTCCATGTTCGTGAACTACTGGGATCTAACATTATCTTTTACAGCTTTCGCTTTAGAATGACCAAATTGAAATTCGCTATTGAGTCTACATTAGTATAGATACAAAAATATACATTAGGTGATTCACCCCCAGCACTTGGCTAATACCTTAATATTACCCATGAGAGAGTATTAGATAGTCGGTTATGCCCGCCCTTTTGGCGTTTTTATATTTTTTGTTTGAAATGTTGTTGAAGTCAAATGTCTTAAGTTTAAGAATTTGACATTTAAAATAGGAAACAGTTTACATATGTATTTCTTTAATCTTTCTTTATATATTGGTATTTTAAGGCAAAACTGAACCCGAAAAACTCCATATGCATCAAAATCAATTTATAAATTTTTTCATACCCTGAACCCATTGAATATGGGAATTCAGGGTATAATGTTTTTGTGAAAATTTATGTAACAGGCAGAAGGAGGCGTGGCAGACCCCATAAAGTATATAAATTCTTGATGACGACGGATGACGAGCTGAGTTGATCTAGCCATGTCCGTCTGTCCGTCCGTCCGTCCGTCCGTCTGTCCGTCTGTCCGTCCGTATGAACACAGAGATCTCCTAAACTACAAGTGGTAGAGACTTGTTATTGTAAATGTATACTCGTGTATGACATATGCAGTACGAGTTTATCATCTTTTTGCGATAACTTATTCCACTTCTTTTCTATCGATAATTATCGAAAATCTGACATAGTTTTTTAAAGCCTAATTTGAATACTGATAGTTCTAGAAATTTCAGATTTACTGTGTAGATTTATGTGATAAAGACAAAGATTTTGTCATTTGCAGATTTTGGATACGCCCCCTTCGCCCTAAATCAAATACTAGAAACTTGTGCTTTGGCATATAAACACATTTAAATGTTATTATCACGTTCTGAAAGTTTGATGAAGATAGTCCCAACAACAAATAATTTGGCATAATATAGCCCACACGGCAGCCCAAGCACAGTAACTGGTAATTGCGCAGTTAGCAGAGCGCGTGCGTATGGATGCATGCGTATGGGTGTAGAATGATTTTGAATATCAGTAGTTTACAGGGTTCGGGGTATCTCCTAGTTGAGCAGTCTCGACTAGAGCCATCTTACTTGTTATTTTTCATCGAGTTGTGGAACCATTTTACTAATTATATATATGAATATATATATATAAGTATATAACAAATTCAACATAAACTTAATAAAAATTTTAAATTTTTAAAACAATTAACATTTTTATTAAGTTTTTGTTGAATTAGTTAAAGTTGGTTTTGTCGAGTGATTACTGTACTGTTCTATGCTGTACTGTTTTATTATACTTAAACTTTACTATAAATAAATGCAGTTTTATTCACACTTGCCTACAAACTTAAAAAGTTTTTGTATATTATATATTTGGATTGAATGCAGTGAATACTATACCACTGTACAGTCGTACATATGCATAAGTGTACACCTATTACACTCGCTTACAAAATATTTTTTATGATTTTTCGTATTTAACTTGTGAGAGTTTGTCTTTACGCAAGTAGGCTTCATTTCTGGAATGGCTTTATGTTAATTTTATCTTAATTAATTACACTACTCTGATGCTAGGGTTTTCGCTTTGCCTTCTTCTTCTCGTAATGACATTCTAGTTTAGTTTCGATGACATTATAGTTAAGTGTCGATAGCCTTATGGTTAGGCACCGATAGTGTCTATTATGCTATCTCATCTAATTCCTATTGGCCTACAACATTTATTTAGCTACTATTACAATATATGTATATATAATTGACACTCGTCTAGAAACAAAAGATGTAATACCATTTTTCTTGAGTTTGTGACAGTTCACATTATCGTTTCTTCACTGTACTACTCCACTGTACTACTATATATCTAAATACATATGTATATGAGAGAACACTCGCCTACAAACATAAGTCTAATCTAGTCGGGTAACCACTTTAATAATTATACATATACCTATGTAGTATATAGTAATTACACTGGTCTACAATTAAAATTTTTGTTTATTTATTTGTTGAATTTGTAAAAGTTTGTCTTGTAGTGTGATGACTGTACTACTTTATTTCACTATGACTGCATAGCTATGCATAAATTTCTTTGCATTTACACTCGCCTACAAACTCAAACTCTATGTATATAATAAAACTTGTATTTCTATACATACATATATGTTCGTTGTGTGGTGTAACTACTATTCTTTTATACTACAAACCGTTTATATGTGTATAATTATTTTATAGCTCTCGCCTACCAATTAAAGCTTTATTTATTTTTTGTGCAATTTCTGAAAGTTCGTCTTGTCGTGTGAGTACTGTACTACGAATACTGTACTTCTAATCATATACATATGTATATAAAATGTATATGCTCTATGTATATTAATTTACACTTGTGACAGCTCATTATGTTGTGTAACTACTGTTTTTAAAGTACTATCCGTATATATTACATTACATAGTTAATACACTCGACTACAAAACTTCGGTGTTGTATATATACTTAATTTCTAATAGCTCGCCTTGTTAGGTGACTACTGTACATACAGTACCGAGCAAAAATGAGTGTATGTTTCACAACATTGACTTTCATCACTCATAAAAATTAAACTATACAAGCAAATCATAAATTTCTTTTTGTGTTTTGTTTATTAGTTTATTCTTAACAAAAAAATATAAGGCAGTAAGGCAGAATTATGTCTGCACAAAGAGTTAGAAAGAAAAAACTAAAAAAATCCACATAAACTCAATTTTGCACGTTTCATGAAAATGACCAAACAAAGCTATTTTTAATATTTTATCCAAAAACCCTAATTGGCAATCACTTTTTTATTTTACTTGGCAAATTCCTCCAACAAATGCAGTACAACTTCTTTTTGAATTCGGTTCCGTTCCGCTTCTACGCGATCCCATAGGTTGCACACGTTTGTTGGGGCGGCATCATACTGCCCATGCCGTCTTTTCACTATGGACCAAAGATTTTCAATCGGATTAGGGTCTGTCCTCATTGCTGGCCACTCAATTAGCTTAAAAATTTGCTATCCAATATATTCCATTACAATTTTAGCCATCCGCTGTGGATCAGCATCTTGCTAAATACCATGCCTTGTACGAAATAAGCTCGTTTCTCCACAAAATAGGAAAGAAGGGGCTTGCAAAATACCTCAATAATCCTCTTTTCACATTATACGTTCTATTTTTCAATAGTAGGACCAACGTTACAGCTTGTAAATCAAACCAAATCATAATGTTGCCACAGCCATGGTTGACAGTTTACTTCACATGGTGTCTTTGAATGCGTTCCCCAGGTCCACGACTGCAATAATGCTTTCCATCTGACTGAAAACGTTTAAATTTTGACTCATGAGACTAAACGCTTCGTTTCCAATCATCGATGCTCCAGTTTTTCGGCAATATTGCAGTCGTGGACCTGGGGAACGCATTCAAAGACCCCATGTGAAGTAAACTGTCGACCATGGCTGTGGCAACATTATGATTTGGTTTGATTTACAAGCTGTAACGTTGGTCCTACTATTGAAAAATAGAACGTATAATGTGAATAGAGAATTATTGAAGTATTCTGCAAGCCCTTCTACTCAATTTTATGGAGAAATGAGCTAATTCCGTGCAAGGATTGGTTATTTAGCAAGATTGTGATCCACAGCAGATGGCTAAAATTGTAATGGAATATATTGGATAGCAAAATTTTAAGCTAATTGAGTGGCCAGCAATGAGGACAGACCCTAATCCGATTGAAAATCTTTGGTCCATAGTGAAAAGACGGCATGGGCAGTATGATGCCGCCCCAACAAACGTGTGAAACCTATGGGATCGCGTAGAAGCGGAACGAAACCGAATTCAAAAAGAAGTTGTACTGCATTTGTTGGAGGAATTTTCCAAATAAAATAAAAAAGTGATTGCCAATAAGGGTTTTTGGATAAAATATTAAAAATAGCTTTGTTTGGTCATTTTCATGAAACGTGCAAAATTGAGTTTATGTGGATTTTTTTAGTTTTTTCTTTCTAACTCTTTGTGCAGACATAATTCTGCCTTACTGCCTTCTATTTTTTTGTTAAGAATAAACTAATAAACAAAACACAAAAAGAAATTTATGATTTGCTTGTATAGTTTAATTTTTATGAGTGATGAAAGTCAATGTTGTGAAACATACACTCATTTTTGCTCGGTACTGTATGTATGTATATAGTATATCTATTACACTCGCCTACAAACTGAAGTTTCATATTTGAATTGTTTCACATTAAATTCAATTTTGTAATTTTATATACATATATGTACACATATGTGTCTATGCTTATATATGTTTAATGTTGCCTTGATTAATTCAAAAAGTAAGTGTTCTTTTTTGTTTTCACTGGGGCACTCAACGAAGCTGTGCGAATATTCATGAATGTACATATATGTACATATAATCAACAAAGTTGATTCGCGCTCAAAAGTATGCTATGAAAATGTGTGCCAGGCACTGCAGCAACTCCTCGCTCTATATGCACGTGTCGGTGTGTGTGTATGTGTGTGTGTGTGTGTGTGTTTGTGTGTGTATGCTGGCTATGGCTTCAGTTCAAGTGCTACCAATTAGCTGTCGCTGTTAACGAAGCAAGCTAGTTGCACCTGGCTTCTGGTTCCTGGCCCCTGGCCTCTGTCCTCTGGCCTCTGTCCCCTGGCCTCTGTCCTCCTGCCAATTTGGCCTTGAACTCGCTTTAGCCGGCACGAAACATCGCGCCAGTTGAATGAAAGTAAAAGTTGCACGTCGTCAGTGCCACATGCGGCATAGCTGCATGAATAATGTGAATGTTGCACATGTCTGCCTGGCCATACATACATATGTGTGTGTATGTGTGAGTGTGTGTGTGTGTGTGTGTTTGTGTGTTTGTGTGTGCTTGTTGTCCGCATGCTGCAAGCCTTTGACGAAGGTCGCTACTGCGACAGCCATTAGCTCAGCTACTTGCCACGTTGCCAACGTGCCACTCTGTGCCTCTGCCTCTGCCCCTGCCCCTGCCCCTGCCCCTGCCCCTGCCCCTGCCCCTGCCACTGAGCCTGCCCCTGCTCGTGCTGATGACGCCTGGTGACGTCATGGTTGCAGCACAGCGTCTAGCCAGTGGCCCAAGTCTCTCAAGCTCTCACCTGTGCCGCAGCTTTGTCTTATGCTGTGTTTGCTGCAACTGTTTTGCATTTATTTATTGGTCGCTGCGACAAAGTTGCTGCCACAGTTGCTGTCGGCACCGATTTATTTGCTGCCCCACTAGCCAAGCAGCCAGCGAACCAGCGAGCCAGCCAGCCGGGCTGTCGTTCATCTTTTTTTATGGCTTGCAGCTGACTTTTAGCTGTTGTCATTTGGCGGCTGCTGCTGCTTTTAGTTGCTGTTGTTGCTGTTGTTGCTGTTGCTGTTGTTGCTGTTGCTGACATTTATTGGCCGTCAGCAACTTTTCTTTCGCAACACGCGAGCAACTTTCAAATTGCATTAAATCGCCCGCCTGCTGATTGACTTTCAATGACTCGCTGTGAGGACAGCAGCAGCAACAGCAACAGCAGCAGCAACAACAACAGCAACAGCAACAACAGCAATAACAGCAACAACAAAAGCAATCACAATTATAAGTTGTTTGTCAAATTTGTGAAAGGGAAAGGGAGATCTGCTTTTCATTGACTCTGTGCCTTACAGTCTCTCTCTCTCTCTCTCTCTCTATCTCTCCCCTTCTCTTTCTACTTCCCTCTCATTCTGGCATTTAATCAAAAGCTGAAATACGATTGTTGTTTTCTAACAGCTGCTGTTCTTATTGTTCATGTTTTGTACTTGAGCTGCTAAGCTCCAGCCAGTGCTAAGATCAAGTAACGACTAGCACATACCCTGTAGTTACATTACATTTTCATGCAAGACACGGTTTTATAAAACTAATCTTCTATCAACCAACTCTTTATGAACAGCTCCACATAGCTGAGGGAACCGAGCAACCCTTTGGCTGCTTGTGTCAGCAGGGTATTTGTGTAATGCTCAAAGGAAACAAATGTAGTACAATAGAGCTAACAAATTAAAGTCAAATGTCAAAAAGGGCAAACAATAAGCGCATTGACTAAAGGGCGTGCGACAACAACAACAGCAACAGCAACAGCAGCAACTAAAGGACTGCCAACAACAACAACAACTAAAACAGCTGCTCAGGAAAGTAGCAATAGAAACAGCAGCAGCAGCAGCAACAATGGCAGCAGAAAGAAAACTTGCAAAGCCAAGAGCAACTACAACAATGAGCAGCAACACCACAGCAACATCAGCAGCAGCAGCGGCAGCAGTAGCAGCACTAATAGCAACAGCAACAACTCTTGGCCTGTATAAATAACATTTTTGTTGAGGCGCCTCGTATGACAAAGTGTCCGCTTAAATGTGCGCGACACAGACACACAAACACATACACTTACACACACGCACACACACACAAGCACACACAAGTTGTAGACATAGACCTATTGCGCACTCAAGTGGCAGCATTTATTGCTATTGCTGCTGCTGCTGCTGCTGCTGCTGCTGTTGCTGTTGTTGCTGTCGCTGTTGTTGCTGTTGTCATAGTTCAAACGCCAAGAAGGGCAGCAACTGCAGCGCCGACGCTGACAGCGCTGCGCTCTATAATTCCTTTGTGAGTTGCTGCTGCTGCTGCTGTTGCTGCTGTTGCTGCTGTTGCTGCTGTTGCCTGCGGCTGAACGCCTCGCGTCAATTGATGAGCGTCGCTGCTGACGCTGCCAGTCCCACATGATGTTGTTGTTGTTGCTATTGAGTTGACATTTTTACAAGAGATTGTTGTTGTTGTTGTTGTTGCTGCTGCTGCTGTCGTTCTCGTTGTTGTTGCTGCTGCTGCTGCTGTTGTTGTTGTTGTTGTAGAGCGTGTGCGAGCGCCTTCTCAGCTGTCAGCAGTCAGCAGTTTTTGCCATTTTTGTGTGTGTGTTCTTTGATTATTTAGATTCTTTTATGGTTTTTCTTCTATTTTCTTTTTTTGGGCAGTTTTTTTTTCGGGCCTCAAATGTTGCTGGCGCTGTGGCAGTTGCCGTTGCTGTTGCAGTTGCAGTTGCAATCGGCGCGGCACGGCGCACAAATAAACTAAGCGGAAGCGCCGCCAGTTAAACACGTTCCGCATACGCGCTGCCTTGTTGAGTGCGCGAGTGTGCGTGTGTGTGCGTGTGTGTGTGCTGAGCCAATACGCACACTTCGTGTCGAACGTGTCCCGTTTCCTGTTTTTTTCACACATTTTTTTCCGGTTTTAATCTGGGTTTCCCGCCAAAAAGAGAAGAGAGCGAGTCGAATAAAATGGGCTCGGAAGCAGCGGCTGCCCCAGCGGCTGGTGTTGTGTATTTTGTTTTTTGTGTTTGTTTTTGAGCGTGATAGCAACCTTTTAGTGTGGTGCTAGATTGTGTGGTGCAGTGGAGCGGCTACAGCAACTGCTGCCCGACAGCCGGCTGGTGGGCGACATTTTAAGGATCTACAGCGCCCTCGAGAATGTCCTGTGCAGCAACAACATGTAAGCGATCTCGATCGAGCATTCATTTTGCCCATGCCACAAGCACTCCACTTGCAATTGCAACTGCAATTTCACTTCACAAATGAAAATCTCTCTCATCTCACACAGATTGTCCAAAAATTAAAGATTCACAAGGCGACTGCATATACGAGTAGTATTTTGTCAAAAACTTAAAAAAGGCCAGCAAAAAATCAATTTGGTACGCAAATCAAATCACTATGTATGTATGTGTGTGTGTGTGTGTGTGTGTGTGTGTGTGTGTGTGTGTTCGACTGACCCAGTCTAAAATAAAATACATGTTTTATTGACCGTTTCGTTACGGAAAGGATGGCAAACATTAGCTCCAGACGCAACTCAAACCGATTGCACTGAGCGAAATAGTCTAGCAACATTTACTATACATATGCATATAGAAATAAATATAGTTTATAAAGATACATATATAAAGATCTCTCGTGACTGTTCTTATATTGAATTCAATATTTCAATTGAATATAAAAGAAAATGTTATATAAAAAGTGAGACTTCCTTCACCACTTTGAAATGAAACAGATTTAAAATAATCTTTATACTCTAGCGCATTATATGTTTATTCTGATCAAAAATAAAATCCATTTTCGATGGCTTAGTTTTCTTAACATATTGTGAACTTGATCAATACTGAAGTTATAGAAGTTATAGAAAAAATGTCTATAGCACAGCAATCAAAAGAAATAAAACTTTTTTTATAGCATTTGTCAAAATGTTCATTTATTTTTGCATTAGACTTTATTTGATTATTTTTATACTCATTCCAGAAAGTGAAATGAGTATATTGGTTTTGTGCAATGTTCATCTGGCTGTCTGTACGTCTATTTGTATGAATGCAAACAATTTCGCCGCTATTGAAACTAGATACTAGACATATATACCCTCGAATTAAAGACTGTCAAGATTTTCCCGATCCGCCCACTAGGGGCGCCAAAAATCGGAAAATGTATTTTCTGGTATGTCAGAAACTATGGTATTGAAATTTGATATGTATTCTCGCATTGGCAACACCAGTTCAAAAATATATAGCGGATATATCTACACCCAGTGGGCGTAGATAAATGCCTTTTTTGGTCTATTGTTAATAAAGCGTTTCATTCTGTAAAGAACTTGGGCTGTATTCTAGGTAAAAACAAGTAAGAAGGCTCTAGTCGAGACTGCTCGACTAGGAGATACCCTGAACCCTGCAAAGTACTGATTCCAACAATTCTACACTTCTTTCATGCACATATACAAAAACACATACACACACCCGTACGCATGCATCCATACGAACGCATAAACAATTGCTCTGCTAACTGCGCAGTTACTGCGCTTGGGCTGCCGTGTGGGCTATATTACGAAAATTTGTTTGTTGAATAAATCTTTTTGTAGTGCGACTATCTTCATCAAATTTTTAGAACGTAATAATAACATTCAAATGTGTGTATATGCCAAAGCACAAGTCTCTAGTACTTGATATACGTTTTTTTCAAATTTGGGGCGAAGGGGGCGTGGCATCCAAAATCTGTAAATGACAAAATCTTTGTATTCATCACATTACTCTACACAGTAAATCTGAAGTCTCTAGGTCTAACAGTATTCAAACTAGGCTTTAAAAACCAAGTCAGATTTTCGATTGTTATCGATAAAAAAGAAATGGGATGAGTTATCGAAAAAACAAGATAAACTCGTACTGCGTATGGTATACACGAGTATACATGTAAAATTTCAAGTCTCTAGCACTTGTAGTTTAGGAGATCTCTGCGTTAGTACGGACGGACGGACGGACGGACGGACGGACGGACGGACGGACGGACGGACATACGGACATGGCTAGATCAACTCAGCTCGTCATCCTGATCAAGAATATATATACTTTATGGGGTCTGCCACGCCTTCTTCTGCCTGTTACATACATTTTCACAAAAACATTATACCCTGATTTCCCATTTTCAATGGGTTCAGGGTATAAAAACTTAAATATTGAGAATTTACAACAAAATTTGTAAAAACTTGATAAAATCAATTGAATCTAGATTTGAAATTAGATAAAAACTACTAATATTGTTGCATACAGCAGATTTTGCGATGAATGTCAAATATATGAAGGCAATCCCATAAATTCCCAACGGAGCTCTGTGAAATATATTCGTTGTATAACCAGTACTCTTTAATAGGGTTGCATATGTATATATGATGTATATTGTACTTCATGTACACAATTTAATTATTAATATCAAGGTTTTGGTAATCACTGAAACTTAAAATGGAAATTAAAAACTACAAATATTATAGAAATTTAGGAGTAATAATAATTTCATATCTTAGCGCGATAAATGAAATGTTGTTTTTCCGATATATTCCAACTATAGATTATCATTATCTATTATAAATTAAATACATATCTCATATGGATACGACACTTACTTTCATGTGTCAGTTTTAAAATTTACATAATACACATAAGTTAAGCTTTACATATAAAATAGTTTTTTTTGTACAATAATATATACAAATATATATATATATATCTCAATATTTAAGTTTTTATTTTATCAACTATAACAGAATAAAACCATTTGTTGTGAACACAGTTGTATATATTTTTAGCAAATTTTGTCTTATTTCAAGTCCCTTTTTCTTGCTGTGTCGCTTTTGCTGCAGGTAATAACTTAATATTCTTAAATATGCACTGAAATATTCATTTGATTTTCCCAAATGATCTCAGTAAATCATGCAATTGTATACCCTGCAATGTGTAGGGGGTATATTGTGTTTAATCTAAATATATAATAAATTTCTTTGAATTTTTTCGATTCTGTCATTGATTCCATTCAACTGAAAAGAATTATATATATGGTATATATAATATAATTTACTATTGTATATCAAAAGTAGGAAAAAAATCAATTTTAAGGCATTTTGTTTTCTACTTATATCTTTGCTAGATAAATGACGCTTTTCGATACATTCTTCTATGCTTCTATTTAAAATTTTTTATACTAAATATCAAATTAGAGTGTATATACTATATATTGATGTGTCAAACAAAATAAGAATTTTATATGGATAACTCCTACTTTCATTTCAATCTATTTCACATATTTATATATTATTCCTCTATATTTATATATCCTTAAAGAATAATGAAAAATTATTGCTATAGCTGCTTATTAGGGCAAATGCAGGGTATTTGGCAGTCAGGCAACTAGGCCAGAAGCCTCCTTATCAAACTACTACTACTACATATGTTCGTTATGCAGCCAATCGATGAGTGTGCCATTTAAGCCTTTAGCCAGCTTAGCGCTGCCAGTCGATATGTTATCGATATCTTATCGAAATGCTAATTGAGCCATTGCCAGCGCTGAAACGGAAGTAAACAAGGAAATGGGAAACCACAAATTTTGCACCCATTGCTTTCGCCACAATCGCAACAAACAGTTGGCCAAACACATCCAAGCTGATTGGCCAGCTAACTGACTGACAGGCGGACAGGCAGACAGGCAGACAGGCGGACAGGCAGACAGACAGGCAAATAGACAGTATGATAGACTGACTGTCTGACTGACTGGCAGCTAAAGCGCCATTAAAGCGAACACTTTGCGTGTTTTGTTTGCCTATTGCTTGCGCTGCTGTTTGTTGTTCGCTTGTCTAAGCCCCAAGACGGTCTGTAAATGCAGACGGACGGGCATATTTGTAGTGTATATACATGCCTGAGTGTGTGTGTGTGTCTCTGTGTGTGTATGGCATTTACATACCAATTTATGTACATACATATAGACTATGTATATACATACATACATATATATATAACTTGCCAATGTGGAGCAGCTGTCTATAATTACACACATATGTGTGTGTGTGTGTGTGTATTTTGGTCTGTTTATAGAGAATTGTGTAACCAACACACAGCAATAAAATTAAAAGTAAAAGTAACAGAAACAAATTTTGCGTCACTTGCTGGCACTCGCCTTCCCTCTCAATCCATCCATCTATCTCTCTCTCTCTCTCTGTCACGCTCACTCCCACACTGATTTCCGCGCGGCAGCTGTCTCGCTTGCACTTGTTCTAGTCTGACACTTACTAGCAAATTACAAGCATAAATTGCTGGGCGCTAAAGTGCAAGTGACGAAGGAGAAGAAGAAGAAGAAATAATAGTAGAAGACGAACAAGAAGAAGAAGAAGACGACGCAGCAGCAGCTGCAGGTAGCAGCAGTAGGCATGACAGAGGCAGAGGCAAAGAGATGGGGAAGGGGCAGGGGCTGGGCGCCGGGTGGGAGTCTTGCGGGCGTGTGTGCAGCTAGTTGATGGCGCCAAAGTAACGTTAAACGTTATTTTCATTTTGCCATTTTCATTTTCATTGCATTTTCATTGCATTGTTTTCCGAGTCCTTCAGCGTTTAGCAATCAATTTTTTTTGGGTCGTTGTTCTAGTCGGCATTTTTCTTGCTGTTGCTGTTGTTGTTGTTGTTGTTATTGTTCTTCTTCTTCTTGCCATTTCAATTTCTAAAGTCAGCCAAAACTTATCGAGGTGTTTGAGTATGTGTATGTATGTATGTATGTCCATGTCTGTTGTGTGCCCGTCTGTGTGTGTGAGTGTGTGTGTGTGTGTGTGTCTCGTTGCGCTGGTGAAAATGTTCTGTGCCATCGTCGTCGCCAGTTGCATAAACGGCGCACGCGGACGCGCATGAAACGAGCGAAAATTTTAATGAAAATTACATAAATGAAACGGTAAAAATCACCAAATAAAAACAACTTAAAGACAACAGCAGCAGCAGCAGCAGCAGCAGCAGCAGCAGCAACAGCAGCAGCAACAAGGCGCCCAGCAGCGGTCCAGTTGAGCGGGAGAGAAAGTGTGGGCCAGTGCGAGAGCGCGAGAGCGTAACTCCAAGTATCAAAAGGTTTCAAAAAGCGGCCTTCGTTGTTGTTTTTGTTGGCTCATTACGCACGGTGACACTCACACACTCACATTCACACTCACACACATGAGTCTAGTTGCACGGCAAACGGTTAACTTATGCTGAGACAATAACAAAATCAAACGGAGCAACGATTGCCGCATGCTGCCTTTGCATCTCGCTCAGCCCCATGTGCGTACGCTGAGCGTAAGCAAAGACGCGCGCGCTCTCTCTCTCTCCCTCTCTCTCTCTGTCTCTTGCTCACTTTCTCGCTCTCACTTGCAGTGTGGCGTGCGGCCACTCTCTTTCTATCTCTCTCTGTGGGCATCTTCAGTTCACTCGCAGAGGCTGAACGGCCGCTGGAAACGTTTTGGCAAAACTGTGAAACATGCAAAACAACTTAATTGTTGTTGCGCTGTCGTTATCCGTTATCCGTTTACCATTTACCGTTTGTCGCGTGCGTCGCCTTTATTGTTTGTCGTTTGTCGTCACAATTGAACAACTTGAATTTTGTTTTTGTTTTGTTTTACTTCTATTTTTGGTTTCTTTAAAAAAATTGTTTTTTGTTTTTTTTTTTTTTTGGCAATAATTAGGCACAAGTCCAAAAAAAGTATTTTGCGCGCCTGCATTGACTTGCGCAAATACTGTGTCTGTGTGTGTGTGTGTGTGTGTGTTTGTGGCACACTTAATTGCATTTGAAAGCCGCAAACAATTGTCGAAAATGCAAATCAAGCTGCAAAATTTACAACCGCCAGCAAAAGAAACAATAGTTTTTGGCAGCACTCGCACACACACACATATATATACGGCGTGCATGTGTGTGTGTGTGTGTGTGTCCTATGTTACTGTGTCAGTGTTACATTGCCAAAGCCGGCGCCAGTGCCCATTGCCCATTGCCAAACTGTTTCGCTTGTCCTTTGGCAGTGCGCCTCAGCTGCTGGAAACGTTTTGGCATTTGGAACATGCCCACAAATAGAATTGTTGTACTAGTTTCTATTGTGATTGCTATTGCTGTTGTTCTTGTTGTTCTTGTTGTTATTGTCGTTGTCGTTGTCGTTGCTGCTGCTGTTGTTGTTGCTGCTGCTGCGCTGCTACTGCTGCTGCTACTGCTGCTGCTGCTGTTGTTTTCTTCATTGCGTTGAGGCATCCGCACAGCGCGCGCGGCATTTACGCAACATGTGGCGCGTTTTGCGGAAATTAAATGCGGATTTTTGTGTAAATTCTTTTAAATTTTTTTTCTCGTTCTGTGAGATATTCAGTTCAAAGCAGAAATGCGAAAAGTGCATCCAAATTGATTAAAAAAATACCGACAAAACAAGTAAATCAAAAATGGTTCAACGAAAATAAATGAATGAAAAGTAAAGCGTGCTGTTGGCTCTCTTCTCTCCCACTCTCAGAGAGGCTAATCGTGCTCGTGTGTGTGTGTGTGTGTGTGTGTGTATGTGTGTGTGTCGCGTCTTACATGTTCCTTCATTTTCGTGCCGGGTTTCGCTTCCTTTTTTTTGCAAATGTAAACAAATTTTGTGGCTGGCAGCTAAAAAAGGGAAGAAAATAAACAACAATAACAAAAGCTGCTGAAAGCGCGTTTCGTATAGTGCTCCCTATGCATATATATAAAAAAAATATATACATATATATACTTATTTACGATAAATGTGTATGCACTTACATACATATACTATATATATACTATATATATACTTTATATATATATATATATATATATATGTATATATTTGTATTGGCTCTGGTGCTTGGCGCATGCTTAGCCCATATTTCGCTAAGCCAAACCATGGCCTGGCTTGGCCGCCCGCCACTCGATGTCCGCCGCCCGCGCTGACCAGCGCTGCAGCCCTGGCCTCGCCGCAAGAGCCATAACAATGACACATTTGCCGCAACTGTCGTCGTTTATTTACGTTTATTTAATGTCAAGCGACTAACTGTTTAATTGTCTGCTTGCACACATATATATATATGTAAATCTATATATATACATGTCTATAAACAGATCTCTTTGTGTGTGTGTGTTTGTGTTTGTGGTGTCTCTTGGGGCTTTGGTGGCGCCTGGTGGCGTATACTTAATATTTAGTTTTGTAATTATATGCGCGACCCCAGGCCAAATTGTGCTTAATTAATTAATTAAAACACAGCAGCAACAACTATAAAACAACAACAGTGACAAATTTTTGTTGTTTTTTTGTCTGTTCTGCTTAGGTGCTGGCTTAGTTTGCCGCGTGGCGCCAAGCTGAGCGCAGCTCGACGGCGTTTGCAACTGACGGCGTTTAATTCACACAAACAGAAACACACACACACACACACACACACACACATACACATATACGTACACGTGCACACCGCACACACTACACACTACACACACCTGCTGCCGGGCGGCGGGATGTTTGGCCTCACTAAAAGCCCGCTTAACAGCTGCTCGCAGCAGCAGCAGAGAGCGACAGATGTGCGAGAAACAGCTGAGCGCGCGTGTGCGAGCGAGACGCATATATGCCAACGACCTTGTGAAACGCAATGAAATGAAATGAAACGAAACGGCAAACCTTTAAGCGAATAGCATGCGAAACAAAGCGCAATTAATTACAAACCTAAATTCCAAAGACACAAAACAAAAAAACGCAATCAAAACAAAACGAAAAAAATAATAAAAGAAAAGAAGAGAAAATAAAAAATACGAAAAAGAGGAAATGCATTTAGCAAATGTTGTTTCAGGCTGTGCTTAAAAGAAGACTATGCTTAAGTTTGGCAGCAACAACAGCAACATGTGGCCAAACAACAACAGCAAAATTAACCAAGCAAAAATAACAACAACAACCAGCAACAACAACCAATTACAGCCAGCAACTTTTTGCCATATACAAATAGTTTTCTAGTTGTTAGCAAATGAATGCAACTTTTATATATACTTATATATGATATATATGCATGTGTTTATGTATGTACGTATGTACGTGTAGTTAAACTTATATGCACCACTGTTTAAAGCTCTCGGACAGCAGCTTAAAATGAATATACATACATAGTTTTTCTCGGTCTCTCGGTAAAAAGTTTGACACAAAAGTTTGAGCAACACCCAACGAAACTTTGTCGCTCAACTGTAAACAAGCCACAAAAGAAATGTTTCTAGGGCTAGAGTTACGCAGTTAAATAACGGTTGAGCAATGTAGAAAAGTCTGATCAGTTTTTAATTTGCATTTAAAGCGATGATAGTCAGAGAGAAGGAAATGAGGAAAGATTGTAAATTGCAGTGTAGGCCGATGGGGGTATGGATAGTCTAAATAGTGAAGATAGTATAGTTATAGTAGCTAGTACAGGTATAATAGATATGCTAGATTTTTGGTTTACTGCAGATAGTATAGATAGTATGGAAGTCATAAATAGTATTGAACAGATAGTTTGCCTAGATAATATATATAGTATTTATAGTATAAATAGTATATGTACTATACATATTTTAGATAATATTGACATTATAGATAGTATAGATGGTATAAATAATAAAGAAAATTGAGAGGGTATAGAGAATATAGAGAGTATTGATAAACAGATAGTGTAGATAGTATAAAAAGTATACTTAGTGTAGACAGTATAGATGAAGTAGATAGAATGGGTAGTATAAATAGTATAGATAGTATATAAAGTATAGATAGTACAGATAGTATAGATAGTATAGATAGTATAGATAGTATAGATAGTATAGATAGTATAGATAGTATAGATAGTATAGATAGTATAGATAGTATAGATAGTATAGATAGTATAGATAGTATAGATAGTATAGATAGTATAGATAGTATAAATAGTATAGATAGTATAGATAGTATAGATAGTATAGATAGTATAGATAGTATAGATAGTATAGATAGTATAGATGGTATAGATAGTATAGATAGTATAGATAGTATAGATAGTATAGATAGTATAGATAGTATAGATAGTATAGATAGTATAGATAGTATAGATAGTATAGATAGTATGGATACTATTGATACTATTGATACTATAGATACTATAGGTACTATAGGTATTATAGATATCTTTAGTATCTATAGGTAGGTATAGTACCTATAGAACTTTAGATACTATAGGTACTATAGGTAGGTATAGTATCTATAGATACTATAGGGACTATAGATACCATAGATACTATAGATAATATAGATACTATAGATAATATATGAATTTTATGATACTATAGATACTATATATAATATATGAATTTTACTGTCTGTATTGGAAAGCTACATGCAATGCTCTTTTGAGTTGGGAAATCTGTTCATGTTGGCATTTTGAGCTTATGTATTTTATTTACAACTTCTGACGGACAATATTAACGTATATATATTCATAAAATGTATGCAAATTTGTGGTTTTATCTCTCGATTCCATTATCAGCAAGCATCTGTATAGACAGTGACTGGTTCAATGTCCTGCGTAGCATCTATTGAGTCTGAGTGGGAATACTGCTTTCAGTTGATGAACAAGTTCATATACTATATCGAGTCATAAACTATATCTTTATCACACATCTGATTCACTTCTTCCAATCAGTTCAACTTACCTTGAAGGCTCTATTCTTATACATAGTCCATATATATAATATATACTATGGTATATACATATTAAATATTATGAAAATTTCAGTCTTGAAGTTTGATTTTTACTTTGGACTTTGGCAGCACTTGCGGGCACTTCACAAAGTTTCTTTTTACTGATATTCAAAATGGCCATAAAAGTGAAAAGTTATACCTTTTCTCATGCGCTGGCTCTTTAAACTTGAAATCATAGTTCGTCATAAAAGTATGCAGCCAAGTATAAAAGCTGAACTCTTGCAAAAGCAGTAAATGAAATTCAAATTATTTATGTTTAACCTGAAAACCAAATTTTATGGTCTTGCAAGCTTTGACAAACTTTGTAAAAATATTTTAAAATATGTAAATAAATAGTTAGCTGTGCGTATATATGCATAAATGTTCATAGCTCGACTAACAATTTATGGGAAATCTGTATATAAATTATAATGTTCAAATGTATTTTAATCTGAGCTAAAACATAAACTTTATTATTTTAAATTTGAATAAATTTATAATAGTCTATAGAATTAATCACAAAACTTCTTTAATTTATATAAAAAACGATTTAAGATTCGATTTTTGTATGAAAATAAAAATAATATAAACATATTAATATATTATTCAAAACGATTCAAGATTCCTTTTTTTATATAACTAAAAATGGTTTTGTATTCTAAATTTTTATCATATTATCTATTCATTCGCTCCAATAAAGGCATTGTTGTATATATATACATATATCAACCTTTATCTTTGATGGGGGTTGCCATATACACTTGTTATTTTCATATCGTGCTAGTCTATATATAAACTTAACTCAATCAACACTCAACTTTTTCGCTGTAGAATAATGTCATATATGTCACAATACCAGTTATAGTTTAATTGATTCAATTATTCTTGATTTGGCAGGCTACTTAGTCTACATGGGTGTATCTAACAAATGGTTTTATTTAGTAAAATACTAATTTTTATGAAATTCCTGAATCATCAATCAACTAAATTCTGTTCAATGATTGCACAAAACCAATCAACTCTATTCACTGAGTGAGCGAATATCAAATTCTAAATTCACTTTAAACTGATTTATGGAGCTCATTTAAACTCTTTAATGTAAAAAAAAAAAAAAAGTCATACGTAATACCACCTCGTGCTCTGTCTTTTTTCAATTTTACTCAAGCTCAAAGTGATTGAGCCAAGATGTCATTCCATTCTATATAATATACTCCCTTCACTGAATGAGCGAGTATCGAATGAGATTCACTTTAAACAGATTTTGTAAGCTAATTAAAATCCTTGAGTATCAAACGTTATACGTAATTAATACGTAATACGTAATAAATACGTAGTACTTAGTTAATACGTAATACCTAAAAAATACGTATTACGTAATAAATACGTAGTACGTAATTAATACGTAATACGTTATTAATAGGTAATACGTTATTAATAGGTAATACGTTATTAATACGTAATACGATATAAATACGTAATACTTACCTAATACGTAATACGATATAAATACGTAATACTTACCTAATACGTAATTAATATGTAATACGCAATTAATCCGTAATACGTGATACGTTATACGTAACACATATTACGCACTACGTAATACGTAAAACGTAATACGCACTACGTAATACGCACTACGTAATACGCACTACGTAATACGCACTACGTAATACGCACTACGTAATACGCACTACGTAATACGCACTACGTAATACGCACTACGTAATACGCACTACGTAATACGCACTACGTAACACGTAATACGCAATTTGTA
This sequence comes from Drosophila hamatofila, assembly GCA_035045345.1. Classification (NCBI taxonomy): domain Eukaryota; kingdom Metazoa; phylum Arthropoda; class Insecta; order Diptera; family Drosophilidae; genus Drosophila; species Drosophila hamatofila. The sequence continues at coordinate 4,710,475 of JAWNPA010000039.1, read as the reverse complement.
ATACGCACTACGAAATACGTAATACAAAATGCATAATACGTAAACGTAATACGTAATAGGTACTCCTGGTACACCTGGTACTCTGTCTCTGTGCAATAAATTGATTTCCTGCTTAGGTTTTGCTCAAGCTCAAATTGCTTGAGCCGAGATTTCAGCTGGTGTCATTTGGGGCTCAAGTCGCTTGGCCTTTTGCGCTTGCCAAATTCTTTTGATTACACTCTATGCTCGGATTTTGTTAGAGCACCTATTAGATGCCAGCATAAGACTGCAATTTATTAAATAATAGACTCGAGAGCTGCGCTGATACCAGATCACAAGGCAAGAGGCAAAAGACTGCCAATTGCCCTGTTGTTGACTGCCAACTAAATGCATGTGTGTGTGTGTTTGTGTGTGTGTATGGGTGTGTGTGTGTGTGTATTACAGTGTTAATATAAACTAAGCAAATGCTGTGCCGCAAATGGAGTTGTGCGCCGCAAGTACAGTGAAGCACAGCCAGCACGACCAACACGACAATAAATTACAATAATACATAAAAAAAGTACAAATAAATTGGAAAAAAACGGCTAGAAAAGGAGCAGAGATTGTGTGCTGGCCGTCATGTTGCAGCAGCAGCAGCTACAGCTACAGCTCCAGCTACAGCAGCAGCAGCAGCAGCCGCAACAGCAGCAGCAGCATCAACAGCATCAAGAGCAGCCCCTGTGGCCAGGACCAGACCAGCAGCCAGCCGTTTGTGAGCGTGTGTGAGTGCCGTCCAGGATATACGAGCTGCACACACACAGTCGAGCAGCATGCAGATGATACTTGTTGCTGGCGGGTAAGTAAAAAAAGGCTAGAGAACTCTGGCCAAAGGGCAATGGATACCAGCCCCCACTCTTTGTGTGTGTGTGTGTGCGTGCGTGCGTGTGTAACACAGGAATCTGTACGTAACTCGATGTGTAACCAATTGCAGCTCTCAATCAAAGCCTCGATTCGCAAAAACCCAATATATGCATATCAATTCGCTTGCTCAGGCTTCTGCAACGCTTTTGCTTTCTCGCATCGTGCACATTGCTTCTCGTTGGCTTCTCGTTGCTTAACGCTCGATTGCAGTTGCACTTGCGATTGCAATTGCAATTGCAATTGCGATTGCCATTGCGATTGCATTTCGTTATAGTAGTATATATAGTTTCCCGCTCTCCCCATTTATTCATTCACTTCAATGCCAGACTAATCACTGACTTTCTTCTCTTTTTCTTTCTCTTTCACTTGCGAACGTTTCAAACAAAAATTGATGTGCTGCAACCTTCAGGTAAGTCGAAACGATATAAATACATTATGTCTATTTATTTAAAGAGCTACTTGAATAATACTTCTAGTAGGTATTGATAGATTGAACGTTAAAATTCTTTGAGAATTACAAGCTGCTTGAAGAAAAAGTGGCATAAACCAATCTTCTTTATAACAAACTTATTTATCGATGCTTTTCAGTATTTGTATATATATTATTTCTTATATAAAAGCTAAGATTTTGACAGCCTTATATACATATATGTATATAATGTTTTTATATGTCAAATGTGGGAGCTGGTGGGAGTATTAAGATTATTTAAAACTATCATCTGAGTGGTTTTATAAACTGTTGTTTATATTGATAAAGAACAAATGTCCTTCTTGTAATTGGTACATATGCTTTGGACCCATTGAAAATGGGAATTTGGGGCATATTGTTTCTGTGAAAGTGTATGTAACATGTAGAAGGAGACGTGGCTGATTCTATAAAGATTGTATATCAGGATGATGAGCTGAGTCGATTCAATGTCAATTGAAGTCCGTCTATCCGTTTGCCCGTCGGTTCGTAAGCCATATGCGGTAATCATTTTTCCTTGATAAGTATATTCCACTTTCTTCTTATCAATAAATATTTAGGGTTGAGGATTTTGGATATCCCATACTAGAGACTTGTGCTTTGACAAAAACTCACATCAAGATGCCACTATTCCTGTTTAAAAGTTAAGCAATTTCTATCTAGAAGAAAGGCTATTTTACAATTAGGTTAAAATGGCTTATAAGCGCAGCCCAAGCTGTCCCTGCATTAACTGCATAGTCAGCAGAGAGCAGCTTATGCATAAGGGTGTATGCTTATGTGTGTATGTATATACCGTAGAATTGTTGGTCTTCACAGGATTCAGGGTATCTGCTAGTCGATCACACTCAGCAAAATTCTCTCTCGTTTAAAAATTTATCAAAGCTATTAGTCTCAGGGAATATTGAAAGTACAACAAAACTAATATGTGTCCAAAGAAAGATTCAAACTTTTATTGATAGTTAATTGTGGCAATCATCAAATAAAGTAGTTTCAGTAGCATTCTACATTAAACATTATCTCATCGTGAGCACGAGTTTAATGCCGATAGAAATATTGAGAGAAACAAAGTGAACGAGAGAGCAAACACCCAAAGAGACCATATGTCTCTATCTCTCTCTTTAATTCCATTTGATGTTTACCATAATTAAAGTCAAGTTGATCATTTATTATCTATCACATTGTATGCCTTATAATCTTCGTAAATGGCGTATAGGGTGTATTGACTTTTTCTGAAGTTAGTTAATCTTAAATATTTATATACACATATATAAAGTAGCTTTCTCTTGTAGATGATAACAAAATTAGAACAAAACGTGAATTGATTGTCGATCGTATTTTTTTTTTCGATGCAAGGGAGTAATCAAGATAAAAAAATTTTTATTTACTATCAATATTCACAATAAAGAGGCATTGTTAATAGAGCAGCAAATAGAATAAAACAATGCACAACTCTGAGTCTTATGCATTAATTCATGTTTTTTTTTTTTTTTTTCAAAAATATGACTAGAAAATACGAAAAAAAATAGATAAGATAAGAAAATCTTCAGTTAATATACAATTTGCTGATAGATAAAGTTACGATCGCACTTATAGTTAATGTATGTCATTTCACATCAGCTGATGGAAACTGACAGCTCTATTAAGTTGTTTGGAAGTATTGAAGTACATGAGTTTGGCATGAGCTCCTCTTCCCTACATGCATTTACACCATTTCGCCCACTGACCTTATTGTGAGCTCGTGTATTTGCATCGGCAACATCATCGGCGCGCAGTATGAGGCACTGTGCGGGCATTGATTTCCTATCAATTATTTCAGTATCCACGCAGCCGGGACTGATGCTCTATAAAGCACAATGAGCATTATTATGTTAGCAGTGACGCCCGCATTGTTCACCAGCACATCGGCGCCGCTCAGCTCCTTGTCGATCCAGGCAAACGTGTCGATCACCTGCTGCTCCACGCCCACATCGCAGGTGCGATTGTAAAAGCGCCCCGCCTGCTCTTTTGGTAGCTCCGACTTTAGTTCCTTCAAACGATATTCGCGACGTCTCAGACCCACAACAACCATGCCCTTGGCCACCAAATCCTTGCAACAGGCGGCACCAATACCTGTTAAATTTGTTAAATTTGGATTCTATATCTATCTATCTAGCAACATGAACGGCAGTTGTTGAAGCTATAAATGCCATACTTTGCAGTCTTTGCTTTTATAGTGCCATTGCTTTCGTATGAGTTGTTATTTGTCAACTACTTCATCTCTCCATTGGACAATCTCCCGCAATAACAAACATAAATGCTGGGTATCTGGGCAGTCTGATGTGAAAGCTATACATCATGCTGAAATCAATGTTTACCTTCTGGCCAGCTGGCTGAGCCTTATCTACGTTTCGTGAAAACAAGAGAGTCAGAGAGGGAGAGAGAATAATCAAGATAGTGAGTGAGCGGGAGAGAGATCAAGAAAGAGACTCTATCTGTGAGAATACGTAAAAGTTCTCACTGTATCTCATTCTTTTTTGCTCTCTCGTATTCTCATCCATTCTATGTTGATCAGAAAGCATTTGTATAGAAATATATATATTTATATATAAAGACATCAGATTAAGCTTATATAGGTGCTGTGTAGTCACACTTGAGATAAGAGCCTAACAAAGTTTGTAAAACGGCCAATAGTAGTCAAAAGCTTTCCACGCGACCGATACAATTTTTTTTATAAAATATAAAATATAAAATATAAAATATAAAATATAAAATATGAAATATAAAATATAAAATATAAAAATAAAATATAAAATATAAAATATAAAATATAAAATATAAAATATAAAATATAAAATATAAAATATAAAATATAAAATATAAAATATAAAATATAAAATATAAAATATAAAATATAAAATATAAAATATAAAATATAAAATATAAAATATAAAATATAAAATATAAAAATATAAAATATAAAATATAAAATATAAAATATAAAATATATATATAACTTTTCATATTACATTCAAATTCCAACGAAATGTTTTAAGCTTTGTCCAAAGCTCTTTAATTGCTGAAGCATATTCAAATTTGTATTATGCGCACGATATATCCTATTTGACATACATCGTACATATATTTGATGCTTTCTGCTAGTTTAAATGCAATTCCTGAAGCTCTCAAGCTTTATTTTGGTGCGAAAGCTTTTATTTGCTTATCCTTTGAATAGAATAATAAGCGAAGCTCTAAAGCTCAGTGCAGAGGTTTGCGTCCTGTGTTGTATTGCAAGCTCGAAAGAAAGCTTTTACGTGTGCTCAACATAAAGCTTTGGCTGTTGATTTCAATAACAAACAAAGCTCTAGCCACACACACACACACGCACACATAGACCGTCAAAGGGAAGGCTTGTAAATGCATTTGCGCATATGCTTATTAATAATTACATTACACATACGCCGCGTAGGCGCGCTACAAATGCAATTTTTATTGTTGTTGTAGTTGTGTGTTGTTTTTGCTGTTGTTGCTGCTTTTCCGTTGCTTTGCTCTGTTGCTATTGGCATTTGTGTGCGGCCTCTGCGGCGCCAGTGGCTTTCAGCTTGGCGCGTTCAAGTGCACACGTGACACAAAGCGCAGCACACACAGACAGACAGACAGAGAGGGAGGAAGAGAGAAAGAGAGAGAGAGAGGGAGAGTGAGAGAGAGAGTGAGCGAGAGAAGGCGGGAGAGCGTGTAAGCGAGGCGGCGCTTGCATTGAGTTGTAGTTGCATTATATTAATCATACGCCGCGTGCCAAAGGCCAAAATAAAAAAAATAAAATGGCCACGGCGCCCGGCGGCTTTTTAAAGCAACACATAAATAATACAGATAGTTGGCAGAGTGTGAGTATCTGTGTGTGTGTGTGTGTGGTGTGTGTGGACGCTTTTAACCTGCCTTACACGCACATTCACACACACGCACACACACATATTCACACATACTCACACACTCATATAGCCCTTTGACTTTTTTGAATTCGATTTTCGCTTTTGTCGTCTGTTTCTCTTTTCATTTACACTTTTCACCTACTTTCGGCTTTTGGCCTACACCTGTATGTGTGTGTGTGTGTGTGTGCGAGTGTGAGTATGCCTATTATTGTTGTTTTTATTATTGTTGTTCGTGCCGCACGCTTCACTGCGCGCGCTGACCGGCGCTGGTCGGCGTGTCGCCTGTTTGCCTGTTTGCCTGTTAGCCTGTTAGCCCCTCCTCGATCCCTCGACCCCTCGACCCCTCGGCCCCGCCTCTGGGCGCTGCTGGTCTGCCACTTTCATTGGAGTCGCGACCGCGTTCTTTTGGTCAGTTGAGCCGGAGCCGGAGCCGTTTGCCAGGGCTTTTAGCCTTACCAAAAGGCACGCCCCGACCCGCCCTGACGGCAGCCCCTACCCAGTTGTGCTCAGGCATGTTCAGTCAGTGCTTCGTTTAAATATGCTTTTTTATTTCGTTTATTTTTCGCCAGCCTCTGCTCAAGTCCGAGTGCGAGTTCTAGTCCGAACTCCTCTTCCTACTTCTCCTGATGTTGTTGTTGTTGTTGTTGCTGTTTTTTAACTTTATTTTTTCGGTGTTCTTTTACTTGTTCGTGCCAAGTGGCACTAAAACTATTTGCCTTTGCTTTTGGCAGTGGCTCGTTGTTGTTGGCGCGGCTGTGGCAGGCACCTGCCCGGCACGCAACACGCAGAGTGCAGCTGTGTGGCGGCAGCACCACCAGCAGCAGGAGCAGCAGTAGCGGGAGCAGCAAGCAGCAAGCAGCAACAGCAGCAGCAGCAGCAGCAAGCAGCAGCAGCACGGCGTCTGCCGAGCAGCACATTGCAGCAAATCGCACTTGCTTGAGCTGCGACTCGGCCAACGAGCTGTGAGTCGGTCGCTCGTGGCGCGGCTCGGGCAACGTGTCGACTGGGCCTTCGGTTGTATTTTGGGGCTCGGCTGGCTGCGGCTGCCGCTGCCACTGCCCGGCTCGACTCGGCTCGGCTCAGCTCAGCGTGCTGGGGCATTGGCTATGCCAGCAGCGGCTGTGGCTGTCGTTATAGCTGTAGCTGTAGCTGTGGCTGTAGCTGTGACTGTGGCTCTGCCACCGACTCCATTTGCAGCGCTCAGTCGTCGCAGTCGCAGTCACGTCGTCGCAACGTACCGCGTTTCACGTAGCGCACGCGGCGGCTCTTGTCGTTTACGTTACGCCAAGCGAGGCAGTTGTCGAATCGCTCGCAGTCACTCGATCGCTAGATAAATAAAAAAACGCTCAATCAGCTAATCACTCAATCAGTTAATCAGTCAATCAGTCAGTCAATCAGTTAGTCAATCAATCAATCAATCAGTCAGTCAGCCAGACAGTTAGTCAGTCTGTCAGTCAGTCAGTCGGGCTGTCATTTGTTTGTTTGGTTGTTTTCGAGTTGTGTTTTTTGTTGTGACTCGTGCAGTTGCCCGCCTCGGGGCCCGGCAGACGCGTGCAACATTCCGTTTCCCGCTCGCGTGCGTGCTCGCGTGTGTTTGTGTGTGTGTGTGTGTGATATTTTTTTCTAATTTTTTTGAGGTTGTTGTTATGCGTGTCAACGTGAACTGCAGCTTGAGAAAGGTGCTTAAAGCGTCGCTCAAAACTTTTGCCTGCAACTCCCAAATGCAAAAAAAAAAAAACAAAAAACAAAATGAAAGAATAATAAAAAATGAAGAAGAAGAAAAACAAAAACGAAGAAGTCGCAGAAATTTAACTGCAACTGCTGCATGCCGATAAAAGTCTTGAGAGTCGCTGCAGCAGTTGCTCTGCTGCTTCTTCGCTTCGTCTCCGTTGCAGTGTCTCCCTCACAGGCCACTTGCTCTCTCGCTTTTGCTCTTAGTCATTTGTTTATTTACCTTAATTAATGCAACGTGCAAATTGCAACGTGCAACGGGCAACGGGCAACGGGCAACGGGCAACGGGCACCAAGCGTTGGCCAGCGTGCAACGTGCAACATAATTTGCCTAGACTAAAGGCGCCCAACAGTTCGCCCTCGCTGCCTGCCCGCCCCATACTGCTGTCTCTGCCCCCTGCCCCTTCCCCTGCCACGGCCCCTTAAGTCAACTTGCAACTTTGCTGCCTAGCAACTCTTGCCTCTTGCACTAACTGGCTCAGCTGTTGGAAGCGCACTTAATGAATATTTTAGCCAAGTTAATTTCCATGGCTCGAATTCGCAGCAGGCATCGAAGCTGAACTTAGCCTCTCTGACTTTAATTTCTATTTCTATTTCTATTTCAGTTTCAATTTCAATTTCTATTCCTTTTTCTATTTCTATTTCTATTTATGTTTGGGTTACATAAGCCTCAGGGCTTTAACTTCAATTGAAGCCTAAATTAAATTGCCAGTTGCAGATAGACTCAAATATATATATATATATATACCCTATATAAAATATTTGATTTGCTTCAATTTAAATGAATAAAAGAAAACATGCAATAAATCAAGTAAAAAATTGTCAAAGCATTTCGCTTACAACTTCAAAAGAGTCAATAACATACAAATTTACATACATGTATTTATATTTATATATATTTATACACATACATATATGTGTATGAATAATAAAATACAAATGTTGCGCATACGACGCGTTGACGGCGTCACCAGCAGTTGACCCAAATTAAATATTTTTTATCAGAAAAGAAAAAGACCACAAAGTACTATATGAACATGTATAAAAAAGAAATAAATTTGCTTCAAATCAAACTAAAACCTAACTCAAAGCTAAGCCTTCGCCGCCATCTGGCGCCAGATGGCGCTCTAATCATAATTGAGGCATTTCAAATTAAACACGTATTTCATTGAACACTTTTAAATTAAAAAATATATGTAAATTGCATTTTAACCCTCTTCATTAATGAAAAGGGAAAATCATACATTTGATATTCAATTAATGCAATTTGAAGCTTAAATGAAAAATAACAACAAATGTTTTTAAATGCAAGAACTAATTTAATTCAAGAATATGTAATTAAGTAACGCTTGTTTTTTTAATTGAATAATTAAATTGAATATATTTGATAACAGTTTCAACGATTAAATATATTAAAAATTTATTAACTATTTATTTTCTTTTTATTGAAAAAGAAAACATTTAAGCGATACGTGCAGAGAAATACATCATAAATCATTAAAAACAAATTATAAAATACATTAGTATTTTAATATGTTTTGTTTAATATAGATCAAATAATGTATTTTAAAACATTTCATAAATATATTAGAACACGATCAAATTCAATCTACAAAATTATATACTTAATTTTCTTAGTTATTGATTATGAATAGAAAAAATTGATAAATATTGAAAAAAAAAACAACTTTTCAATATAAATACAAAAATTCCACATAAGTTTTTATACCCAGAACCCATTAAATATGTGAAATCAAGGTATGATGATTTGGTTTGAATATATGTAAGAGGAAGAAAGAGGCGTGGCTGACCCCATTAAGTTATATGTATATTCTTGATCATATATATATTCTTTATATCTTCGTCTGTTTGTATGCCGTGTTTACGTATGAACCTATAAGAGCTAGAGAACCTATAAGTGCTTGTAGGATCCTCTATTGCACGCGCAGATCGACTTTTTTTTATCAATAGATATTCCTGTGTTAACGTTATCAATGAAAAATCTCATCAAAAGCCAAATATAGACTCTTGTGAATTTTAATTAATTTTAATTTTTGTAATATTTTGGATACCGGCCCCAAATCCACTCCCTTCCCACCAAATTGCAAAAAACGTATTTCGAGTAATAGCGACTTGTGGCTTATCAAATACATACATGTGAGTCTCATTATCACATTCTGAAAGTTTTATACGAAAAGGCCATCTAGACGAAAAGTTATTCAACAAATAAGTTCCTATAGCATATTCCAAATTGCAGCCCAAGCGCAGTCGCTGCGTCAACTGCGCAGTTAGCAGAGCGCGTGCCTATGCGTGCGTGTGTGTGTGTGTGTGTGTGTGTGTGTGTGTGTATGTCTTGTTTCTTGTGTATGCAGAAGAATTATAGTAATTATAGAAATAACAGTTCTTAGAAGGGTGCAGGGGGTCTCGTAGTCGAGCGGTCTCGACCAGAGCTTTCTTACTTGTTAGGATTCTGTTATTGCTAATGCAAATAAAAGAAATCACCATAAAACACATCAACAATATTTTAGAAAAAATCAAAACAATTCCTAAAAGTTGAAATTATAATATACACTTACAAAATGAGCACAAAATACTATCGAGTCTTTTGAATTGGTAATGAAAATGATATATATATGTATATATAAATTTATATATGTATATATATTTGAAAAAAATTTTAAATGGCTTTTTAAAGTATACCTAGAGTTTAATATCTTAAAATTTTTATATTCACTTGTTTATTTTGTGTCATTTTACGATATTTAAGCAAAGAAATTAAATATGTATTAAATTAGAAAATAATTAGACTTAGACAATCAAAGAGAATCTTTATTAACTAATCAGGTCGCAAGCATATGTACTTAGCAAAAGTGGACTCATTACATGTTAATATATATGAAGAAGTTGCTCTCAGGCGGCGCCAGGTGGCGCTTTAATTAGGAAACACATATATATATACATATATATATGTATGTATTTGTATATGTTTATATAGATTGAGCACTTTTCATGTGCCATTTGCCAAGCTGAAGCTAAAAGCTGGCGTGACGGCGTCGCTTGCTTAGCCTTGGCTTAAGCAACGCTTCTTAACTTTGATTGAACTTTCAACATGCAACCGAACAACAACAACAACTACAACAGCAACACTAACAACAACAACAACAACAGCATGAGCAACAAATCAAAAAAAAACCCATAACAATTCGCTTTTTGTAGAGGGGCAGTTGAAGAACTGCGAACGATTCGCACGCACATTTTCGCCTGTTGTTGTTGTTGTTGTTGTTGTTGTTGTTGTTGTGGTGGGGTGGGCAGGTTTGGTCTAGGTGGTGCGTGGCGCTGCTAATGAATGCCCCATGAAAGTAGGCCCAAAGCCACTCGAAATTTTTGCGCTACGGCAACTCCATTAACAATTTGAATTTGAATTTTCTGCTGCTATTTTCCTCTTCTTTTTTCGTTTGTTTTTTGTTTTCAGTTGATTTAAATTCGAAATTGATTTTCCTCTTCATATACAGTTTGTTCACTCTTTTAACGTTATTTTCGTTGTTGTTGCATTTTTTGTAGGTTATTTAAAATTGAAATAAACGCATTCCCAGCATTTCCCCAGCGTTTTGTTTGATTTTGCATTGTCTTTAAATGGATTTTGTAATTCATTATCAATTTGAACACTCAGTACACTTCCATAGAGCTTAATGGTATATATATCCTGTTTACTTCGGGTTCAATTAGGCGCGTTTGTATATTTTAGTATGGAATTCCAGTATCGGAGAATATCGAGCAATTCACAGTTGAAACTGAATCCATAGGCGCTTTCATTATTGGCCAACTGCAGAATTGGTATTCAGACTTTGGGGCTGAATCGAAACATATTTAAGAGCCTTATTGCAAAGCTTTTGTAAATTCGAACTTCAATAGTTTATTGTTTTCAGTGCACTTGAAATATCTTGTAGGGGGGCAGCCCTAGTTAGAAAATCTACCTGTAACATTTTGTAATACCCACTAAAATTAGCTTAATTTAGTTTAATACTACGCCAATGCTATTATATTATAGTATATTCTAGTTTGTTTGCTAGGGTTGACACACATATAAGAAAATAATAATATTTTGAAACTACAGGGAAGAAGCTTTCATATGTTATTTTTTCTTAAGGGGCAACTCTGTTAGTGTCATATATTCTCTCATAACTTTCCATCTCTTATGCTCAAACTTTCCATATATAAATAACTATTTATGCTTTAAACCAAAGTAATAATATCTTTTCTTCATAGTCATGTTTTGAGTTGTGGCAAACCTCTCTAATTAGAGTCCTAGAAATCTGAATATGCTATGGCGAATCTCTGAATATTTATGTGCTGTGGCAACTCTAAGCACGTTCGCATATGCCTGCACAAGGATACCAATGAAGCCTTTACACAGTTATTATTACCTTGCTTAAGACAAATGGTCTCTGTATTGGTAATGGCTGTATTCATATATTATTTTTTTTTTTTACTACTTTGGCAACTCTGCACAAATGTGTCCTCGTGTAAATCACGTCTAACAATCTTGATTTATTGCCTTAGTCGTTTTTAATTACTCGCCATTACAGCTTGACATGTGGTGGGGCATCTACTTAGTCGGGCATGCCCCATTTGCGCGCTCATTGAGTTGTTGCTGTTAAGCTGCTGCTCTGCTGCACATATTTGTAGCATATTCGAATTTGACTTGACTTTCAAAGTTGTTGCCTATTGCACAGCAAGGAGAACTATGCCTGTAGTCCTTGTCTTTCTCTCTCTCTCCCTCTCTCTCTGTCCTTCTCTCACTCTTCCTCTCTTGTCCTATCTGTACTTCTCTGCTTGGCCATTAACTTTGCATTTGTCTGCTCTGTTCTTCATTTCAACTGCTGACTGGGCGACTACAAATTATTTGCTGGCCAAAACCTTTTTGTGGCACATATTTTTTGGCAGCTCATAGAGTCAAGGAGGTGTGTGTGCGTGTGTGTAATGTGTAGAGGCAGCAGCTTAAGGCATGGCCAAAAGTTACGCACTGCGGCGAGTTTTTTTTTTTCAGATTGGTTTGGTTTTCGTTTCGTATTTTTTTTTTTTTAATATTCCGTGACCCACAGAGCTGTCTCTGTGTGTGTGTGTGTGTGTGTAAGCTTCACGTGCGCTGCGTGATTTTAATATGAAACAAACACATCACACATACACACACACACACACACACACACACACACACACCTTGTCCATGCCCAGCTCTGCTTCCTTCTTGTTTTTTGCAATTCTCTTGTTTTATTTGCGTCCCATTTTCTTTTTTTCTTTCACTTGGCCTTTGCGTAATTCTTTTTACGACTCAACAAGCAGTAGAAACAAAAACAGCATATATACTATGGTTAAAAACAACAGCAATTGTGAAATGAAGAAGCAAATACAAGAACTTATTGATCGGGCCGCCAAATTGAAGGTCAAGCATACGCACCGTGGGCCTAGCATAGTTTCACTTGGGTCTGTCTCCTCCGCATTGTTATATAAACATAAACATTTATGCAGGCATTGCCAGCAGAGGAGCTGATGCTGTGGCTGTGTCTTCCTAGTTTTTTTTTTCGGGGTTGATGCTGCTGTCATGCCACATGCCACATGCCACATGCTACATGCTTCATGCTTCATGCTGCATGCTGCACATGCAACGATGACGTCATTGCAAATTATTTTCAAATTTTGCGCCAAAGGCCAAAATCTGCTGCGGAAACGGAAGCAGCGACAAGACAGGCCACAGCACGGCATACACACAACACAACCAACACCACACAGCACAACACAATACACCACATCAACTCTCACACACACACACACACACACACACAGACAGAGAATGCCATCTAGCTGCTAGAGAGATAACTCTGACTGCACTTTGCTCTATCCGTGTCAAACATTTTCATCCACTTGTTCGCATTATTCTGGCACAGCGGGAGCAGCATATCTATTGCCCCTTTCGCGCCATGGCCCGCACTGGTGCCACCTTGGCTCAGCAGTTGACTTCAAAAGAATTTCGTCGCCGGAGAGGGGTTGATTGTGGAGCAGGCCCCATTCAAATCCCCCTGCAAAAGCCAAAAATGAGAATCTAAAAGGAAAAGCAATAAAGACTGCTAAAGCGAAAACTCGGTCGCTTTCAAATCTGGCCAAATATCGCAACAAGTTCAATATACATACATATATATGTATGTATATTTGTATGTATGCATATATACTCATAGCAGGGCTAGGGGCGTGGCTTGGTGAGCGATTTGTTGAGACATTTTATTATTGCTTAAATAGAAATTCGATTTGGTTGCGATTTGCTGCGCTGCGATTCAATTTGATGTTTCGATTGCGCGCCGCAGCTGTGCCTCGCAGCCAGCTGCTCGCCTGCTCGCTGCTCGCTGCTCGCCTGGTGCCGCCGCCCCCACTCTAAGGCCGCCCCTCCGCAGGCGGTTTTGTGGCATGCAGCCGCGGAGCTGGGGCAAGTTGTGGAGCAGCTGCTGCATTAGCCGCAGGTCAATCAATTGAAGTCGAGGAATCGCTTTTAATTATGCAGGCATTCAGGCTGAATGGCATGGAAGAGGTAGGAGGGCGCGGGGAGGAGGCGGTGGGGCACAGCCACAGTGACTCGCTGTGCACTGGGGGGCGTGGCAGGTGGGAACTGGCAAGCAAATATATGGCCACAGAACCGCAGTTAGTCGAACCACAATCCATTCCAACCCATTTAGCGCAGTGAGCTCTATCGAAATAACATGATTTGACTAGCTAATATTTATTTTTGAACTAGTTCGAAAAGTGATTCGTAATTGGTTCGTTTATGATGCCCACCTGATCGCCTACCCATGGTGTTTATCTATACATGCTTCTCTCGCCTTACTGAACTAATTATTATTTCATGCACTGTATGAACTAGTTAAAAAAGTGAAATATGAACCAGTTCCAAAGTGAACTAGTTCAGAAGTGATTAACAAGTTAAAATTTCTCAACTACGACAATTTAGTTATAAATATTCATTATTATTGTTTCAACTACATTGCTCGGGTTCGTAAATGAACAGGTGAACAGGTTCGTAAGTGACATAATGACTGACAATGTTTATTTTTTAACGGGTTCAAAAAAGGATTCAGAATTGGTAAAATATTTAGATATATGTCTATTCTCTTGAGTCAACTATTTATTGTTTCAAATACTAAATGAACTAGCTCAAAAGTGATTTATAACTGACTTCAAAGTTTGTTTTCTTCCTCAATACTATAGTAATTAATTTTCTTTAATTCAACGCCACTGCTCATAATTGAACAAGTTTTTAAAGCTCAATGACTGCAATAACATCTAATATTTATTTTTTAACTGGCTCAAAATGTGATACTTATTTGGTTAACTTTCAATGTTGCTTTGTTATTCATCTTATTCAACTGTTCATCGTTTAAATTATTAAATGAACTAGCTCTGAAAGTTTTCTATATAGCTATAAATATTATATTAAATATAACCCATTGACTGCATTTGGTAAACGAACTTGCTCAAAAAGTTCATCATGTGGCTTTGCTGGATTGGAGCAAATCTATAGTCAGCCACTAAATCAGATAAATCAGTTGCGGAACTTGTTCTCAATGCAACGCTCTGCCAGACTGTATTATTCCAATATTCTAAAGTTTGTGTTGACAGGCAGGTTGGACTTTAATGGAGACAAAAACAAGATGAAGAAAAGAAGCTGTCGATACTCATTTGAATTTCAAAAATATTTGCACAAATACGAAAAAGCCTGAGAAGGCGAGCATGAGGAAAAGGAAGGAGAAGAAGAAGAAGCAGCAGCGGCAGCAGTAGAATAAACAATAGCTAGAATATTGATTTTGAGGCACTCGCAAATTCGGAATCGCATTTTGCAGCTCACCAAAAGCGGAGGGGCTCATCTAGAAAAGGGGAAACGTTACCAAACTGCAAATCCGGAACCCAAAAAGAGCTAAAAGAGGATTTAGCTTGAGGTAGAAAAAAAGGACAATGAAAAGCTTTGCGTGTATTTAGGCAGATTGTCTATAATTGTATTTAAGTATGTGTGTGTGTGTAAGTGTGCGTGTGTGTGTGAGAGAAATTGGATTTTTTGCTGTTTAAGAGAATGAGAGAGAGAGAGAGAGAGAGAGAGAAAGAGAGAGAGAAAGAGAGAGAGAAAGAGAAAGAGACAAGGAACATGGGGAAGGAGGTAGAGAGAAATTTAATATAAACAAGCGCCGCGTCTAATTAAGCAAAAGTAAATAAACAACCAACAAAAAATAACAAATTAAACCAAAAAAAAAAAAAAAAACAGCAAATATAAGAAGAGAAAGAAGAAGATGAAGCAGCCGAAATAAGACCAAAAAACGAATTAAATTAATTCAAATGGCAACTACAACAACAACAGCAACAACAACGAACAGCGCCAGCAACAAGAATAATAAAAATCAGCAAGCTGCGAGCAATAAAAATTAACATAAAACATACCAGTGCCAAACAGTACTGTGTATGTGTATGTGTGTGTGTGTTTGTTTGTTGGCCATAAAAAAATTGCGCTGTGCCGCCAGCGGCGCTGTTTGTGAGGCAGGTGCAACAACAACAACAACAACAACAGCAACAGCGACAGCAAACAACACTCGAGGCAGAGTCGCTCAAGTATATATCCACAGATTTGTAACAGCTGTTAACAGATACCCTGTAAAATAGTTTACAGATTTGTAACAGCTGTTAATAGAAACCCTGCTGCTCTAGCTTCCCCTGAAAACGTGTCAAGTTCTTGTTGTAGTTGGTATATCTAATAGTATTCTAGACAGTCTTCATTCTAGTATATCAACAAAGAAAACTTGTTCAATTCGATCTGTTTCTCTGCATTATTTATTTATTCTGTTGACACCCTGTAATCATGTTAATATCACCAATTAACATTTATTTGCACACACAGTGAATCTGATGATATTTGCAATATTATTTGGAAATAATTTCACCTTGCCTAATTGCGAATATAATACGAATAATTTGAAATTAAACAAATTAAATAAATTCATTTATTCACAATAATTTTCCAATTGAATAAACTCAAATCCCATTTGCGGTTGCCAGAGGACCAAAACTCAATTTCAAATGGCTAACAAAAGCAAATACCACAAAAATATGAAATTGAATGTTTATTCATTTCTGGTTGGCTTAAATGTATTCTTTGTGAAATATTTGTTCAATTGTCAAAGCATAGAACCAACGAACGAACCTGTAGCAATAAATCACTCTCACAATTGACTCTAAATACTTTGAACTTACCTCACAGCAAAGCTAAATGAGGTAGACAGATAAGCTGCAATTATTTAAGGACTTAACGTAAAGGAATAGGAATTTATGAGTTGCTTTGAAGCGGAAGTAAAAAAGTTGAACCTAGAAGTTGTAGAAGAATTTAGAATAGAAACTGAAATCTTCAACAGAATGAAGTGAGTGCAAGAGAAAAAGAGAAGAAGCTTTTGTTATTTAAAGACAAAGTAAAGAAGTTTCGCTCAAAATTGTAGAAAATTTTGGATAAGAAACTTAAATCTCCAGCAGAATAAATAAAACTAAAGAAAGAATTGTAGACTGTTAAAAGTGTAAGCGAAAAAAGAAGAAACAAATTAAAGCTCAGATTATTAAGAAAGAATCCTGAATAAAAAATACTGAAGAGAACATGAGGAAACAAAGATTAAAATGAAAGAAACATAAATTGGACAATAAACTGAAAATAAGATGATATAAACAGATAAGACTTAAACAAGCTAGGAAGAGACTATAGCAAAGACTATAGAATCAATGAAGATATTAAAACACAACCACAGGAAAAACTCGGATAAAATCCGAAAGAAACTTAAGGCAAAAAATAGGACACAATCGAAGCAAGGGAAGCGAAGACAATAACGGAAGAAACTAAAGAGGAAAACCGAAGAGATGTTAAGACTCCAGAAGAAGAAACTAAAAGAAAGTGGTAAAAGAGCATTTGAAGCTGAAGTGAAAAGTGCAACGAAAACTGAAATAAAAGCAGGAAACTGAAAAAATCAGAAGGCAAGATATTTTAATAAAGGAAATTCAATTGAAGAAAAAACTGATGATAGAAGTTGAAAGAAAATTAACAGCAGAAGAAATTGGAAAAATTGAAAAGGGAATCGAGCAAGAAATTTTTAATAGATTTGAAAATCTACACAAAAGTCCGCTGCGCTTAAAAGGGGTTAAGAAATAATTAACATATATCTAGTGCATGAATCGTAGTTGACGCCTTATAATAACAGTTCAAAACAATAGTTAGCTAGTTGGCAAATTAAAGGTTAGTAAGACTGTAAGTATTCTAAATGAGTGTCTTTTAACTCGTAAAAAATATTAGAAAGTATTAAAATATTTCTTAAAACTAAAATTTTTAAGAAGAAAACTAGCTCAAACTCTTTCCGTTCCTTAGACTATTAAACAAACGCAATAATGAAAGACTGTCAAAAAGAGGCTAAAAACTAGGCAAATAAAACTAGCAAAAGTAAAAATTATAAACAAATGAAAAATAATAAGTATTTTATATAAAATAAAACAAAGAAATTATAAATTTATAAAATATTACAAGTAACTAAAAATAGTACCCATAAAAAAATTATATAATATAAAAAATTGTATAAAAAAATAATAATATAAAATTATTATAAATAAATTAAAATAATAATAAAATAACAAAATTCAAATAATAAAATAGCAAAAAAAAATCCAAAATATTTCTATTTCTCACAGCTCTAAGTGAAATGAAATTGTTAACAAACTTTTCTCATTGCTGCCGGCGCCAATTATGTAGCACTCTCACTTACTTTCTCTCTCTTCCTCTCTCTCTCTCTCTCTCTCTCTCACATATTTTATATGGCTATAATATGTTCTTTAAGGATTTTATTAGCCAGATTTCTATAGGTAAATAAACAGTTTTTAAAAGCCTTTCAGCTAAGCGCAGGGTGCAGGGCACAGGGCATATCATGTTTGTGGCTTTTGCGGCTTTTAGGTGTTGCTGCAGCAGATTCAACTGCCCTTTTCTCTCTCTGTATGCGAGTGTGACTGTGTTAGTGTGTGTAGAGCATATTGTTTACACGAGTTGAGTTCTATTAAGCAGGCGCTTAGTTAGGTCAGCTTGGTTTTAGCTGGGTCGGCTCGGTCAGTGTAGGTGGTGGTTAGGCGCTGCCCATTGTTTGGGCTCATTGATTTTTGGGGGCTTGCACTTAGCTTAATTAAATGCTGGTCGCCTAGCTAACCACCTGGCTGCTAAAGTTGCAGAAGAAAGGCTTATGTCGCTAGCAACTTGTGCAACGTGCAACGTGCAACAAATCGAACTTTGAATGTCACGTTCAGACTCTCACAGTTTCCATTTCTCACACACACACACACACTCTCCCTCTCTCTCTCTCTCTCTCTCTCTCTCTCTGTCTCTCTCTGTCTCTCTCTCTCTCCCTGCCTTTCACTCACTGTTGCTGTCACTTTGGCAGACAGTTTACAAATTTTTAAGCACACCCACACACAGAGACAGAGCTAGACTGGAGTCGACACGAAACTATAAATGTTAATAACAAGCAACATTGTTAGCAGGTTTTTGCCTCGTTTTCTGTTCAAGCAACATGGCTCATCCACAAACCGAGGGTGCCAGCAGCTAGACACAAGCGACTCGTGTTGCTGTTGCCGTTGCTGTTAGACAAAAAGTTTTAATGGCATTAAGCAAGCCAAAAATAACACACAAAATAGTAGCAGTGAGGCAGCAACAACTATAACAACAACTATAACAGCAGCAGAAACTATGTAAAGTTAGAAGTATACAAACATACACACTCACACATACACACACACACACAGTTACAATTGTGTGCAATTTGCCGTGGGAATGCAAAACAATTTGGAAAGGGGAAGCAAGTTTAACAAAAGCAAAAAATTGCTGCATACTTTTTGGGGCCGGCGACGTAATTGCAGCTGGCCCCCCGTTGTTGCTGTTACTGCTGTTGTTATACCGTTATAAAATATGCACTTAAATTTAAATTGTCGTAAATTAATTGTAAAGCCTGACAACAATAACAATAACAACGATGAGGTGACAAACTACGTCCGACGGCGCGGCAACAAAATATTTTCATTTTTTCTGCTCTTTAAATTATATTTTATTTTATTTTATTTTGCATGTATTCAATGGATGTGACTGAAAGCAAAGCATATGTTGAGTTTTTTATAAATATAACAAGCAGAGCTAATGTTTTTTAAGCATAAATATATGTATCTGATTGGCCACTATATAGGCAGCTCTTTCTATCTATTAAGCTCAGAGACTCTGGCGTAAAGCTTTATGGAACTTGTTTATTACATTTATCTATATGTGTGTATGTAGTTTATTTATATATATGTGTATATATGTATGTATGCTACCACAATCATTATATTGGCAGCTATACCCTCAGTGCAGGGTTTTTTTTTTTTTTTTTTTTTTGGTTTATTTAAGTGTAGAATCTTTACAATGCAAATTAGTAATATAACTCAGTGCAGGGTATCTGCTAGACTACTATCTCGATCAACTACAGCAACATTCGTGCTTGTCTTATTTGCCTATTTCTATTTGGACGCAGTGAGGCATAGCAATTGCATAGGTGTATGTGTGCTCCTGTGTATGTGTGTGTGTGTAGGTGAGAGTGTATGTGTGCCAATTATCTGTGCCCGCCCAGCAGACCACGTGGCAAGCCGCAAAACGAAAAAAAGAGTGCCAGCAATAGCAACAACAAAAGTAATAACCGAAAGTTGCGTGCGTGGCTCACCGCAACAACAGCAACAACAACAACAACAACAACAACAACAGCTGTAACAACAACAACAGCAGTAACAACCACCACAACAACAGTAACAACAACAACTGAAGCTAACAGCAACTTTGTAACCTTTGCACTTTTATGAATTTCAATATCGCTTTGACCCGCACACACACAGAGTGAGTGTGTGCCCATACTTACTCAACGACCATTGGAAACAGGCCAAAGGAAACCTACGAAAAAATAAAAAACACAAATACTGAAACTAGAAAAAAAACTTATTTGTTAACGTGTAAAACTAACTCTTTTTTTTTTGGGGCAAACCCAAAGTTGAATTTTTTGTTGTTATTAGCTTTGACAACTAAATAAAGGCAATTAGTTTTGGGAACTTGAATATTAACTAATTTTTGCGAGCTTTATTAGTATATATATATCACGGAAAGGGCTTAAAACTTTTAAGCTGAGCATTATTTGTGCTCTCTGTGAGCATGGAGCGTGTGAGATATGGAAGACTTGGCCAAAAGCTGTTTCACTCGGTCGTGATTGCTTTCGGCGCTTTTTAAACAATTTAAATAGTTTCGATTTATTGTGAAACATTTATTTCGTTACTTGTCTCAATCAAACTTCCGCTTTTAAGTTCATTTAGAAGTTTGGCCTTATTTTTCTAGGGCATCTTGGAGTCGCAATAAGACTTTTTACATTGTTGTTGCAAAAATTGGTTCCCGGCATATGAGTCTCTCCTCTCTGCCTCTCTCACTCTGTGTGTGTGTGTGTGTCCTGGCTTTTGCAATTTCCTCATTTTAGGGCATTGCAGAAAGCGGAGGCCAACGGAAGTTGGTCAAATGCTTCACAGCCCTGCGAGTATGAAAACACAAAAAAAGGGGAAAAAAATCCCAAAACTTATTTGAAAACCCAAACCGCATGACCAAACTCCGATCCCCAGTGTACACCCCTGGCCCCTTTTCGAGCATGTGCAAACTGGCAGCTTGACAGGCCGTAAGCGAATTCTAGAAACTCAAAAACTCAAATAAATAATGTGCATATTAATTATGCGAGGGCGGACTAAGCACCTGCAACACTTCTATAGTTAATAAACCATAAACAAATCAGAGACTTAACATATAAATAAAATAGAGTCTAGAATCAAGTGCTTAAAATATTTAATATATATATATATATATATATATATATATATATATATATATATATATATATATATATATATACATATAAATATATATAAATTATAAGCATATCCGACGTAACTAATCACTATATTATAAATCGATAAACAAACTCTTGAAATAACTGAATTGTAATTAACATAGTGAACAGCTCATCGAAAGTATTGGCGATCTATACAACATCTACATACCAAACAAAAAATCTCTAAATTACTATTACTCTAATTGTATCGCTAATAATGTCCCCAAAATATATCGCTGCTGATATCGATATAAATAAGCAATAAGGAAGCAACGTTAGTTTAAAGAAATACTTAAATTAAACGATAGCTTGATCAATAGATAAAAGTCGAGAAAGTTCTGACCGTATTTTAACATATCGATATGCATATAGTTGATCGATATATCGATTATTGTTTAATATGAAGCACGTTAGCAAATAACAAAATCTTCTAGAAACATTTCGGCAGAACTGTGTGTAGTACAACTTTTCGATACAATTCTTAATATATCAAAAAGAAACTCATGGAAAGAATATACGCAAATCTTAGCATAACGACAGTTTGTGTAAGCTTTTGATAAGGTTATCTATCTGAATACGCTTAATTGTATGCAGGGCTAGGCACTCAAGTGAAACCTATTCAAAAGTCGATTCGGTCTCAAAATTGATTTGTATATATGTGTGCTAGTAATCTAAAGTTCAGAATCAACTTGCAAAATATTATTTATAGATAGTTCCGACGCAACAGCTGCGAAAGTGGTCTGAAGTTGGTTACACTTCAAGTGCCGAGCCTGCATTTAACTGAACGAGTTTCCAAATATCGATAAGTCTATCTCAGGCTTGCAACTTAACTCCCACATACATTCTATTTCAAATTTCTGATTAGCTTCTGTTCGCTGTCAATCAAGCTCAGCTAAGTGCTTGGTCGACCCTCGCTTTGAGGCTCTAATGTATACCTCTAATGTATACCTCTCGCTGTGCGTTCGATTGGAATGATGTACCCCATTGAAGTTGATTTGGCCATTGATTTGTCAATTATTCGAGAGTCGTGGGCTAATTATCCTCATGATTATTTATTCAGTGGGTCGAAACGAATCGAATAGCTCATTGCCGCGCCCAATTGCCTATTCTCCAACGCCTATGAATATATATATATATATATATATATATATATATATATATTGATATATATGAATGTATACATAGAAATATCCCAAGCCTTTGAACTTTTAGAATTGCTGACAAAAGGCGCTTTAAATATGCATTCGTGTTGATTGCAATTTCAGCTCTCTCTTCCTCTCTATTGTAACTTTTCTCTCTCTCTCTCTCTCTCTCTCTCTCTCTCTCTGTCTTTGTCGCTTTATCTCTCTTACAATTTCTGATTGCATTCCTGTGCATTTTGTGTGCTTGTTATTTATGTTTGATATTCCCATTAGCAAATGTGTTTTTTATGCAATAAATATGCAAATACACATATTCAATTTAATTTGTATTTCCATTCATTGCACTTCTCCCCCCCTCCCCCCTTTCTCTCTCTGCCTCTTCATCTCTCTTATCTCTTGTCTTGTAATCCCAATTTGTGTTCAACTATTTTAATTGCCAGCAGCTGCATTCGTTAGCCCCATCTGCCACTGCTGCAGCTGTCTTGAGTCTCCTCGAACTAAATGTTTTGCCGTAATTGCGTATACGCCGTGTGCACCACGTGTAGCTTTAGCTAAGCTCCGCACACACCACACACCACACACTCCACACCATACACTCCACACCACATACCACATGCCACATGCGAACTTCCTAAATGAAAATCGTTCAACTAAATAGCATTAACTTTAAGGAATTCATACACAAAGCCAAAAGCGACTTAGCTTTACGACACACCACATTCTTTTCATTATTGAGCATGGCATTTGGGCGGTTTTTAAGTATTTTACTCGGCTTTCAATGTTAATACTAAATATTTGAAATAATTGCTTATGCAATATTGCAAAAATATGCTCAAGTCAATTTTTCGGTATTTATCTAAAGAGAGTAGAAATTCTGTGATTGTGGCGAAAAATCTATTTTTGCTGTGAAGAAATTAATAAATAGAGTTACAATAATAATAAGCTCTATCAAATTTCATTAAATATGCTCTGAAAATACTAAAAGTTTGATATATCTTATTATTGTAAAACTTTTATATATAACCAACTCCATAGTTATAAAAAGTTTTCTAAGAGCGAATCAATACTATATTTAGTTGTTTTTTTATTATGTTAAGGTTTATGTATAACGTTTTCAGAGTATAAGTATAAGTCTATTCTTTGATGCAGCCAACAAGTAGAGATTTACCTTAGACTTTTATCCAAGAATTGTGATTCAACATTATATCCCGACATTTAAGACAAATTGAAGTTAGATAGCTCAATTCAGTAGCTAAATCCATAACCAGAGATACAAATCTAAGCAGACTCTAAACAATCGATTCATAAATGTTAAGTAACATGTTAGCTTTAACATAAGCTGTTGACTTATGCGCTTAGCAGTTGCACAACAGAGCTGCCTAGGAATTCAGTAGATAAGTCCATAGCTAGAGATATAAGCCAAAGCAGATTCCAGACAATCAATTCATAAATGTTAACTAACATGAGCCAGGTGTAGTGTTGTTAATGTGATAATTCTGTAACATAAGCTGTTGCGTTACACGCTTAGCAGTTGCATAACAGAGCTGCCTAGAAATTCACTTGCTAAGTGCCATGATTAGAGATATAAATCTGAGCTGTCTCTAGACAGTCAATACAACTGAAAGCATGATTGGATAGAAGAAATCTGAGTCGACTCTAGACAATCGCTTTATGAATGTTAAGCAACAGTTAAATGTTAATGTGATAAGTCCGTAACATAAGCTGTTGACTTACGCGCTTAGCAGTTGCATAACAGAGCTGCTTAGCTTCCGCTTTACTTCCTGCCGACACGTAAGCTGACGCTTGCACGAGCTAACAAAATATCGATATGTGGCATGTTTGGGTGTTAGCTGATGTTTATGCTTATGCACATATCAGTGGCATGCCACACTGCTCGCTGCAACAGCAACATCAACAATAACAACAACAACAACAACAACAACAATTTTGCCTGCCTGCCTCAAAGTGGAAATGCAAAGAATTTCAGCCATAAAAAATCAGCTCTGTTTGCCTCAGTGGGCGTGGTAGTTGCATGCATATTTGGTATGTAGTTTATGCAGTGCATGCAGCGCACACACACATAAACAAACACTCTCACACAGACACACTCTCGCATACATACACACACATACTTAGCCATAAATTGAATGTCATAAACGCTGGCGCAAAAATTTTCCAATGACTTTTTTTACTTCCTTTCAGCGTTTTGGTTTGTTTACTCAGTTTAGTGGTGCGAGGGGAGTGAGGAGTGAAGTGAGGGCCATAGCTAACGTGGTATGCTGAAGTTTACCTGCAGACACACACAGACAGTGTGAGAAAGAGAGAGAGAGAGAGAGAGAGAGAGAGAGAGAGAGAGACGAACACGCACACATTTACCCAGCTGTGATATTTGTTGGCGTTTGTCTGTCAATTCCAATTTGCTGTCGTGCCCTTTCTCTGACTGCTACTAATCGATAAATTTGTTGTATTCCCATATATTTGTAAATGAGATAGAAACACCGATAGAGTGGGAGTGGGAGGCATGAAGGTTGTAGGGAGGGGGCTAAAAAAGCGAAAGCTGATATATATGGAAAAGAAAAGAAAAACGGAAATGGGTTTCTGTTGCTCTAATCAGAATGCAGGCCTAAACATTGAAATGACTGTGGATGACACTACATTTGACCATTCTGGCTATGTCTCCAAAACTGTAAAGTCAATAACTATTACAAGTATAACTATAACAAGTAATTCCATTTTGACCTATATTGTTTTCATTTAATATTCGATTCAGGAATCAGGACTCTGTAACTGTAACTGCATGCAGTGCACATAAAACTGTGATTTGGTTTCTTCTTCAAGTGCATTGAACACTTTGATTTCAACAGCAGCCAAATCAGAACAAGAACAGTGTCTCTAAAACTGTGGAGCTGTATCAGACTAAAAAAAGAGACAAAATTGAAGTTAAGCATGAGCAGTGCCTCTCGATCTTTCTCTCTCTCTCTCTCCCTTTGTGACTCTAAAACTGCATCAAAAGTGCTTAAATTCTAGTCAATCTTACTCTAATATTTGATGTATTATCATAAAATTGACTCTTGCCCTACGGCCATAACTAAGAGTTATGTCTTCCCAACTGTAGTGCTTACGCTGTGATGCTCAAACTGTTAATATCAAAACCTAGGACCTTCATGAGTATTTGCAAGCCATTGAACTTTTCTCCATTAGAAAATCATCATTCAGATTAGCAGATTAGCTTATGCTCAATATCAATCAATATGTCTCCAGCTATTGATCTAAAAGCAGAGTTGCAAAAACCGTAGCATACATTTGAGCGCAAGCCGCGTTAATCATTCGCGATTCGTTGCTGCAACTGTGGTGGTCACATCAAATGCTCGTCCATCAATCAGTAGAGCCATGGTGACGGCCACGCCCCCCTTGACACGATGGCTGATCTGAACAGGGACACCCCTCTCCCCCTCCCACCACTCACGAATTGTCGCACAGTCAGGTTTATAAATAATGACGACCCTCTCTTTGCAATAGAACAATAAATTTGTGCATAGCTAAAGCGAAGCTCACAAAGTTCTTTATGGCACCTTGGGGAGTGGCCGGCGGGGGGTTGGGGGATCGGGGTCAGCGAAGCCAATGCCATGGGCTATATTTAAGCGGCAGATTGGGCTCTGCGCTACGTACATACACACATACATACATAAACATGCATCCATACATACAAATATACTACATAAACATAGAGCAACTGTTTCGGTGCGGTCCTTTTATAATGCGTATAAATTATGCACATGTTTTGTTTGTTGTTTCAAAGCGTTTCGCGGAAAATGCGGAAAATGCGCTGCATATTAGAATACAGAGAGTGAGAGAGAGGGAGAAAGAGAGAGGGATTTCTCCTCTTTCAGAGAGAGAAAAAAAGCGAGAGAGGGAGATAGACGGCACGCTGTCACAGCATAAATTACAAGAATAATCACAGCGGCTCAGCGGGCAAGCTCAGCATGAGACGAGAATATCCTTTGGGATCATTACGCTGCTTTTCGGCGAATTTCAAAGGATATTTCTTTGTTTTTTGCCGTCAGCTTGACAATTTTTCGCTCTATTTTTAGTTATTATAGATAGAGATAGAGAGAGAGAGAGAGAGAGAGATAAAGTTCTATGAAATGCTAATGAATACTTTAGGTGCTTCCACTATACAAATTTGCACATATATTTTTAATGTAGCGGCTATTGAAACCCAACTAGAGATGCTGAGCGAGAGATGCTGCTACTCGAGTGTTTCGCAGAATCCGCGCTATACCGTCTGCTAGTTGAGGTACAGCGAATCCAATTAAGCATTAAACCTCCTAGCAAAACTTACTATACAAATTATATTGAAAAAATATATAATAATAGGGGATTAGCTTGGAGAAATTCTGAACAACAAACTGTAAGCCGACTAAAGAAGCGAGAAGCAGCTACTTGAGTGCTTAGTCCGTAATGCCCATCAAGTGTGTTCAGTCTGACCTAGAGCTTAGCTGACAGCAATCCACAGTGAAATTATAT
Source organism: Drosophila hamatofila (assembly GCA_035045345.1). NCBI lineage: Eukaryota > Metazoa > Arthropoda > Insecta > Diptera > Drosophilidae > Drosophila > Drosophila hamatofila. Next base: position 4,683,840 of record JAWNPA010000039.1, on the reverse strand, counting down.
TAACAATTTATGTAATAATGAGAAATTTCTTAGAAAAAAACGCTTACGCAAACTGAAATCTAACTAGATATGCAAACTACAGTTTATTACGTGCTTGGCCGCTGCTCAACTTGAAACAATTCACAATGAATTTATATTGAAAAATGATGTTATGATATAAAATCACAATGACAAATTGAAAATAAACTAAAGATGCAGCACCTTCACTCGACAATTAAACTTAAACAATTTCCCATTAAAGAAAAACTCATAAACTGTTTCACACAAATTTAAATCTTTAAATTGCTAAGCTCAAATAAATTTTCTCTTTTAATACAAATAGCAAATTCAATTTAAACCGCTTTGCATGTATAAATACACATACATACCCATGCATACATACATATATATATTTATATATATATATACTATAAATATGTCACCGTTAATGAAAAATACCGCAAAGCTAGCTAAAAATAGCTAAAATTGTGCGGAACGATGCGGTAAACCAAATGAATTTTCATTGGACTTTTAATTATTATTCGATGAGTATTGCAAACTGTTGCTGTTGTTGTTGCTATTGTTGCTTTTGTTGTTACTGTTGTTGCTCGCAACTACCATTTATTTGAGCGTTTGGCAGCTGACAGATTTATGATTCATAAACATTAATTACTCAGCACTGCTATGTGAATCTCTCTCCCTCTCTCTCTGTCTCTCTCTCCCTTTGTCGCCTGCTCAGTCCCTGTCTTTATGTCTTCTTAACACCTGACTTTTCTTTTCCTTTTTTTTCGGGGATTACCTTTTACCTGTTGGAAAGGTTGGCCGCTTAAAGCGCATTAAATACGCATTATGTGGCCAGCCCTGTCGTAAAACTCTTACAGCAGCAGCTATATCCACTCATTCCCATTCTTATTCCCTCTCGTTCTCCCTCTCTCTCTCTCCCGCTCTCCCTCTCTTTCTGTATCGCACTTTTGGCCAATGAGAGCCGCGTCGTTGGTTTCAAATTAGCGCAGAGCTCAATTAAAAGCTTTGGCTGTTAAGGGGGCTAAGCGGGTGGGCGATAGCAGGCGGAGGTCAGACGGGGCACGAGATGTGGGCGGTGGGCGGTGGGCGATGGGCGGTGGGCAATGGGCGATGGCTGTGGGTGATTACTCATTGCTTGCCTGGATGCGCTTCGACGCTTATTTTCTGCTTGAACACTTACACACATGCACACCCGCCCATACACACACTCACACACTCACACATTCACACGTGTGCACACTCTCATTTAATTTAGTTGATTCTAATTTAATAACGAGCTGCACGAGTTGAGATGCAGCGGCAGCGGCAGCAGCGATAACCGCAGCATATTAATGTTAATGATAATGTTGATGAGCACTGAATGATGCTCTGAGTACACTAGAGATGGCATCATAGCGATAGTCTTGAGAGAAATGACAATAAGGTATAGGGGGAAAAATCAATTATCGATTAACTATCGATTGTGTTGTTGCTGTGCTATGTTAACTCAATTGAACTTCTACTTCGAAATGTATTTTTTAATGAAGTAATAATATATTGTCAGAGTTTATAATACATAATAGTTTGTAATACACATAAGAGAAGGGCAAAAAAATTATTGAAAATATATTTTCATTTAATTGAAATAAATTGCAAAATATGTATTGTTAATTGATAGTTGATTGTATAGCATTTGCAATAGACAAATAAAAGCTGGGAATCCTGAAACTTATCAGATCTTAAAATTCAAGATAGCTTTGAGTTATCGATAAGTATCGATATGATGATTGAATCGATCACCAATATACATAAATATATTTTAAAATAATGAAACTGCAATTTTTCCCAAAAATTATGTAAGTTAAAAAAGCTTATGTAATCTGAGTTTGTAATTGAGTAATTTCTTAAACTTATGGATATTTATTATGAATATCGATCGACAGAAATATGTGCAGAGAGATATTTATGGATTATGACCCAACGCTAATACATACGGACTTAAAAAAATTTGGAAATTTCAAATCCATATGATCTAAATCTATATTACCGTTCACAGTAAAAATAATTGATATGAAAAGATTAGTAAATGAGGATAGCACATCACTTTGGCTCGTAAATGAGATATAGAGGTCTTGAAGCTCGTAGGATCTTTCACTATATTATAGGGCAAGCTGTGACAATAATCGGTAAATATTGATAGTCAGAAAGAAAGAAATGAAAATAGTCGTGAATGATAAAGAATTATGACCCATCATAGATTTAAAAAGCTTCGAACATTTTTAATTCATATGATCTATCTCTATATTACAGTACATAGCAAAGAATATCGATAAATGTCGAAGACAGACACGTAAATAGTCGTAAATGATAATTATCACACTAATACACGAACAGAAGCTTGAAATACATATGACCTTTCTCTATAATCCTGTAAATAGTAAAAGTGATCGATAAATATCGATAGACAGGAAGATAGAGATGAATGTATTAGTGAATGATGATGCCCATCACTAGTGCAGCCCACACGCACACACTAATACGCACTTGCCACAACAACCAGCCACGCCCTCCCACACGCACACACACACGTGCAGCCATTAATGCAGTGACCGCCTCTAATGGACTGCCCATTGGCGCACTCTCTCTCTCTCTCTCTCTCTCTCTCTCTCTCTCTCTCTCTCTCTCTCTCTCTCTCTCTCTTCTCTCTCTCTCTCTCTCTCTCTCTTTCTCTCTTTGTTTTCTGTCTCTGCCTCTCTTTCTCATTCAGTTTAGGCTTACCACTGGCCCTGACCTTGAGTGGGCCCATGGGCCCTCCCTGTTTTCGTACAGCCAGCTCATAACCCTGTGCGGGTGCTTGGACTTGCACTTGAAACTGGGTGGGAATCGGTTTGCAAGCTAATACGCTTACGTCGACGCTGATGCAAGTGTTTGGCATTGCATTGTAAGCCATGCACTTAATAGTCAGATTAGTGCAACAGCGCAACAACCACAACAAAAACAACAACGACAACGACAGCAACAACAACAACAACAACAACAGCTGCACAGCTCGGCGTATACGTGATGTGTGGGGGCGCATAAATCAATAGAATGGCTCGCGACATGCCAAATGGGAGCAGTTCCACCTGCAGTTCACACACACATTCACACACACTCACACACACACACTCACATATATATATATATACGATTTTCACTTGGCACTTGGCACATGCCACTAGCCACTTGCCACTTGCCACACGGCAACCTGACGAGCAGCCAGCCGAGCATTGTTAACTCAATTTCGACACGGAAGCAATTTTCATTGCGCCAGCAAAGCCAACGACAAGTGCCAGCTACTGACCACCCGCCCCAAACGCCCAGGGATTGGCTCCCCGAGCTGGCTCAATAGCTGACGCCCCCGCCCCCGAGTCTGAGCCTGTGGTCCATTAAACGCTGCCCGGCTGGGTTACACATTGTCAGCTGCGACGACCAGCGTGTGCCACATGATCGAACGCAGTTAACCTGTGATTTGCTTTCATTTCGGTATTGTTTTAAAGAGTTTTTCGCTCTGCTTGAGATTGACAAAGAAATGGGAATATGCTATGGAAGTGTTGAGCACAACATACAAGAAGTGTTGAGCTCAAGAGACTCGATTCTGATAGAAACAGTTTTGCTGGGATAGAAAACCCGTGCACTACACCTAATAGGAATATTGAACTAAAATTCCTCAAAAAGATTAAAATATTTCTCTAATATAGGAATGAATATCTTTGCGGACTAGATTCTCAGTAAAACAGCCTGGCGAGGCTAAGTTAGGTACTGAACTGCAAGGATCTGCTAGCAACCACTCTAGAAGAAGTAGAAGACTTAGACGCCATCAACTTTAATACCTATTAGATCTTGACTTAAATGCTATAATATATGTAAAATATATCAACTCTACGTCCTATCACTATGGTCTTTGTTTCTTATCTTCCATAGCTTTAAAAATATATTTAATTGATTTATGTTTAGCTTAAGTTAGATAATCTTGTAGAATATTAATCTGTAATATTTAATTTAAAATTTAAAAAATAACAGTGTTCTGACAGTTGTATAGAAAATCTAAATAATTATAATTAAAAACGAGTCTAAGTTGAGTCAGCTCATACTAGAGAACTTTATTCATTTCAATTTAAATTTTTATTTTTCTTTACTTATAAGTATGTATTTATAACAGATTTTATTTTGGGTAGAGTTACATTCAGTTGAACTTTAAAGAGTCAAAACAACCGTTACTAGAGTAGATTGATGAATGAGTTAGATGATGATAATGTTGAGTTATGATAATAAGTTGAATGATGATGATTAGCGAACTATTGGAAGAGAGGTTCTAAGAATTAGCGATAAAATGAGATGAATGAGGTTATGATTGGATGAATTGAAATACCAGAAATAGCTGACGTGAATCATAAAATTAGAATTAACAGCTGTCTTCAATTGAGATTTGATGTATGATATAAGCATCTCTTTTGAGTTCACACGATCTCTGAACTATAAGTGTACATTCCATTTGTTGCTCTTTAATGAAATCTGCAGCTTATCTCGCCTTACCGACTGACATGTCCACATGCCTCCCACTAGCTAAGCTCACATTCCTTGTTGTTTTTTCTGACGCACTTCTCTGATTGATATTTACTTTGGCTTCGTTCCACTCTCCATCCCATCCACACATGCTTATTACACGCCCATCTCGCGCAGTAATGTTTATTTTAAAGTATGCCTCGCCTGCATGGCTCACTTAAGACTTACGGCTTGCTCTGCGCGCGACGTTGCCTTATATGGCGCCTAACAAGAGTCTGAAATATAAACATTATGTATATTGCATGCTTGCAACATGCCACTTATCCAACACACGCGCAGTTGCCAGCTGCAACGCCTCCACGCTCACTTGAGTCCAGCTCAACTTTCAACATATCTGGTATCTGAGTTTTTGCATCTGAGCTCTGTGCAATTGTTTTGTACTTTAAAACAGCTCTTCTATCAATTTGACAAACTGTCAGCAGACCCTCTCTCTCTCTCTCTCTCTCTCTCTCACTCAGTCGTTTTCTCTTTTTCTATCTATATATACATATATATATATATATATATATATATATATTTAGATGTATGTGCCTGTATATTTATCTGTGTATTTAGCTCCTACTTTTCTCTCTCTGTAATCGAACATAAATTGCCACTGATGCAATTCGAGATAATGTGTGTTCATTTCATATTCATTCCCAAGTCAACGACTGTTACTGTTGTGTTGTTTGCCTTGTTGAAATCGATGTGTGCGTGTGTTGTTTACCTTGGAACGCGATTCGATTTGATTTGCTTGCATTTATTTATGCGGCTTTCGATTGGTATGGAAATTGATTCGATATGCTTAAAATTATTGCAATTAGTTGAAGCCGCAGCAACAGCAGCAGCAGCAGCAGCAGCTGTTGTTGTTGTTGTTGTTGTTGTTGTCGTAGCAGCATGTACAGTTGCGTCATTAACAAGCACATTAACATGAAGATTAACATGTTAATGTTACGACGCCTGCAATTTACGACCGTCTTTTTACGTAACGCATTTTGAAGTTTACGTAATGCCACGGGTCTTGCCACATAATCGGGCCATAAATGTGCGCCAATTGTGGTGGCAGAGGGTAATGGGATGGGGCAAGAAGAGAAAGGGGGCATAGAGGAAAGGGCGAATAAGGGGAGGTGACTGCTAATTGATTTTTGCGCAGAAAACGCGGGCAAAAGAAAAGTTTTGCTGCGGCGCCGCAAGGTATGCACCGACTTCTGCAGACAACGAAAAATTGATGTGGCAAGCAGCAGCAACCGCTGTGGCAGCCGCTGAGGCAGCCACTGAGGCAGCCACTGTGGCAGCACTCAAGGCTTAAGTCTGTCATGTTGCATGCCACTTTTTGTGTGTTGCGGCTGCAGCCGAAAGCGAAAACAAAGCGTAAATCAGCAAAGCTGAAAAAGAAAAGAGAAACCGAAAGTCGACTGCCTGGCGCCAGCCTCCAAAAGCAATTTTGCTGACAAGGGCAGCGGTCGGCACAGTGAGGGGCAGGGGCAAGTGTTGCAAGCGGAGACGGAGACGGAGCCGAAGCGGCAGCAATAAATTAATGCCACGTATGTTGCAGTTGCAAGTCGCGAGTTATGAAATGTGAATGAGTTAAGTGCATAAAGATGGCAACAGCAACCACAACGACTCTAACAACAACAATAGCAACAGCAAGCGCCACAGCAACAGCGACAACAACAACATCAACAATATCAATCAGTAGCAGCAGCAGCAGCAGCAGCAGAAGCAGCAGATCAGAGAGCGCCACACTTCAATGCCAGAAGTGGCGCCACGTCTGCTAAGCTGCCTCTAGAAGCAGCAGCAGCAGCAGCAACAGCAGCAGTTGCCGTTGCAGCAGCACAACAGCAACAATTGTTAGTTAGCTGCTGCCATGGCCGCCGTTGCTGGCCTGTACGGCCTCGGCGAGGATCGACAGCACCGCAAGAAGCAGCAACAGCAGCAGCAGCACCAAAAGGAACAGCTCGAGCAGAAGGAGGAGCAAAAGAAGATTGCCGAGCGCAAATTGCAGCTAAGAGAGCAGCAACAGCAGCGCAACTCTCTCGATGGCTATGGGTATGCTTCACATTCTCTTAATATACCAAATACTTATTCATTCTTATATATTTATTCAAATGCGTGGAACGAACAGTTACAACTAAAACATAGATATAGCCTTAGTTAATACAAAGAAAAACAATATTGTTTTTCTTTTTTCTTTATCCGACTGATCCAAGTTACTTGCAAAATATAATCAATGATACAATTTGAATCTGTTAATGGAAACTCATAAACAAATTTAAGAAATAAATCAGAAATTTAGAGATTAGTACGCGATACTAAAGTAAAGTAAGAAATAACGAGACCAATTATGAGCGTTGCAGTCGGGTACTACCGACTGTATTATACCCATTCAAGGTCAAAGAACAGTTGATTATTTTTTGGTAGAGTCAGAAAATAGTCTGCAGTAACATAGCTGCCCCATATTAGTCTTTCCAATGACCTACACGCCCAAGATGTATATATTTATAATTATTGGCCAATCAATAAACGAGCTCGGCAGTAAGTTAGGTATTCAATTTGGAGTTTCGAATCGTTAAGTTGTGAAAGATATAGTTTCTCCCGGTATACCACGATCTTGCTAAGAAGTCTAGAGTAACCTAACTGGAAGTAGTTTAGAATTAGAATAAGAAGTCTTGAGTAACCTAACTGGAAGTAGTTTAGAATCCAAAATTTTTAAAATTACAAGGTGTTGTCGTTAAGCCACTCCCCTATTAGAGGTGCTGAATTCAATGTAGGGCCAAATCAAATGTTTAAACACTAAAACTTTTGAGGATAAGGACGAGAGGATAGCAAGACACTCAGCTAATATACACTTCCATTTCGTGAATATGTATAAAAAGGAAAGATAGAATTGGGAACCCACAACACAATGGGGGAGATTTTTACCAGTTCAGAAAGCTAGGTCCCAACTCAAAACTCGGAACTGTAAATAATTTCTTGGAGATAGTCTGAAAGCAAGTATCTTATTAAATCAAGAAAAATAAAGATCTGAATAGAATGTGTAAGACGAGCTATGAAAAACTAATCTAATGTGCATAGTGACAAGTGTAACAAATGGTAGCGTCTGGATATTCTGAAAGGAGGAGTTAAGGAGGAGGAATATAGGGAAACAATTTCCAGGATTGTTCTGTAGCCTATTAGCCTATTATTAGAGTATTAGAGTAACACAGTCCCGTTTTAGATATCGTAAAGCAAAGAAAAGAAATTGCTTCTATATCAACTCAATACCATTATTATACAATATTAAACCTAAAAAGATATTTATATATCTATATATGATATAAGTCGATACATATAGAAAATATGAAAATCACTCTTGATCTAGCTGAAGTCAATATCTTTCACTCGCATTTAAGTTCGTAGTCATTTCCTAACTAAAAATTGAATTTCATTTTCCATATCTATTTAGAGAGAGTTTAATTAGAATTGAAATTTTTATTTACCAGAAATATATATATAAATATATATAGAAATATATATATTTCATGAGTAAATTGCAAAGATTTTACAATAATTAAACAATGGATTTTTGCTGAAGAATTCATAAATTAACTCTGCGACTCCCATTAAATTTCCTGTCTACAGTCATGTCGCTTCTCCGCGCAGATTGTCCATCTACATATGCCCCAAAAAGTATTTCCCTTAAAATATTTTTCAATAAATTTCAATACATTGTCAAGCTCTCTCGTGTGGAGCTGATGGCATATTCTCATGCATCAAAATATGTTCAAATAAATTTCAATGAACAATGAAAATGTTGCATTGCAAATTTGAAATAAACTTTCAACCTTTCAGGGCTGAAAACTGTTTTTGTATATTTTTCTCGCTCCGTATCTCTGGCTCTGTCTCTGGCTGTCTAACTGTCTGTTGGTTCTGCTGTGTGACATAAAGCTAAAGCCTTTGCACCTGCAGGAAATGCACATTAATACGGATGCAGATAGCAAAAATAAAAACAGATTGCGATACAAATGCAGAAACTGCAGATGCACAAGCATTTACAGCTACAAGCGAGTGCGCACACACACAGTGCACTCAGATGCAGCCACAGATACATTTACAGATGCAGATTGAGATACATTTATAATTACAGATACATATAGCAAAACAATATATGTTCATGTCAGCCAATTGGAGCTGCATTTATATTGGCGCATATATTTGTGCAGCGACACAACAACAACTGCAACTGAAACAACAACTGCAAACAGAATGTTTTTACGCCCTTTAGAAAATTGAAAATGACCAAAACAGGGTATATAGACTGTGCTAGAAACTGTGGTATATACGGATTTTTCTGGGCTAGGTGTATAAAGTGTTCACATATACATATACAAATGTATATATATATATATATATATATGCATACATATATACATTTTTATATATAAATGCAGTTAATAAATAATCAAAGTAAGCTTCAATTTTAGATTTTTCCTACACAGCTAAAATTACATATCTATTGATAGTAGTTTTTTCTCAAAGAAAATCCATTTTCTTTCCTACGCAAAAAATGTAGTTATTTTAGTTGCAAAGTTGAGCGAGATATTCACAATTGAATTTGGCTGATATCCTGATCCTGATAGCGCAAGCTTTATATACAAAAACAGAACAAAATAGTAAAAAAAATATAATATATAACAGCTTGTTAAAGATAAAATTTTTGTCCGAAAGCTTCTATATAAGGATAACGTAATAAAAAAAATCGAAGTTTCATGCAATAGGAAAAAAATTACAAAAACAAATGAGAGTTTGAGCTGCGCTATCCTGAGGTGGCGCAGTGCATGAGAGTTATTCAAGTTTGAGCCAAAGTTGTAAAAACAAACTTTGCAGCTCAACTATTTTATGCTCCCGAGTCTACTGAAAATGGCTAAAGAGCGTAAAAAGGATAAACAACTTGAATGCAATAGGCAAAGATAGTTACCAAAAGTATATATATGTATAATATACATTCCTGATCAGAAGCAACTGCAGAAGTGACTTAGCTTATTTAAGAGCTAAAGCCGAAAATGTTTCTTTAGCATACAGAAAAAAAATTTGTTTTTGGACAATCGATAACTCGATAACATTGTCATAAAAGCGATAAAAATGCATATGAACGTTGAGTTGTTTCAGCAAATATATATATAATGTTTCAGATTGTCCCAAAAATAAACACACATATCGAGTAAGTGTATTATTTCATTTCATCTCTATTCCATGCATAGAAAAACCAGTGAAGGCTGAAATCAAGTCAAGGCAGAAAGGATTCATCAACGATTCATCAGATAGACTCAAGAAATGCAATGCAGTAACTCGAGAGCAAAAAGGATTTCAGCAGAGGAAGCAGAAGAAAATTAAGCATACATAAGTGAGCCAGCCTAATGTGTTTAGGGTATCTCCTGGTCAGTCAAAGCCAACTAGAGCACTCATCTGTGGTTTCACTTTAAATTAACAAAAGTCAGTTCTTGGTCATTGTAGGGTATCTGCTAGTCAATCACAAACGATGGCCGCATAGAGGCTTACTTGTTATTTATTCATTTTACTTTTATTCTCCGTTTTATTTTCGTTTCTGCTTCGTTTTGTTTTCTCTCTGCCGCTCACTGAGTGGCGGCTGCGACAGGGACGCTGACAGCGCTGCTGCCACTTTGGCGCCATGCAGCTTGTAGCAAGCCATGTATTTTTCAAAAGCCTGCCCCAAAACTCAGCAACAACAACAGCAATAAGAACAACAGCGGCAGCTGCCTTGGCGTACATTTCGAAGTTTCTTATTGGACTTTGGCTTTGTGCTTAAACTCGTATTTTATAGAATGATATTTTTGGCATGCAGCCAAGCACAACTAGAGTCGTTGAGAGTGGTGTGTGTGTGTGTGTATCTGTATGTGTGTATGTGTTTGTCAAGTGATGCTGACTTTAATGCTCGTGTGCATTGAAAGCCTTTTGGTAATTACATTAAACATGCCCAAAACGCAGCTGCAATTTACACATATACGCTTTTCTTTTGCTCTCCTCTACTTTCATCAGTAGCCCGCCTGAATATGTGTGTGTGTGTGTGTGTGTGTGTGACGTCACGTGCTACTGCTGCTGCTGCTGCTGCATTTCCAAAAAAGAAAACAAAAAACTGCAACACAAAACTCCCAGAGCCATAAAAAGCAATCACACTAACACATACCCACACACACACTCGTACACATACCAACACATACTTACAGCCACATATATTAGAGAGCAAGACAAACACACACACACACACATAGGCGTACACACTGCTATATAAAGTGCTGCTGCCATGAGAGTGAAAGAGAGACGTAGCATAAAAGGAATTTCGCTTCTGGGCAACGGTTAAACAGCGGCATATGTGAGAGCGCAAGTGTATGTGTGTGTGTGTGTATGAGTGTATGTATGCATGTGTGTGTGTATTTCTGTATTTCTGTATGTGTGTATGTGCAAGTGCTGCATCAACAGCAGCGCTAGCGCTGCCTCAAGGACATTTTCACTTGCATCTACTTCAATTTTGCTGCATTAGTGTCAGTGCCGGAGTTGCTGCATTGATGCTGCTGCTGTTGGTGCTGGTGGTGCTGATGGTGCAGCTATATGGGATGTTAGTGCTAGTGGTGGGCGTTCTTGGGTGGACAGATCTGTACTCTGTTGTCAATGGGCGTGGCCGGGGCCCAGCTGGCCATAATGGCGCGACAACGAGGCGTTGCAAATTGCCAGGCACCAAGCAGGCTCGGGTCATGCACGTGCCACACACACACACGCACACACACACGTATGCAAACACACTTTCTTGCACACGCACACATATAGACGAGAGTCAAAAAATAACACTCATTGAATCGTTTGAATGCCAGCCGAGCAAACAAATGTGCCAAAGAAGTAGCTAATGCAGTTATTTGAACAAAAAAAACAACATTTTTGCATTCCTTTGCCTCCAAAATTTGAATGGTAGTTCAGATTTCTTTGGCCCTTTGACTAATTTAGACAAAATTCGCTTAATGAACTCATTTGAATGTGGAACGTTACTACTTTAGTAATATTAGTAATATTAGTACTTTAGTAATATTAAGAGTAAATCGAATCATACTTATCAATTGTGAATCATTAATTAAGTCAACTGTGGTTAACTTATATTGTGAATCATAAATAAATCACACAGCATAGTCAACTTTTAAGCAACTAAATAATAATTTAACTTGAAAGCTCTAAACGCATTTCAATGATTCAAACTTAAATTTAAGATCATTCCAATCAAAATATACAAATATACCAAAAAATACATTAATAAACATGGGATGAATCAAATAGTAGAAAATTAATGATTCAGTAGGGAGGTAATTGCTTTATATGCGTACTATAGACTGATTGTAATTAATGAATCAAAATATTCGAATGAACTTTTTATATTTAAATGAATTACTAAAAAATAATTTAATAAATCACTTAATTGTATTTTACTATTACGTGAAGGAATTAAAAGAATCGAATGATTAAATCATAACATGATGCATTTAAGAACAGTTGATTAAATAACTGAACGTACAGTGATTATTGATTCATTCCTGAATGATTCAATCAATAGTCTAATTGAAACGAATCAAATTAATATAATGAATCAGTCATTCCTGAATGACTTACTATAGAATTATTTAATAGTTAGTCTAATCAAATCAGTGATTCATCATAGAATGCGGCACTAAATATCCTAAATATCCAATATACTTTGAGTAACAAATCATTCAAATGGTTCAATGTAAACAAAAAATTCATTGGGATTATGATTCAATAAACAGAATACATAAATGATTTGTTTTCGCATTAAAATGAGTCAAATAAATTGAATGAATGACTGCATTACTAATGGATAATTCAATAGATCTCTAAATTATTTATTTTTGAGTATAAATCTTAAAAAAATAATAATTCATTTATAAAAATTGAATGATTTAATTGATTCCGTTTGTGAATAAAATAATTCAAATGGTTTATTATAATCGAACAAATAATTCAATCCCAATCAAGTGATTTATAAATTCATTCAAATCATTCAATTAAAGCTGAGCCATTTGCCAATTCATAATTTAATAGGTAACCCAATTTCGTAATACAATTAAGCTTATATAAATATTTATGCTATTATATTTATTGAATTCAGAATATAATTGGATCAAATTACTTGATTAATTTAGAATTATTGAAAGCACTCTAAAATTTGCCCTGAAGTAATTCAATTCCGCATTGCATTAGAGTTTTCTGAATTTAATTAGTTGCAAAATGTGTGCATGATTCATGGTCCCCAAGAGCAGCTGCTCATAAGCCACACAAAATGTGGCAAGCAACCACAGCAACAACAACAACAACAGCTTGGAAAAGCTGTGTGAGAAACAAAGAGCGCATCAGCTTTCGGTTGGCAACACTGCTGTCAATGAGGCAAGCCTTAGCCTGACGATTCAGCAATTTAGTATCTCACTTTCTCAGTTTCTCAATATTGAATTCTCAACTCTCAATTCCTAGCTAACCTACACGAGGGAGTGAGAGGTAGAGGAGGGAGACGACTGGGCGCTTGAGTTGCAAATTAACAACAGCTGACACACATTTAAATGCAGCTGCCCCACAGGTGTAAAGCGGCATATTTGCTGATGCAGCCGTATTAAGGTTATGTGCAGCAACACCTTCCCCTCCCTCTCTCTCTCTCTCTCACTTTCTCTCTCACTCTGTGGGAGTGTGTGTGTGCCTGTGTGGAGCTGCAGCATCATCCATCAGGCAGCATCTAGAGCGAGTTGTGAGCCAAGTCCGTTTAGTAATTGCTTGCAAAGAGAACTGGCACAAGGCCCATTTATTCTACATATATATACTATATATCTAGATATATATATATATATATAAATCCATCTCACTCCAACTCTTTGTCTCTCTCTGTCTCTTTCTTTCTTTCTGTCTATCTCTCCTTGTCTACTTCAAATGCAAACATCAATCATATTAAGTAGTCCGGTTACGACAAACACTATAAAAGCTGCTTGCGGCACGTTGCAAGCAACCATGTTGCAATTGCCACGAGCTGCGCTTGCAACGAGGCCAGGCAAGGCTGTGAAGTCAATATACATCGAAGACAAATATATGTATCGAAGGCCAAGTTTAGAGTTGCTGGAGCCAGAGGCAGGCAGGAAAGAGCGAGCTGGCTCATGTGGCAACCGGAAGTGACAAGCAATTTAAGCTGCAAAGATGCCACCGACAAACCGAATGACAACAAACACAGTGAGCCAGTAAGAGAGAGAGGGAGAGAGAGAGAGAGAGAGAGAGAGAGACAGATAGAAAGAGATACAGATAGAGATAGATGTTGTGCCTTTGCCCATATTCACATCCGGGATGCCCGCTCGAGCAGCTTCTTGTTCGCTGCTTTCGCCCAACTTTCACTGACTTTCCCCTTGCATTTCCACGGTTTCCTCTCCACCGTCTGCCGTTTTCGCTTTGGCTTCGCCTGCTGGCCGTCGAGGCGCCAATTTTTGCCACTGCAACACGCTCGAAGGACTTGCCATAAATTTCGCAAGTTATTTTTTGGTTTCTGCTCGCTTTCACTTTTTTACGCTGCACATATATATATAACTTATGTATAATATAGATATATAGATATGCATATACACTGTGTATACAGTATAAAAATCTATGTATTCATAATAATTTTCAATTGAATACACTTTGCCTCGAGCATTATGATATTTTCATACATCTTGTAGCTAAATGAATTTTGTTTTTTCCATTTTTATTTTACATATTTATTCAAAATTGGTTTATTCAATATATATCTAATATATATATAATGTGAAGCATTGCAATTGCTTTTTATAACTTATTTCTTCAATATCTTCTAAGGGTTTCTTTATTTTATTGAGCTATCATATTATATTGCCTTCACAGAGAGTTCTTGAATAAAATCTTCTACTTTTTGTCAAACTTGCAGTATATTTTATATTTTTGTGCACACAGTCAGTTAGTTGATGCTGTTTTATCTTAATTTGGATTTCTATCTAAAATCTCTAAGCATAGAATCCCAAACATGATGAAGCATTAACAGTTGATAGCAAAGTCAGCTGATTCTAGAAATCCTAATAATATAAGAATGAATAATAATAATGATATAGTAATAAAAAATGAATAGAGGAAAGCTGGATATCTGTCAGCTAGTTCGAGTTTTAGGGACTATTGGCTGACAAGGGTTAAATACCTCTACGTATCAAGTGTTTGATATATGACCGAGGCTCAGGGCTGTTGCAGTATCTGACCATAGCTAAATGTAGCTAAAAGATATTTTAGATTATATCTAAAAATGTGGAATACATTTGTTAACATATAGTCTTCGCAAACCGATGAGATGGCATTTTTTATAAACATGTACATACATACATTAATATTTATAGCAAAGTAAAATTTATCTAAGTGCATTAAATTTTCGGATTTCAATCAAGTTTCTCCATTCTACATTTTCATTATTATTATTATTATTTTTTTTTTTTTCATTATTTTTTATTATATTTTTGCATTTTTTATTGCCTGGCTTCGTCGTGCTTTGGCTGCCTTTGGGGCTGCATATTTTATGCAGCGCAGCGAGCAGCGAGAGGAAGGGGGCCCGGGGCCCGAATGTCGGCCAGAGCTTGGGGCAGCATTATTAGCGGCTGCTTTTAATATATGTATATATCAAAGCGTCATATATATGTATATATATTTATGTATACATAAATGTATATATATATTAGCATTCATTGACTTGACTTTGGCGCAATTAAACTTGCACGAGTGTCGAGACATTTTAAATGCTTTCACTGCTAATTGCCTGCCAACTGACAACTGCAGCTGCTCCCCAGCACCCCCGCCTCGCGGCTCCTCTCGTCTCACACAAGCCGTTCGTGCTTTACAGGTTAGCAACTGCTCCACTTAGTTTCTCCGCCCTCTTCCCTTCAGCTCTTGCGTGCTCTCGCTCCCCTGCGTCGCATTGTGCCATAAATTTGCAGCTTAACAAGCGCCGTTTTTCACTGCACCCCCCATCACACCACCCATCTCCCTCTAGCCCCCTCGCCCCCTCGCCCCATCGTCCCATCGCCCCACCGCCCAGTCAAGCCGCATGCAACATCATTCCGTTTGGCTGGGATATTTTAGGAATTGATTTAAAAGACAAATGCATAACATGACACTGACAATTTCATAAGAGAGCTAGGCGAAAGCGGAAGGATAGAGCTAACTTTGGCCCCAGCTCAACTCGCCTGCTTCGAGTGCCTCTCATTTGCCTTTAGAGCCTGCGGTTAAATGCAGCGTGTTACATGTCTGTCCTTGTGGCAAGCTCTGCCAAAAACATAGAAAGAAACGAGCACGAATAAAATATCTATTGATGCAACAAAGGCCAACTAATTGATGCCTTAAAATTTGAGCTTGACTTGACTCGACTTGGCCAAGCTCAAATTTAATTGCCATGTGGCGCCTTGCTTTGAGTTGCATCCATGGAATGAACTTGGACTGGCAAACCAAAGTCTCAATTATTACTTGAATTAGCTGCAATTCAAGTGCAAATTAGTTACATGGGTTGCAACTGTATCCGTTAGACGTAAGATGTGCATAGAATTCAGTTAAAGGCCTCACTATGCTCGTTCATGGTGTAAAATGAGTATATGGGTTTTGTCCACTCATTTGTCTGTGTGAATCGGAGCATTTTATTTTAATTGAAGCTAGAACTTTGGCATTCAAAATAGTTCTGTATGGCCATGAAGGACGTGGGTAATGGAAAATATACCATGAGCAGAAATGTAACAAGTGAGTTACTGTCGGCATTCTCTACAGACTCATATACTCAAATTAATATACTCATCTGCCCCATTGCCTTCATCTTCCAACTCATCCAACAGACTTTAATTGATATATAAATGCCCACTATGGGCTTGGCTCAGAAAAATCTCTAGACTTCACTGCTTTTAAGTGCGCTACGTGTTTTCTATTCTCTTGCTCCTCTAACGATGAACGATGAAAAACTTTTTTTTTTTAGATCTTAAAGCTTTTTTGATGTAGTTAATAAAAAATTAGAATTAAATAAATCATCTTTTCTTTACTACTACTGATTTATTTATGCGTTAGTTATGAAAACTAAATAGACTCATATATTTTTTTTGCACTAAAAGAGAGAAAACTATATTAATTCTTATTTATTATTTAAAAATTTCAACAATAATGGTATACCATGAAAATCAGTATCCAAAATTTCCTTCCAGTACACTTGCAGAAGAGCTAACTTACAGGCTGTATTGATATACATTAAATGTCTATATAATTTAAGTTTATCCCCCAAACATTAATTTATATGCAGAAGTTTTACTATAATATTAGAGAGCATATCTATAATAATATTTATGATATGATATATGGACATTTCTCCCGAAAAGTCAACTTTTTGTAGCGTACCAAAATACTTTTTATTTTGACAAATAGTGAATCTTATAAAACAAAATGAATCACTATAATTGGTGCGTTTTCCAGATAATTACAAAAAACCAAGTGGCTCGCTCGCTACAAAAAGTTGACTTTTCGGGAGGAATGCCCAAATACAATACATATAGATATATCAATTGTCTAAGCTTAGTGATTAGTTAAGTGATTAGTAGGCATGTTAAAGAAACTGCTCAACTGAGCAGTTGATGCAAATCAACTGGACAGTAAATATATTACAGTAGAATCCGGCTATAACGACTCGATGTCTTGGTTGATCCCCATACAAAATTATATTAAAGACCCTCCGCTTAGTAAGTATCCGCTTTTAACGACAGTCCGCTTATACCAACGATATTTTCCACATTGCAACCGACTATTACGACGTACTTAAAAAAATACAGCGAAATGAAGACAAAACATTTAGGCATCAAACGACGCTGCTAAAAATGTAGATATGTATTTGTCCGTGATCAGTATCCTTGCTTGTGGGCATAGCAGCGACACAAATGCTGTTGAGAGAGAGAGAGAGAGACGACGCAACGTGACGTATTACAAATGTTTCCCTTGGATGTCCCGTTATATTTCTAGTGTTTTTTGTATTTTTTTTAATATTTTGTTTGTTTTGATTAAAAAATTAATTTGTTTTATTTTAAAACCTATTACAAGCATGGCAATAACCGGATTATATTGTATTGCCATAACCGGATTATATTGTATAAACTTATATATACTCTATACTCCCTCCGATTAGAGAATCGATCACCTGACTTTATGAAACTCAATGAGAGTCTGTATGTCTGTTTGCAATGACGGAATACAAAGGGGAAATACAGTTTAAGCACTAAACATTTCCATAGCATACTTTTTGGGGCAGGCTTAATACGAAGAAGCCCTTGCCCTTTGATGGGCATTTCATGCTAAGTATTTGCTCAGTTGCCAGAAGTTGACTTCGAAAGCATTTAGCTAACAGACGCAAACACTTTAAATGCATAAATGCAAATTGTGTTTAACAAGTGAAATTGAAATTGAATTTGAAAATCGGTTACTAATGGACACTTCCGGGCCGCAGTCTAAAAATATGCATTTTAAGTGCAATTAAAATTATATTTTGAGTGGCGGTTATCATAAAAAGTATTGATTGAATGCAATCAAGCGATGTGGGGGGAGCAGCCGATGAAACTGCAGCAAAACAAACATAACGTAACTATGTATATGAATAAATACTACATATATGCACACATATATGTATTTACATGCATATACATTGATACGTCAGTAAGTAGCTTGAAGACAAAATAATTAATAGCTTGCCTAAGGGGGATGCCACATGTAGCTAGTTCCATTGTAATTCGCCTATCAATTGTTTTTTTAATGTTTGATTTAATTGCTCGTTAGCCTTGCGGCTAAGCTTGCATTAGACGCGCCGCTCAAGGGCGGCTCACCTTGACTGCGCCAGACGACAGGTAACTGACAGCGAACTGTGCATCACATTGCCGGCTAACGGGAACGGAACGCCAACAGCAACGAGTTGCATTTAAGCTTTGTTTTTCAATTTCAAGCATTTAAATTTGGCGCGCTCTAGCATCTGTGCTTGGCCGCCATCTTTGGGGCTTGAGTTTCCGGCTGCAGGCAAAGTGGCGCCATCTGGGGCTGGCGGCTGTGAGCTTAAGCATAGCTTTGAACTGGAAGCTGTGCACAGCTTCCGGCTTCCAGTGAAAGCTTTGGCGCTTCACAAACGTTTCATGCCATTGCATACCGGCGACAGATGACGCTGCATAACAGACAAAAGCCAAAGAATGAGAGAGGGAGATAGGGCGAGAGCGTGAGAGTGGGCATGGTGAGAGAGCAATAATAACAGAGATGCGACCGCTAAAGCATAAACAGCGAGCGAAAGCTAACCGCATTCAAGCGAAACACTGGAATCGGCACACAGCACGTGCGAAGGCGTCGGCATCGGCGTCTGCGTCGGCATTGGCAACGCTCTCCCGTCGCGAAAGTCAAAAGCTTTTTTCATTGAGAAAACGCAAAGGCCCCACACGGACACTCGCCCGTCCTGCCGCGACGAAGGCCAAAACTCGATAGCTTGGAATGGAAGGCTGCGCCAGCTGACAGCCGACAGGCAATACGGCTAACTTCCAGCGGCTCTGTTCGGCGATGCGGCGTCGGCTCAGCTGTGGTGCTCTCCGCACAGTTGTTGTCGTCGTGTGCAGCATCAACAACAGCCGCAGCAGCAGCAGCGGGGAATGAATGGGAAGTGGAACGAGCGAAACTAAAGCTCGGGCCCTGTGATGTTTAGTTGCGCGCCGCCAGCAGCCGACAGCAGATGCCGAGACGAGCAAGAGCAGCGAAACTCGAGAAACGGAAGACGCCAAGCAAGCAACGAGAAACGAGAAACAGTTGCCGAAACAGAAACCGAAACCAAGACCGAAACCGAAACTGAAACTGAAACCGAAACCGAAACCGAGACGCTGACGAAGACGAAGTGCGAGTCCGTCGAACGATAACTGTAAACCGCAAAAAGCAAACGAACAAGCGTAAGAAGCAGAAGCAGAAGCACAAGAACAAGAACAAGAACAAGAAGAAGAACAGTAAGCAGCAGCAGTAGCAGCAGTAGCAGCAGCAGCAGCAGAACAAAAAGTGCGTCGTGTTTCAGTTCCGTTTCGTAACGGCTGCCATTTCGTTGCGTGCAAACAACAAAAAGAGCGAAAGCAAAGCAAACACAAAGCCGCGGGCAACAAAACCAGAAGCAGCAGCCACAAAAAAATTCAAAAAATATATTTGCAAAAGAATTCATAGAAAAGTATTAGAATAATTACAAATTTAATTCATAGTAATATTAAAATTTATAATATTAATCGAATACATATATATAAATATATATATATATATATATATGTATATATATATATATATATATATATATATATATATATATATATGTATATATCTTTATGCACACACAGTTCGAGTGTGTTTCTAAAGTGCAAAGGAATTTTCTAGTTTTTTTTTTGTATTTTTTGTTACAAAATTTGTTAATTTTTTTGTTGTTTGTGTCGAGTAAAAAACAAGTGCGAAAATTAGTGCAAAGTGCAAATGCCAATAAATTGTGTGAAAACAAGAAAAATAACTAAAATATCAAGTGCAAAAGTAAACGAAATTCACCTTGACATAAACTGAATTTAAATATAAATATATCATATATATTTCTCTCTACATATAAAAATACTTGGTCAAAGTTGTTGTTGTTGTGCGTGTGCGTGTATGTATGTGTGTGTGTGTGTGTGAATGAATTGTGGCATGCCAAACATTTCAATAATCAAAGCAAATCGAAAGCAAATGCAATTTATTTATAAACAACAATAGAAAACAAGTGGTTCGTTAAATGCAAAATGTTGTAGCACAGCATAAATATAACATATTGTTAGGCACACACACACACACACACATATACACATACATACACTTAAACACACATATATGTAATGAGACTCAACCAATGGCCAAACAGCTGAGCCACTGGCAACACACACACACTCAAACACACACACACATAGTCATAGTCCTACACACAGTCTTCCTCTGCCTTGGCCTCTGCTGCTACAATTGTTGTTGCTGCTGCTGTTGTTGTTGTTGTTTCTTCAAGCACACACACCTGCGCGACAACAACAACAACGAACAGCAACAACAACGACAGCGACAACAACAGCGCCAGCGGCGCCTTCATAAGCAACGGTTTTTTCGAGCATATCCTTCTTAAGGACGTTCCAAAGGCAATTTTCTGGCTGCAGCAGCCGCTATCTGTGTGTGTGTGTGTGTGTGTGCGTGTGTGTGCGTGTGCTACACTCTCTGCTTGCCTGTGTGCTCCATCCCACACACAATCTACCTTCTCCCTATCTCTCACTCTCACTCACGCTGCCTCTCGTTCTCTGTCTCTTTCTCGCTCTGTCTCCATTTCACTCACTCGCCCATAACGAGACGAAAATGAATTGCTCGAAAAAAACATAGGAAAAAATAGGCGAAAAAATAAAGAAGCAGCAGAAGAAAATAAGAAAAGGAAACCCCAAAAATGTTGTGAAAATCGCTGAAATCGAAAACCGCTTAAAAGAGCGCGCGTCAATCTAATAATTGGAAATCTGATTAAAATCAAATGACAGGACTCAAGGATAAGCATGCCGCAGCGCAAAAGCTTTCAATAGATAAACTTTTACACTGTGCTCCATTTGTATGAATCTGTTTATCTTGATTGGATGCCCAGAAGTAAATACGCGCTACAGTGTTTACAGGCTGCAAGGGAAATAGATTTTAGTCAATGCGGAGCTTTTGCAGCTCATAAATTCTCGAATATTATCAATAAGTCAATTTATTACAAATACCTAAATGGGAAAACTTTTGCAGTTTTTCCTATGCTACAGTAGTCAACCTTGACACTGCTGAGTGCTCATTACGAAAAACTGTTACCAATTTATAGCTTCTTTTTTGTACGACTTTGCATTGGACGTTACTCTTCGCGAATTTCCACTGTACTTGTCTGCTTCGCTTGGGCGAATGGATTTAAAATTTGTGTTGATTTTTGTGTAGGATTTTCTCAGATTTGTATAGAACAAAGTCCGAAATGGCCAGAAAAGACAAAGAACCAAAAGTGCTCAGTGCAAAGAGAGAAAGAAAGAGAGAGGGAGAGGGAGAAAGAGAGATTTCAAGTGTGATTTCTAAATTGATGTCGCCTTATCCTCATTGTGATTCCGTTTTATATTTATGCTGCCTTTTCAGCTGATTTCGAGTGCTCTACGCATTTCTTAATTCATCCTTAAGCATTCAGAGCCCTAGTAACCTGTAACTAAAATCCTAAAAGTGCTCTAGTTTATTGAAAATCTTGTCATAAAGTTGAACATAATTGGAGTAAATGTTGAATTCGATGGGATATTATTACGGAATGTACTTATAAGTATATATGTGTTATAGATATGTATATATACATATACGATAGATATTGATATGTATATACCATAGATACACTAACTTTTTACTATTTCTATGACCGTAGATGTATGTATATATATATATACATAGTGTATCTATAACGACAGTTAGTAATTTAATATCATATATGATAATCTTAATATTCATTTCAAATGACTTAAAATATTTCTACTATTTTTTGACCGTAAATGCATATACATATATACATTAGCTATGCCAAATAAATCATCAGTTCATTTCTGGATATCTGAAGTGGAATAGTGCGAATCAGATGAGTCTCTCAGTATTATAGTATAGTCGCAAAGTAACTCCAATTTTTGATGAAAATCAAAAATATAGAGATAAAACCACAAAACGTAACTTTAGTTTCTAAATTGAGCGATATTCACAATTGTGCTCTTCTGATGACCAAATGAGGGTTAGTTCTTTTCTGAAATCCTGCAGAGCTTGATTTTGTTTTATTTTAAGAAAAACAAAGCAGAGTCGAATAGAAATAAACTGTGAGACTGCAGCTCAACATGAGTAGATAACATGAAAGGTGCACTAGGCTGCTGATCAGCGGTGTATATAATATTGAAGTACTGTTAGGCAGTTCTTAGTTAGTGGCTCTGACTCTGCCTAAAAGTAACTAGTATCGTTTGGCTTAAAACAAGCTATTACCGAAAATTTGAATGCACATATATTTATAGTACCGAGGTATATTGTAAAAATGATGACTTCATTACGTGGAATATTTAGTTTAGAAACAATGAGTTTTGAAAATACTTTAATGTTTCATTGAATTTTCTATAATTGTATTTAAAATCTGCTTTATTTATTGTTTTTTTTTTTTATGGTTTTTAATATCATTCAATTTTCATTCAGAAAATATTTAGATAATCAGTTTTGAATGGCTGCCAAATGTTGGAGTTTGCATTTCAAAAATCTTAAGCTTATATTATTGAATATAATATAATAATATTATAGAATATCGATATATATATACTTATATTATATTATATATTATATAAACATATATGAAGAAAACTTGCCTTGTTACAGTTAAAACAAACTCCACATTTGACGAATTCAAGATCGAAACTGAACTGAACTCTTTATTGCTTAAAATCCTAGTTCTTATATACCTATAGGAGAATCTTAAACTACTTCCATTCACTGGAAGGGTACATTTTCCATGCACACAAGTGCACATGTTTAGTTAAGTGTCCCTTTTTTAGATCGTTGAGCCGTTGTCTAGGCTCACGTTACATTTTTATAAGGGATGACTTGTGTCAGATAACACGCAGGTTATCGAATATTATTTATGAATTAATTTATATGGCATGTTCATGCTTGAACATGCCTAGAGTTCGAGCTCCCATACTCCATTTCATTTGTCTAATTGACTAAGTTCACTTCTTAGATATCTGAGCTTGAAATATAATTTTATAATTGAAATTGTTTTTTTTTTTTTTTTTTTGAAAATTTTCTCTGTTTATTTGTTGGAATTACTAGACTGGGAAAATCACCCATTTATAACATATAGTATAGTAAATATATATGTATAGCTGTATAGCATTGTGTATTGTTGCTGAAGTCTATCAACAGTCTTAGCTTTTATCTAAAGAAAATTTTGAATTTATTAATATATATATGTATATAATCATAATATCCTTAAATATTTTTCTGAATGACTTAAATTCTAATATTTCATGCTCAATGCTCTCCTTTCAATATGCATTTGACGTTCTTTGACTTTTCCTTTTCGTGCAGAAGAGTTTCACTTTGATTGAACGATTTAATTTCATTGAGTCGATAGGGTGATTTTTTTCCAGTATAACATTTCATTTTCCATTCGATTTGCTGTTGCTGTTCTCCTTCGTGTTGTTGTTGTCGTTGTTGTTGTTGTTGTTGTTGTTGTTGCTGCTGTGTGTGCACCAAGCAACAACAACTTGCTGTTATTGACTATTGATTTGCTTCGACATTTAGCGAGCATTCAATTAAATAACATATTGACAGCTGCGCTCACAGACTCCCATACATAGCAGCTGACCTTTGAACAATGCCACACACACATATATATAGATACACATACACTCAGGTGCATATTGAAGGATGACCTTATGCGTTAGTTGCAGCCACTCGCTTCTTACCACATTCATGTATAAAGTTTCAGCTGTTGCGCTGCACAGTCACAGCACTCACACACATATATACACACACACATCAACACACCAACACACACACACACACAGACACACACATAGTCACTAATCGAAATTGATTAGAAGCTACGGAATGCAGTTAGTTAATCAACCCATCTGCGGCAACAATTGACAGCCTCAGCCAACTGGCAGCACTCAATTGCTGGCCAACTGACAGCAGCATAGTTTATTGGGGAATAACAGGGCAGGACTCTCTAATAACGTTAAGTAATTGAGCAGGAAACGATGGCAGAGGCAATGGGAACAGCAACAGCAACAGCTGCAACATCTCTAGACGATTTGTATGTATTTTTAATTTGCTTTTAATTTGAGTTTATTTTCTTTTGATTCTCTTGTTTATTTTTCTTAAGTTTCCTATTGATTTTTATTACGCCAAAAACTGAAATGGAATTCAGCTACAATTTTTAGTTTGAGATTTAATAATTGTAAATTACTTAAATTTAATTTTAATTTTAATTTCGATTTTAATTCCTAATTAAATAACATACTTAAAAGTATACTACTCTTGCTTAAAACTACATCATGTGCCTTTGATTGGCCTCGTACAGAACTTTCTTTCAAAGAACTTAGAAAAGCAAGGCACATTGATATGAGCCCGATAATTTGTTATCTAAAAAAAAAAAAATTAGGGGAAAAAGAAAACTTATCTTTACTGCTAGTTTCTACAGATTTCCCGGATTTTGATCGCAGTATCTAATTATTATCTTTATTTACATACTTCTGCGGTAAAAAAAAAAGAGTAGCAGTAATAGTATTGTTGGACAAAAAAAAAACTTAGTGATAAACTCAATATTTTGATATCATTTTTAATTTGAAACGAATATTAAGATTAATATATATTGTTATTAATTTAAATTACGAAATTACGTTACGAAGTCTCTTCATATTTTAATCCAATATTTTGTATTCAGTCGCACTTGTGTGTATACAACATGACCCTCCTTCTTATTAATATTCATATTATAGACTCAATAATGTTTTATCGACTCATAGACTGACTTAACGTTTATCGGCCTATTAGATTATCCTGAAATATAAGTTCTGTGTTTCCGTCCTATCTACATACATATATATGCCTTTTATCCCTTCATCCCCTTCCGATAAATGGATATCGACTTATAGACTCAGCTAACGTATATCGGCAGATCAGATAAGCTTCAACTTTAAGTTTCTTTTTGTAGTATGCTAGGATTTATCGACACATTAGATTAACCATAAATAGAAACTCTTAAGCTTGAAGTCTTTATAGACTATATATATGATGCTATTTTCGCTGTATTTTGAAAATTTATATGCATATCTTATATCGTCTCCTTCCATCTTTATAGACTCAATTCCATTTATCGACTCGATAAATTATCATCGACTAATAGACTCAGCTAACATTTATCGCTGCATCAACTTAACCTTTAATACAAATTTTCTCAACTTGAAGTTCTTTCTTTAATTCTTTAGTATCTAAATCCATACACATACATATATACATCTATATGACCTTTTCCTTTCAATTCTCAGCCCCTCCTCTGTTAAGCACCACTTATAGCTCAATTGGCTATTCAGTAAAAGTTTCAATCTTTGTCGATTTCGCTTGCAATGTAAATTTCGATGCGGGAAACTGTTTTCATGAATGAGAATGTCGCTGGAATATTTGAATAATTTGCGACTTGATGGAAATTGTAAACTAAAACTTGATTTCATATGCTGTCTAAATTGCTGCAAACCCGATTTAGCAAGAAAAGTTTTTTTTTTTTTCGTTTGATTCAGGGAAGTGCCATAGGTTTCTTTTTTCTAATGCTATTTTCTATTTAAATATGCAAATTTCTGTTTAGTTGCTGTGCGAATGGAAAATTCCATTATAGATGACAGTTGCTCGGATCTCGGTGTATCTATGCGCGAATATACATACAGTTTGGCAAGAAAGTGTTTACACACAGGGAAAAAATTTTAATTTTTTACTTTGAAGCGAAATAAAAACAGAAAGAATATGTATATTCAATTTTTTTTTAATGCAAATAGGTAAATTGAACAATTAACTTATTAGTAAGTAAAAAAAAAAATAACAATATGTTTCCATTAACAAAAGAAAACAACAAAAAACAAAAAGAGTAACAAAAATCAGCTGCCAAGAAAGTGTTTACACAACTAAAACTATTAATTCATTATAGTGTCTTAACTACTTTTTAGTTAAAACTAATACTTTGTGTGGCCTCCGTTGGTATCTATGACTGCTCCCAAGCGTCTATTCATCGATTGGACCAGGTTTCTGACATATTCCACTGGGATATTTTGTCATTCTTCAAAAACAATGGTTTTCAGCTCAGTTTTATTCTTTGGATGCCTTTTGGCGGTTCTCTTCTTCAGATTAGCCCACAAAATTCTCAATGGGGTTCAAGTCCGGGCCTTGAGCTGACGTATCCAACACATTTTTATAGTTATAAAGTAGCCAGCACCTCAAAATATTTGCCTTATGTTTGGGATCATTGTCTTGATAAAACCTAAAAATTGGTTTGCCATTGACAAAGAACCCAAATTTTATGGCACTTGTTATTAAATGTGTGCGCAAAATGTTCAAATAGTGTCCAGCATCCATGGTGTTCTCAATAAAACATAGATCTCCAACTCCTTTGCTTGAGATGCACCCTCAGACCATTACCGAAAGTTTTCCAAACTTTACAGTCGGTATTATATTTTTCTTCTCGAGGGCTTTTAAGGGCTTGCGCCACACTCTAGTTGGACCATCGTTATAATATAGCAGCATTTTGGATTCATCGCAAAATATTACATCATCCCAATATGAATCTGGCTGATTTCCGTGCATTCTAGCAAACGTTAGACGCCTTTGAACGTGATCTGCCGACATCAATGTTTTTTTCCGGGCTGCGCGGGACGAGAGATCGTTACGTTTTAGTGCACTTCTGACACTTTTGATGTTTTATTGAGAGCACCATGGATGCTGGACACTATTTGAACATTTTGCGCACACATTTAATAACAAGTGCCATAAAATTTGGGTTCTTTGTCAATGGCAAACCAATTGTTAGGTTTTATCAAGACAATGATCCCAAACATAAGGCAAATATTTTGAGGTGCTGGCTACTTTATAACTATAAAAATGTGTTGGATACGTCAGCTCAAGGCCCGGACTTGAACCCCATTGAGAATTTTGTGGGCTAATCTGAAGAAGAGAACCGCCAAAAAGCATCCAAAGAATAAAACTGAGCTGAAAACCATTGTTTTTGAAGAATGACAAAATATCCCAGTGGAATATGTCAGAAACCTGGTCCAATCGATGAATAGACGCTTGGGAGCAGTCATAGATACCAACGGAGGCCACACAAAGTATTAGTTTTAACTAAAAAGTAGTTAAGACACTATAATGAATTAATAGTTTTAGTTGTGTAAACACTTTCTTGGCAGCTGATTTTTGTTACTCTTTTTGTTTTTTGTCGTTTTCTTTTGTTAATGGAAACATAATGTTATTTTTTTTTACTTACTAATAAGTTAATTGTTCAATTTACCTATTTGCATTAAAAAAATTTGAATATACATATTCTTTCTGTTTTTATTTCGCTTCAAAGTAAAAAATTAAAATTTTTTCCCTGTGTGTAAACACTTTCTTGCCAAACTGTATATATATATTTATATACATATCTATATATATGTGTGTGTGTGTGTGTTTGTGTATATTTAGATATATGTAGGTATGAACAATCTGACACTGTGCTAAAGGACGGAACGACGCCGACCGAACTCTGTGGCATAGGCCATAAAAACGCGTGACAGGACAAAAAGCAAGCAAGAGGCGTTAGACTGTGTGTGTGTGTTGGTGTGCTGGTGTGTGTGCGGCCGCTAGGGAGTTCACTTTTCTCTCTCTGTTACCACCCCCTACCCCCTACCCCCTGCACCCCTCACCTTTCCTCCTCTGTTCATCTTCTTTTTGTTTCGGGTGCTTCTTTCAAGCGACGGCGGCGACGGCAAGGTGAAGTAGATGAAGTGAATGCTGCTAAACAAAAAGAAAAGAAAAAAGAGGCAGAGGGAAACGAAATTCCAAATGCAGAAATGGAGACAAAGTGTAGAATGGACGTCCGTTCCCCATGGGCGCAGACAGTGGCAGAGCGAGAAAGAGAGAGCGATAGAGAGGGCAAATCTGCTGGTTGCAAAGGGATACAGTTGCAGCCAGCTAGAAATGCCGAAAGAAATAGCTGAGCAAAGAGTAAATGGAAACAAGGCAGCTGCTAAGCACTTCAAGCTTAAAAAATACCGTTAACAACAAGAACAACAACAACAACAACATCGACGATTGTTTTGTTGCTGCTTAAAGATGCCACACACACACACACACACACAGACACACACGCACACTTGTTTTTAGCTGCCTTTGGCTTGTGTGTATGTACACACAGCAGCGAAGCAGCGTGCGAACAGCAATAGACGCTAATAAACGACGCTGCAAAAGCCAATGGCAGTGTGAAACGGTAAACGCGCACGCACACGCATAAACACACGCACACACACACACACACACACATAAGAACGAACGCGAGGCAGGCCATGTGCGTTTGTCGTGTCCTTTCGCAGCGGTCGCTTGCGGTTGTATGCGTATATGCGTGTGCTGCATAAATCCGCCAACAAGTTTCCCATTGTGCATGGCCAGCCGCCACCTGGCACTCCCACAACGGCCGCCCGTCGCCCACTCAGCAGCCATTTTGCCGTCGCTTTGTTGTGGCTGCTGTTTTAGCCTTACGCTCTCACGCGCGCGCTCTCTCACTCTCCCAGAACGCGCTTTGCAGCGTTCAGTGTGCGAGAGCGAGAGAGAGAGGTAGAGTGAGAGTGAGCGTGAGCCTGAGTGTGAGCGTGAGAGCGAGCGAGCGAGGTGCCTGTTTGTGCTTAGTTCGTTTCGTCAACGCCAGCAGCGCTGCTGGCTGGCACTGGCGCAGGCATGCATAGGCCTCTCTACATACATATATGATTGTGTGTGTGTATACATATACAGCTGTATAGGTGTGTGTGTGTGGGGGCTTTTTACAACGACAGTTAAGCGCTTACACGCTTCAGTTTCTCGCACACATTTTCGCTGTATGCTTTGCGCTACACGTTTGTTGTCGCTTGTTGCCATTGCCTGCGTTTTCGCTACAGCGTTTTACCGTTTGCTGCTGCGACGCGGTGCTTCTTCTTTTCGCTGCCGCCGTCGCCGCTGCCGCCGCTGCTGCTGCTCGTGCCACGCTTTGTCGTCGTGCGTCCTCGTCGTTTTGTTTGCTGTCGGTTTTTTCTTTCTTTTGCTTTTGTGTTGTTGTTTTTTCTTCTTTTGCTTTTTGTTGTTCGCTGGGGGAAAAAGAAGAAACGCGTTGGTGCCTCGGCCGTTGCTGCTGCTTCCTCTTCTACTACTGTTTTTCGCTGTGGTCCGCTTTGGGCATTTTTTCTTTATTACTGCTGTTGCTGTTGTTGTTGTCCTCTGCTGTTTGTTGTACGGTGCGTATGTTTCAATTCCATTTCGTTGCGCTTGCGTTTAGCCCACGTTTCAGTCGCAGTTGTCAGCGTTTATTGTATTTGTTTCATTTTTCTTTTTGTTGGTATTTCTTCTACATAATTTGATTGAATTGCTGTTGTTATACCTAGCAGCAGGAGAAGGCGTGTGCGTGTACGTGTGTGTCTGTGTGTGTGAGTGTGCAATTTCAGTCAAATAATGAGACACATTTAACTTCGTTCAAACTAAGCCCAAGTGAACTAAAAATAAAACAAATCTCAGCTTATTAAAGCTTATTAAAGAACGGAATTATTAATATTAATTTATAATTTATTATTATATAAATAGCTGTAGGAAAAAGGAAACTTCCAATTAAAAATAAACAGGCAAAATCCATATGAAAATAGCATGCTTTTGCGGATATTTATAGCTGTCACTGTGTGTGTGTGTGTGTGTGTGTGTGCGTGCCTATGTGTGTGTTTGTGCTTTTTTGTGTGTGTCGTACCTGTGCGACAGTTATCTCCCTCTCTATTTCTCTCTCTTACTATGGCATTCTTTGCTCTGTGCTGTGGCCCCAAAAGGTTCAAGGTTGTCCAGTTCAGTGCATGAAATGGAGCACACAGTCACAACAACGACAACAACAACATGAGCAAAGCGCGCCAAAAAGAACACCCCGAACACGCCTACAAATTCAACCACCCAGAGGGCAGCCCCTCAGTCCCTTCCCGCCCCTCTCGCCAACTAGTGGCAAAGCAACTTCAAATCAATTGCAATAATTAAACGGCAAATGAGAAGAACACGGCAAAAGCTAGAGCAAGAGAGAATAGGTGGATAGGTGTATGTGTGTGTGTGTGTGTGTGTGGCAAAGGGAGTCGCTGCTGAAAATCAATAGGCAGAGGACATATGTATGTGTGCTGGCCCTCTCGCTCGCACCCACGCCAAGCGTCTCGCTCGAATTCGCACAGCAAACAACAACAACAACAACAAAAACAAACGAAAAACAACAGCAGCAACATCGTTGCGCCTATTTTTATAAAAAATGAAATAACTTCAAAACAACATTTATATATACATTTCTATACATGTGTGTGTCTGTGAGTGTGAGCTACGCCTAAAAGCGGAAATTAACATTTTCACTTGCTGTTTCCGGTTGCCACGACACGAAGCGACAGCACGACAGGACACGACCCAACCTAGTTGTTGCCATATGTGTTTGAGTTCGCGCGCGCGCGTATGTGTGTGTGTGTGTGCTACCAGATTTATTTACAATAGTCCGAAATCGACTAATTACAAAATCAATTAAAGCAGCTTTGGCCCAATAACAGAAAATTATGAAATAAAATGCAGAAAGCTGTAAGCAGATAGCAGCAGCAGCAGCAGCAGAAGCAGAAGCAGCAACAATAACAACAATAACAACAGTCGACTTGCTGCGCCAACAACATGTGACAAAAGTGCAGCAGCAGCAACAACAACAATAGCTATGCGTCTGCCCCACAAAGTGTGTTGCAATCAAAAACAGCTCTAGCAGCAGCAACAACAAACAACCAACAACAACAAACAACAAATCAAACAAGTCTTCTACATCAACAACAACAACAAACAGCTTTACCAATACATAAAAATAAATATAATTAAATAAATCTACATATGAATCTATGTATATAAATAAATATAATTGCCTTGCTTGCAATCATGCAACAAATATCAACTAAATGTTAACAACAGTAACAACAAAAGCCACAGCACTAATAAGGACAACAACACAACGACGACGAGGACAGCGACAACAAATGCGAACGGTTCAATGGCAACGCCCAAAAGTATGCAACGCTTTGTTGGCCAGCCGCAACTGAGACGCAGCTACAAATAGCAGCAAAGTGTGTATGCCACACAGTGTGGCAGGCACAAGCAGGAGCCGGAGCAGGAGCCGGAGCAGGAGCCGGAGCAGGAGCCGGAGCAGGAGCCGGAGCAGGAGCCGGAGCAGGAGCCGCAGTCGGAGCAGGAGCCGGAGCCGGAGTTGGAGCAGGAGCAGGAGCCGGAGTTGGAGGCGGAGCCATTTGGAGCGCAGAAAACTGGCAGCCAGCTGAACTAGTTGGACGATAAGCAGCAGCAGCCAGCGCTTAGTGAACGTTGGCGCACTTACAAATTCAACCAACTTGCTCGTCCTCAACCATTTCCCGCATCGATTTCATCGAGAGATGGGGCCTAACGCCGGTTTTGCGACCGCGCCAGGAGCAACCCTTGAGCGGTGAAAATCTATCCAACGCCTCGCCCCCTCTTCTGCGTGATAGGTAACAATTGAAACTCGATTAATTAAAACACTTTTAACACTTGAGAAATTCACAGTTAAAAAACAACAGAATACAAAACAAAAATAGGGGAAAACTTTTACACTTTTACAATAATAGCTTAGAGCTCTATGAATAAAATATTTCCAAGCATGAAAAAAACGCAAGCGTTAGTTAGTTGAATTCCATTTTGTTTCATTCCAAAGTTTGATGTGAAACGAAATGAGCTGGAACAGGGCAAATGTATTGACATTAATGCAGTTATAACAGAATATAACAATAATATTTAATTGCGCAAGGTATTGTTTCAGCTTGCGGGGAACATTGGGAAACAGCGAAACACAATTAGAAATGGGCTGAAATTTACTCTTCATGCCACACAAATTCCAATATCCATGATCTGAAATTTACAAAGTAAATGAACTGGAATGAATGAAATAGAGTGAAACGAAAGGGAATGTGAAGCAAAAAAATGAAATGCTTGCAATTAAATTCAATAAAAGCGCATGCATGAAATGAAATGAAATCGAATGGAATGGAATGGACTTGAATTAATGAACTCAATCTAAATGTAATCAAAAGCAGTCTATGAAGGTCTGAGTTTCCCTAATATTAAGTTATGCTTAAAAATGCTGGAGCATATCTGAAATCTAGAAATCTAAAAGTTTTGGGGTTTCAGTGTGACCCAATTAAGTTTAAATTTAAATGGACAGCCAACACTTGACATAGCAAATTCTGGAACATTTTTGTATATCCTCTATAAATATATATAGCATATATATATGTAGAGCATACGTATATATATATATATATATTTACACACATATATGACTTTTTGCACTCTGTTCTGAGCTTGGCCTTTGCCTGTGCGCGGGCTGAGGCGACGTAGCTGTGTGCACAAAATTGCATTGCATAGCGACAGGCGCTGGCGTTGGCGCTGGCATTTTGTGCCTTCTGCAATTTATATTTAAACACGTAAGAGGGCTTAACTCCAGCATGAGCAACTAGAAAATACCCTGCGTATGAGATATACCAAATAAATTTCATTAGATGTATGGCTATGAAATATCGATTTTTAGCGTTAAAAATAGAATGGAGAAGGGAAGTATTTTTGGCTAACTTAAAATCATATATTGTACTGAGATAATATTTATATCAAACTTGATTGCTGTAGTCAGAGATCCATATCAATATGGATGGGCAGACTGACAGATGAATAGATTGACAGCTGGACTGGAGTAGACCGACTCAGTATATAGTCATATGGTATATATGTATATACACTCTATGGAGCCACCAGCTGTGACGTACATTTGTAAGCAACCAATATGCACTGTATTGACATTTGCAATGGGTGTTCAGCGTATAAAAAGGGCACCAATGGCTAGTTGTCCATGCCAAGTAGTCCGCACAATGGCATGTATGCGGCAATACGCACACATGCACACATATATATGCACACATACGCACTACATCTGTAAGCTGTGTGTTTATATATGGCCAATTTGATGATGGCCCATGCGGCGTATGCGCAATGTGGCATCAACGTGACATTGGCAGCAGCAACAGTCAAAGCATCAGCATCAGCAGCAGCAGCAGCAGTAGCTTTTAACAGCAATAGCAACAACAACGCTCACCATCATCGTTTAGAGCTGTGTGTTGTAGAGTGGGCTGGGGGGTTGGTTGGCCGCCTCTCATTGAGACATAACAATATCCTTTGATAATATGCCCCATAATCAAGTCAATGAGTATTGACATCCGTTTGACATTGATAATGAGATGTGTGCTTCGCTCTCTCACCCGCTCTCGTCCCTTTTTTGTGTGGCACTTAGCTTGGAGTGCAAATAAACTATTGAGAACACGAGCAGCTCGCAGCAAAGCCGATTGGGGCCAAACAGCTAAAATGCTTAGACTTTCACTTAATCCCATTCCCATTCCCGGCCGGCTTGTTTTGCCCTGCTGCTGCTCTCTCTCTCTCTCTCTGTCTCTCTCTAGCGTCTGTTGGGGCAGCCAAGTCGAACAATTGCCGCATATTTCAACTTGCAACTTGACTTTTCAACCTTTTGTTGCTGTTGCTGTTGCTGTTACTGTTGCCGTTGCTGTTGCTGTTGCCGCTTTGTTTTGTTTCGCAGCTGCTGTCATTGTTCTTGACTTTTGATCCTTGCTGGCAGCGACAGGCGACAGGCGACAAGCGACAAGCGACGTCAACGTCAGCAACATGAGCAACAAAGGCCATAACAATGCCACACGATACACACACACACACATACGCACACACACACACACACATAGATATATGGCTCGCTTTTGGGTCTGTCTGGTCTGCTGTGCTTTGTGTGTTTCGCTTTCACTCGCTTAACTTTGTCGTCTTTTGTTGTTTACATTCTGCTTGTTACTTTTATTATGGCCACGTCTTTATCAAGCATTTATCTATATCAACTGCTGCTCATCTTCGTCCTCCTCCTCATCAGCGTTATCGTCTTCGTTTGGGCATAAAAATTAACACCGCATGTCAAAGACATAATGAAAACTTGGCACTTGGTCGCGCATTCAGCTAGTTCGCCAATGGCCAAGCGGAACAATTGGCATTGCTTAGAATGTTCAGAAAGCCAGAAAGCCATAAAGCCAATTCCGTTCATTGTGTTTATCAAGTCTATTAACTAGCCCCATGCCACACGCCATCGGCCACATGCCACATGCCACATGCCACATGCCACATTGTTGCCACTAGCTGACACTGCAAATCAGCCTGATTAATGCTGTCGACAATTGTACAATAAACTGCCACCACTGCTGGATAATATTTGAAAATACTTTCCACTCCCTGCTCTCATTACGTTGCTAACCACACTGAAGTCAGGCAGCTGTCAAGCTTTCAAGTATTCTTAAACTAATTTGGAAAGTAATCAATTCGAATAAAGCTTAACAAAGCGCATTACGTTAGAGTCGCTGGCAAATAGATTAGATTGTAAAATTGTTTATAATTAGAATTGACATGTTGAAGCATATATCGATACTATCTCCATAATAAGCTTCATTACACATATTTGAAAAGCAATTACAGTTGTTATACATAGGTATATTAGATATGCTCAGCTAAATAAAGCAAATGATATTGTAAAATGATCGATATCTGTTCTTAAATCATTTATTATATTTGATTGCTGTTCAAATGTATGTAACAGGCAGAAGAAGGCGTGGCTGACCACGCCTATTCTTGATAAGGGCAACGAGATGAGTCCGTCCGTAAATGAAAAGCAACAGAAGTAGTTATATACCGAGTATGCTTAGCTAAATGAACCAATTATTATTTTTAAGTTATCGATATCTTTTGTTAAATCATTTATTATATTTAATTCTTACCATTTTCCGTGATTTTCTTGTTAGCTTTTCATAAAATATAGCAAACGATATCTATGATTTAAATTTTATTGCCGCAATTACAGACAGAGTCAATCGATAAATTTGTATCGAAATATTGTAGCACAAAGCTATTTACAAGATGTTGAATTTTATTGTCTCGGAGTCAATCGATATATTATATACAATGATATATACTGCTATACTTAAAATTTGGATTTATCGATTATATATATTATATAACAATTAAATTTTTTTTAAACAGCCTATCGATAAGTAGTTCAATTTTTCTCATAAAGAAAAAAACTGATCACGAGATGTTAGAAGTTTTATGCCTTGCATTAAACACGTATAATTAATATATATATAAATATATTATATTATAATATATATATATAAATATATTAACCGACTACGCTTAGCTACATTAGAGCGATTACTGTTTGAAATTTATCGATTGATAATCTTGTTTGAGGTATTGAAAGAAGCTTAGTTAAAAGTCAATATCTATTGATAAGTTTAAACAACAATAATTATATGTAGAATCATAATACCCATAGTTATCGATAACAATAAATAACAATATATATATATAACAATACTTAAAAGTGTAACATTAAAAATCGATTTTTATCCATAACAATAATAAGTAAAAACCAGTAAGAAAGCTATAGTCGAGAGTGCTCGTCTACGAGATCCCCTGAACACTTCAAGGAACTAATATTTCAATTTAAGTAAGTCTTCGCTTCTTTTCTGCTCATGAAAGAAACAAAGCGTGCACACACACATACACACATACGCACGCACGTATAAGCAGGCATGGGCTGCAGTGTGGGCTTACTATGTTAACTTATTTGTTTAATAACTTTTTTTGTAGACGAACAATCTTTATAAAACTTTCAGACCATGATAAGACCATTAAAATGTGTGTATGTGCCAAAGCCATGGTCTCTAGTATATGAAATACGCTTTTTGCAAACCTCTAGGAAAGGGGGTGTTTTGGGGGTTTAGGGGTGAAATATAACAAAAATTTAAATTCTATAAAATACAAATGACTCTACGTTTAAAATTTGAGGACTCTAGCTCTAAAGATGTGGGAGATATAATTTTATAACTGATTTGCGATAAGGTTTTCCATTGATAACAAAAAAACGGGAGAAGTTATCGATTTTTGGAAATAAACTTGATCAAGTCTCTTGCTCTTATATCTTCTGAGATCGACGCGTTTAAACATACGGACAGACAGACAGACAGATAGACAGACGACAGGGCTAAATCGACTTAAATCGTCGCCCTGATCAAGAGTATATATACTTTATGGGGTCTGCCACGCCTCCTTCTGCCTGTTACATACTTTTAACAAAACCATTATACCCTGATTTCCCATTTTCAATGGGTTCAGGGTATAATTATATATATAACAATTTTGAAATGTATAACATTAATAATCAGTATTTATTATCGATAACAATAAACAATAATAATTAAGTTCGCTTTAATCGGAATTGCTGTCGGCAATCATTATTGAAACAATCCAATTAGACCTTTCGATGCTGGCAACGCCACTTCACTCGAGCAACTGCCAGCAGTTACATCACTTGAGTGTGTCTGCCTGAAGTTGACCAGAAGCGAAAGAAAATCTATAAGAAAATTGCATGGCGCAAAGAAAAAACGGTATACATAGGGAAAAAGACAACCGCTGCATGTAGTTGTGGCACACTTGGACACGCTTCGCTTCGAAGATATTTGGCCAAGTTGTTGGCTGTGCACAGCTCCGTTAAGAGTCCACATACCCTCTAGACAGTTGACGAGAATTGGGATGGCTTGATGGGGCATGCAAGTCGAACAGGCAGAACATTCTGCAAATGATTCTTCTTTAATATCGATTGCAGCTACAGGGTATTTGTTGTTGCATTCATCGCATTCGCTTCTGCTCGGCTTGGGGCAGTTGCTTCATCAGCTTTGCTGTTTGGATAATAAACGAGCTGGGCTAAAGTTTCAACAAGGCGGCACAGCGGAACACATTTAAAATGCCAGCCACCCACACTTGCTCCGCTGCCCACGGGGCGGTGCAAACAGCCCCACCTGCACCAGCACCTGTACCACCATGGCACAATAGCAACAAGCGTCGCTTGCATGTTTTCCACCGCACAATTTGAGAACTGCTGCCAAAAATAACAGCAACACAAATTGCGCACGCAAAGTTGCGCTAGCCAAGGTCAGCCAACTGCAACAGCAACGGCAACAGCAACAGCAACGGCAACAGCAACAGCAACGGCAACAGCAACAGCAACAGCAACAACTTGTGAGTAGGTTGCCCCATGTGGCAGACACGTTTCAGGCTTTAAGTCGGATTTGCATAATTCGCCGCCTTCTTTGGCCGTGATTTTGCCTGGCTTTGGCGATTGATTGCAACGCTGTCTTCAGCACTTGCCACGCGACGCCAGTGTCTGCCCCTATTTCTGCCACTATCGTCCTCTCTCTCGCCTTCCTTCACCGTCTCCCTCTTTCCCACTCTCTCTGTCGGTGTCTATCTTTGTATCTGGCTGCCACGGCAAATGCCACGAGCTCAAATGCAAACTCAAACGAAAACCCATTTCGAGCAACGTCCACACACAAATGCAAATACATTCAGATTTACCTATATACAAAGAGAGAGAGAGAGAGAGAGAGAGAGAGAGAGAGATAGAAAAAAGTGATTTTTCATTTCGTTGAAACAAATGCATACATACATACATATATTTAGCGATAAAGTTGATTACTTTGAGTTAAAGTGCAATTTGCGCACTTAAAAGATCTTAAATTTTCGATATTTTATAGTGAGTTTTATTGTTCATTGCAAGAGCTACCACTAAAATACGCTAAGCTCATATAAATGAACTTATATAATGAAATATATCCAATTGCTATTTGAAATATTAAGTTTTAGTCTTCTGCAACCTCTTTGGCAACTTAATCTTAGTTGAATTCAATAAAAGAGATCTTAAAAGGCTGTAGATGATAAGGAATGCAGTACACATAGGTAAAGGGAACAAATATTTATACAGGTCAACTTTAAGGGGATAGATAGACTGATTGATTTTAAGTCCAGACCCGATCCAGTATGTCTGGATATTGATGGCATCTGAGTCTTCTTCAGGTGATAGCAGATCTTTAGGCTATACTATCTAGCTAAACCTATTCATACTGTCTGGGTAAAGATCTATTTACTCGAGGTATTAAAACATTGGTCGCCCATCATATTGATATTTATGGGTCCATATACACATTGTATATTCTTTTACGATTTTTTCTTATTTCCTTAATATGGCTTTAATAAAATTACTTTTAAACATATTATATGATCTACAATCCTGATTTTGTTTTATGCCTCAAATATACACGTTGTTATATATATATTTTTACCTTGATTAAAGTTTTTGTAATATTAGAGTATTCCCATTGCCCCCAATCAGATTTCATTTACACTTTATGTTCAATCTGTGAAAGTCCTCATTTAAACTTTATTTTACTTATTTACACAACTCTGCTTCATTTTACTCTTTTGATATTCTCCTTTAGTGTCGATGGCTCTATAGTTAAGCATCGGTAACCTTATAACTAAGTATCGATAGTTAACTATACATACACTATACTACACTACAAATGTAAATTGATTTGCAACGTCAAATAACATCATTCATGAGCAACCTATGTGAAATAAACCTTAAATATTTGCTTAGACGTTGTCTTCTCCCGTCTTGCTTAACTAGTCATTGTCTCTCCACTGAGCAAAGATTTTTTTTAGTAATGCTCGAAGAACCAACCGATAGAGCTACAACTACT
This sequence comes from Drosophila hamatofila, assembly GCA_035045345.1. Lineage (NCBI taxonomy): Eukaryota > Metazoa > Arthropoda > Insecta > Diptera > Drosophilidae > Drosophila > Drosophila hamatofila. The sequence goes on along the minus strand of JAWNPA010000039.1, from coordinate 4,644,676 downwards.
TTAAACAGTTCGTTGCGCCATTACAATGGCTTTTATTTAAATTTCATATCATTACTTCTAAAAAAAACTTATTTCTTTTGACATGGTGTCGTTGGAGCTTCATATCCCTACACACCATTTTTTTTTATGTTGAGAATAGTCGTAAGTTTGTGAATGTTCTTCCGCAATCCACTTGCAGATAATGGCATCAAGTGCCCGTCAATACCAAGTTCACACTTAAACTTATGTGTATATATGTAAATATAAATATATATATATATATGTGTAAATATCATATTATTACCCTCATGAGCTAAAGTGTTTTAATCTTGTTAGTTAATTAATTGCTTCAAATAGTTTTCAAATAAGGCTTCCAAGATAATGACAATAAACAATTTCTAACACTTTATTGGTTACATTTGCTCAAATAAAGTGTACTAATTGATCTAAACAAAAAGCACTTAGTTTATGGCAGTTTCAACGTGCATAAAAACTTTCGATAATCAAATTGTAAAGTTTTCATATTACAGACACATAAAAGTTAGTGTGGCTTTTCTGACAGTCGACGATAAACAGAAAGACAGCTGAGATTTCCGAAATTCAGAGATGAGAGAAACTAAGAGAAGCGTTCAATTATAATACAGATGTATGTATATGTGATATGTACATATATCTTATATATATATTTCACATATATATTACAAGCGTCATGCCCTTGCTAGACAATCAAATAACTTTCATTACATGACTGAAACTCATTCGATTTTAATGGTGTATCGCCTGTTTTTTGCTCGTTGATTTTCGTTTTATATATTCATATGCAAAATTACAATTGATCAATGCCTTTAGATTATAGAAATTCATATGTCAAGTTGTCGCATCTGTAAGAAAAGATTTATATCTACATATATTAAATGGCTGCGCCTTGGGGTATGCAGTAGATTTTGTTTTATAAAAAGCTGCTGCTTCAGCTAGTTTTTCTACTTCATCTTCTTCTTATTCTTCTTCTTCATTGATTGCCATTTGCAGCAGTTTTTATTGTCAGCAATTTTGATTAACTGCACTCGCACACACACACACACACAGACACATACAAATATATTGACACACACACACGCACACACTGAAACACTCGCAGTTGATTAAGTAGATGCGCCAGTTCAAGGCTCTTGGGGACAAGTTGGCCAAATTGATGTCACGTATTTGGCCCGCGAGTGTCGCAGCATTTGCTGCTGCTGCCGTTGCTGCATTTGCATTTAATTTTTCGCCATTAATTGGCCCCACAGCAGCAGAAGCAAAATATATATATACATATATACAATACATATATACATATATACATATATATATATATTTATGTGGTAAAACGTGCCGCAGCATGAGAAATGTGCAGAACATGCACATTGCATATACCCTATACGAAGACATGGACTAAAAATAGAGTCTACTGCAATATATAAACGTGTCGAACAAGCAGGCGAGAGGCTTAGCGAGAGAGGGAGGCGGGCGAGTGGGAACTTGGACAGACAGTGCCAGTGCGAGAGCAGATTACTCGTGTTGCCTTGACCGGCATGCATTCAGACAAGAGCACACACACACACAAACACACACACACACACACACATACAGAGGCAGACAGGCAAAGTGAGAGGCTTAACAAGGCATGAAAAGGGGTAGTGGGGTGATGGGAGTGGACTGCCTAGGGGGTAGAGGGATAGGCTGCCTACCAAGATGCTGTCCATAAGATTTATGAGCTGTGATTTTGCACTAGAGGCGACCTGCTTTCGACTTGGCACTGCTATCGCATTGAACTTCAGCTGCATGCAGAAGCCGTAGCTGCTTATGCAATGCCTGCTACACAACCGGAAGTGCAGCAACAAAATCCGAATTCGAATGCGAATGCGAATGCGAATGCGACTACGACTGCTGCGAATGCGAAGCAGCGTGTAAAAGCAAATGAAAATGTTAGCCCGGCTTCAAAAAATAGGTCGAGACACGGCGTGGCGTTGCGCGATGCTTGCACAATGACGTCACAGTCGTGCCGCTGACCCATATACACACACATGCATGTGTATATAGTCTGATATTTGCGGCATGTGATAGAGCGAGAGCGCAACAGCTAAAGCATTTACATAGATAAACACACACACGCACACACAGAGGAAAAGCAGGCCGCCTATCAAGTAGTTCGTGTGTGTGTGAATGAATATTCAACCTGAGCACACACATACACGCACACGCATGCAGTTTTGTGTTGGTGTTTTGCATAAAACTTCAATTGTTTGTTGACATTTTATGGGCATGTATGCGTGCTAGTGTGTGTGTGTGTGTATGTGTATGTCTGCCTGACCGCTGTTGCCTGTGCTTAATTATCCGTATGCACAGATTGTGCTTGTGGCAAAATAAAAGGCGGCATAAACACACACACACACACACATACATACATATATATATATATGTCACTTGGCGTGTGTCGCTGACGTCATGCGCAATGCAACATGCAACACGCAACGCGACACGCATGCAGCATAACCTCAAAGCCGAGTCTGTTAGCATCGCGCCCAGTCGACTAGTCAATCGGCCTAGTCGCTGCCGCTTGGCCAACAATTCGGCTCAGTTGGCATCTCAATTATGCAGAATTGCATTTCGTTGCCTCACACTCACGCCCACACCTACCACGCCCCCGCCGCCCAGCATGCCCATCATGTCTGTGGCAAGTGGAGCTGTGTATCTATGCGAGTCATCAAATATGCAATTATGTGGCCAAAATATTAAGCCATCCAAACGGCTCCGTGCCGTGGGCGTTGGGCGGGGAGGCGTGGCAGGTGATTTACTTGATTGCTGGTTTGCCTAGCGATTTTGTTTCTTTTTTCTTTGCGCTTGTCTTTCGTTTTTTTGGACCGCCGACCGACCATGCACTTACACGCTTAATTAAATGCGCCGTCCGCCCAAAAGTAGGCAACATGCCATGCAACAACGCCTCGACAGCCAAACATTGAGAAGAAAGTGAAGTGGCATCTGCTCAACAGCCACATATCCTCTAGGAAGGATAGTCGATGAGTGAATTGGTATATTCTTATAAGCCAGACTTTGTTAAATTCATGCCATTCAAATTCAGTATCTGACAACAGGATTTGTATAATTAAACACTAAAACAATTACAAATTCCTACATTCTCCGATTGATTTAGTATAAACAGGCAGCTGTTCAGCTGGTGTATCTATTAACCATTCTGATGGTCTGAACTTTATACAGCGTTGCTTCCTTCTGTTCCCAATAGATCAGCTTGTGCTTTATTTAGTTGATAATGGTTGAACTTATAGTACATGAAATATATTTATTTACCATTTAAAGCTAGTCTCATCAATATCAAGTTACCATATCATTCAGCTTTATGGCATAAGTTGGATAACAAAAATTTATTTTCAATGTAATACAATATTTTTAAATCAATTTAATGCAAATATCAAAATCAGCATATTTTGTATTAATTTATATGTTTGCTGCTTGTTGGTTTACAGTTAAGAATATGTAATTTTAAAGACTTGAGCAAGAAAACTGAACAATATTTAGTGGAGGCGATACGATCCTGGCACAGCTTCATTTTGAATTTGATGTCATGCCTCTTGAACTACTAGCCCCTACTACTAGCTCTGCTTTGATCGATGCTCTCTCAGCTTGGCAAGACGTTGGCCTCTTCTACATTCGCTTTCATATTTAAGCACTCGCCTGTCATATCTCTTCATATTGCTCGAGTCTCCGTAGTCTCTTTATAGTTTATAGCTTAATAAATGTTGAACTATTGTGAGATAAAAGGGCAATTTCACTTGTAATTTCAATTTAACAATACGATAAACCTTCTCATGTGTGCAGGGTATCAACGGGTGGCCAGGCCTGGCACCCGCAGCTCGATAAAAAAATGAAAACAGGGAAAACAGCTGCACGTTGTTGGCAACATCAGCGATAAGGGCGAAAGGCTGCATAAAATTCTTTTGGCTGCCATTTTGGGCACTTTGCCAGCCGTGGCGCCTCTTCATATGCAACGCCTTTTACTACAGCTGCAAGAGCATATATATATATATATATATATATATATATATACATATATACATGTATATACATATATATATATATATATATATATATATATATATATATATATATATATATATGTGTATATGTATAGTGAGTGGGCATATCTATGTGGATTGTAATACAATTTCAATTACATGTGTAAACATTTATTGCCTTCCTGTACGGCCGCGGGCTCAAGACCAGCAATAACAAGCGCAGGAGGTAGAGTTATGTGTGTGTGTGTATGTTAGTGGCATGTGGCGTGTGGCAGGGCATTGAGCCAAAAAGTATTGCTATTTGCCGCCAGTTGAATGCGCATTAAATGGTTTTCAATGGGCCCCGGTATGCCACATGTGACTGCGGTCGAGGATGAGGATGAGGATGAGGATGAGGATGAAGGTGAGGTGTGACTGCAGGTGCGGCTTGCCACACTGCATGCCCCAAAAGCCAAAGGCAAAGCCAAATGAATAACAGCTAAATGGTAAATACCACACAGCAAATCAAATATCAAACATCAAATATCAATTACAGCTCAACATTTGATTTGATTGCTGCATAATGCATCTCGTGCATATTTCATTCTGCATACAAAATTCACTCAAAACAAATTCCAATTTGTGATAGTTCATTTTAATAGATTGAGTTGACAAATAGGGGCAAAGCCTCCGAATATACGAATATACAAAATGTTTTTACGAAAATGTGTGACAAACACAGACGATTGTCAAAGTGCTTCAGCCTCAGCCTCAGATCAAGCATTAGCATCTGCTTTGGCTTTGGCTTCAAATTCAGTTTCACATTTTGCTTCTGCTGCGGGCACTCAAGCAAATTTAAATACATAATCCAATTGGCTCATTTCGTGACAAATATCTGTGAATTTCTTGCGACTTAAGTACTTGTAAATACTTTTTAAGCCGCAGCTTCGAGCTGTCGCCCGAAGAAGCTATCAGAGTGAGTAGCCTTAAGTGCCTGGCTGAATGTGCGCCCGACTCCTATCCGTTGATTTGCCTTTCTATAGTCAAATAAATCCGACAGGTTTTCCCTGCGCGTTACTTACGACTTTTGGTTGGGTTTAGCAGCAGATGGCGGAAAAAAGTATCTTCAATTGGTGCGAAGTGATGGCAGCGACAGCTGGATAGACCAGCTCAGACCCATTGCTTAGGCAACAGATTTATTTTCCATGCAAATAACAGTTTGTTTAACTGGCTCCATCATCACCTCCTATTCCTGTTTGTTACTCCAACCCAATCTCAGCTCTCTCAATCCTGCTCGCTGTCTCAATAAACATGTACATATGTACAGGGTGTCTCAAAAATTATGCAAGAAGTAATTTTGACAGAAAACAGTTGTTTTCTTTTAATTGTTTTTTTTTTTTTTTTTTTAATTTATTTTTGATTTATATAGTAAACAGTATAGGGTTAAGTATGAAGCAGCACTCCGGGTAAATGGCGTCCACGACTTTGCTGGCACATAAGCAATTTTTTGTTGAAATTTCCTATGATTGCATTGAATAAGTGTGGCTGAATTTCAATACAGCGCTCAATTTCCTCCTTCAAGGCGTGGATGGTCGTGGGCTTGTTGAGATAAGCCTTAGACCTCAGAAAACTCCAAAGAAAAAATCAACGGCGTTAAATCGCATGATCTGGGTAACCGATTCTGAGCATCAAAACGGGAAATCACACTACTAAAACACACTGTTTCGCACTAATGGCGCAAAATTCAAATCTTGCGTGGGGCCATTTACCCGGGGTGCTACTCCATACTTAACCCTATACGGTTTACTATGTAAATCAATAAAAAAAAACAATTAAAAGAAAAAGCTATGTTTTCTACGTTGTTTATCAACACAGCAATTATGATATAAAATGACAAAATGAGATGAAGAAAGACAATGTTTGTATTTCTATCTCTCTCTCTTGCTAGGACTTAATCACGTTACATCTCTGTCTGTTTATCTCCCTCTCCTTTTGTGTATCTCTTTCTCTTTTTACATTTTCCTCTAGGCGTCTCTCTCAATCTGTTTCTCTCTCACTCTTTGCCATCTATATCTCTCTCTGTCTCTCCCTTTATATACCTGACTTATGTCTGTCTCTATATATCTCTCTCTTCTTTTCTGACCACCTGTACTCTACTTTCCCTGCCCTCTATTTTTCACTCTGCCCATATCTTAATCTCATTCTCTATCTTACATTCTGCCTATTTGTCTCTATACTTCAAACTTTGTCTCATCTCTCTCTTATTCCAGACAGACGTCTTCATCTCTCTCTCTCTCTCTCCCTCTCTTTCTCTATCTCTATCTCTCTGTCCTTATCATTACTTCTGTCCTTCATTTATTTCTTCCTCTCATTATTTCTTTCTTTAGCTCCATCTGATTATTTCTCGCACCCTCGCTGTGTTTCTCTCCCTCACTCTCTCTCACTTAATAGACTTTTTCTTTTCCCATATCTCTTGGTATTAACCTCCGACTCTTATTATTACGTTTAGTTTTTCAAAGTATAAATGGCATCCTGCTTTGCATGATGCTGGTGATTTATTAAACTTGAATCTATTAAGCTGAAAACTAAATCTTCTTATAATCAAAGTTGACATTTGGAAAATATTTAATATCTAGTTTAACTGAACTTTCGCATTTATGTAACATATCTAATTTATTTATTTCGTTTTGTTCCATCAACAGGTCTTTGCCCAAATTGAGCAGTCAAGACGAAGAAGGGGGGGCTGGTCATGGCTTTGGTGGCGGACCACAACACTTTGAACCCATTCCTCACGATCATGATTTTTGCGAGAGAGTCGTTATAAATGTAAGTAATCGATCGGCGATCCAATCATTATGTTTATATGTATATCACAATCATGATTGCTTAAATTCCAGGTAAGCGGGTTAAGGTTTGAAACACAACTGCGTACGCTAAATCAATTCCCGGACACACTGCTTGGGGATCCAGCTCGAAGATTACGGTACTTTGACCCGCTTAGAAATGAATATTTTTTTGACCGTAGTCGTCCGAGCTTCGATGCGATTTTATACTATTATCAGAGTGGTAAGTTGCCAGCCAGATAGTAAATAGAATGCAAACTGAAGTGCCATTCACTTTTGACGAACAATTCTCTAATGTCTCTTCACTTTTACTCTTCTCTTCTCCCACTTACTACATACCACATACCAATACCAACACCGACAAAATAAACATACAACTCTCTATATACAATATGCTACGCCCATCATACACACACATACACACACACACGCATGCAAAACGATTACGATTCGCTTGCGTTTACTTCACAGGTGGCCGACTACGGAGACCGGTCAATGTCCCTTTAGACGTATTTAGTGAAGAAATAAAATTTTATGAATTAGGTGATCAAGCAATTAATAAATTCAGGTAAGCCGGTTGCCCCATAAATCTACCCAACAAAAATAAAAACGAAAACGAACAAAAATTTCAAAACAAGTTATGAAAATTCAATGAAGCAAGTGAGCCTGCTTTAGTAGAAAGTGCCCGACTGAGAAATACGTGGGATAGCGTGTGATCTAATAATCGAAGCATTCTGTCTCTCTTAATGAATTACCAAAGGCCTTTAGTAAAAAATCATGCACCTCAATACAAACATAATCTAGTCAATAATTATCCATTTTAAGTTTTAGCATTAAATATTCTCTATCTGCAAGTTTGAAGTTTGTTTAAATTAAGTTTAAGTTCTTGATATTGATATGAAAAGCTACAGAAAGCTTTTTTATGTAAGATTAAATTTGAAAAAAACAGATATAGCTTGTTTTTTTTTTCAAATTTAACTTCATTTTCCTCAAAGTTACACCAAATTCATTTAAAGGCGAACAGTATTTGGATATACGGGCTAATAACTAGCACCTTTATGTCGGGCAGTCTCATCTAAAGCTTCCCCATTTGCTTCTACACAGTTAAAAACGAAAACAAAAACAAAGGAATATTTACTTATAAACTCAAGTGCAGCAAATATCGCATTGGTTTTGCTTATTGGCGGCAGCTAATTGTTGAACCAACTTCCTTTCCCACAAGGCATGCAACACGGCACCAAGTTACCTGACACACAAGACAAACATAGACATACACACACACACACACAAGCACTCACACACAAACAGACGAACTAACAATTAAATATATTGCACATTAGATTGCATTCAGTAGAAACTGCAACAGTATTTGATATATGCACAATTGGGTTCTGCTACTATACTAGTAGTACTATACAATTTAAGTTCTACTTTCACTTTACACCTTTGCACACTAAATTCAATAAATAAATATTGATTATTTATGTATGTATTTAGTATAAGAATTTCCTTGACAGTGGAACATTTGAATATACGTATTTGAAAACACTTTTTTCGTTATCCATTATATTAATGTATTTTAAAAGTGTTGTTTATTAGCATACCAAGCATCTGGTATGCTAGGGTAAGTGGAATGTGGCATACGAAACATGGCATACTTATGCCATGAAACATGAGAATGGAACATGACTTAGAAAACATAAGAAGTATAAGAGCCATATATGATGTAAGAAACGTAGCATTTGATGGCAAATAAATTCAAGGGTTTTCGTTACATGAAACAAGAGAATGGAACATGAAAAACATGGCATGCATATACCATAGTGATTATGATATATGAAACGTGGTATTTGAAACATAGAAAATGAAATATGGAACATGAGAATGGAACAACAATAATAAAACATTGCGTGGAATTTGAAATATTCCAAATGAAATGAAGCCCTTTTGCTATATGAAACATGAGAATGGAATATGTCAAATGATACATAACATTTATATATCTTATACGATATATAAAAAAAGGTCTTGCAAGTATGGCATTAAAAATTAAGTCTTTCAAAAAAAAAAAAAAAAAAAAAAAGAAGAAACAAGAGAATGAAACACCAGGAATAAACTATAGCATACATTTACCTTTTATAATATAAGAAATGTGTCTTTTGAAATATGGCAAATGAATTAAGTGGAGAATGAAACATGACATATAAAACATGGAATAAATACCATAAATACCATACCATAAATTAAATAGTATATATATACTATATGACAATTGAGATGAATTATTTTTGTTATATGAAACATGGCAATGGAACATATGTATATCATTAATGATAATATAATACGTGGTATTTGAAAAATATGAGAAACGGAAAAAATGAAAATGAAAGAGGCCCTTTTAATACATATTGATACCATATAAATCATTTTTAGTATAATATATCATGTTAACTAGTCGGTATTGAATCACTAAATATATGTCATATTGAAAGTAATATATGTGTGTATAGCATACAACAGGTGATACACCTGTTATTATATGTTTACTAAGCTTCTTTGCCCTTTAAAAACTTGAAGTGTGAGTCATTGAAAACATAAATAGTCAATATTTCACAGTAGTTCCTTTAAGGAAAAGAATACAAATATATTTAAATCACACAGTTCTCTCCACACTCCTTTTACCTGAGCTTGCAGCTATTTGAATGCCACATTTATAGCCACAATATTGTGCTCATATTAAAAACAATTATGAAACGAGAAACAGCTCAACACACACACACACACACACACATGCAAATACACTTACACTTTTTGTTAAAGCTGTTGTTGAAATCTTTGGCTTCTCATTCAATCGACTTCAGTAGGCAATTATTGAACGTTTTACATACTTTGTGGCTTTCATGCGGATTGAATTAAACAAAGGAAATACACAAAAGACCTATACACACACACACTCGCACACACACACACACACACTCGACAGCTGCACAATGACAATAGAGCGAACGAAAGAGTATGAAAGCTCAAAGCCGTTGTCGAATCACTTGTTAATCACTTGACCACCAGCTTAAAATTTTGTTCATACGGCAATAAAAGGGGGGCACTGTGGCCGGCGTCGTTTAAGCCCAACCGGAGCAAAGATGATGAAGAAGAAGAAGACGCCAGATAACAAGCCGGAAGTCAAGCTTAGACTTAAAGTGCACCATATCAAACTTAAACCACAACCCTTCATGATTATCATTTCAACTTAAATGTATGTTATTGTTTTTGTTACTCATCGATAAGCGATAATCGATAAACGATTGATTTGAACTAGTACATTGCAATTGTAGAGCTCCCCAATTGGCTGCCAAACCAAAACGCTGCTTAGGGCAAACAAGAAGAATAGTCGAAATGAAAACCTTCAACACACACACATATATATACAAAATGATACAAATGCATTTGCGAATGTTGCTAATAACCATTAAACTTTTATTATCTTTCAATGCAGAGAGGATGAAGGCTTTATTAAAGAGGAAGAAAGACCATTACCGGATAATGAGAAACAAAGAAAAGTCTGGCTGCTCTTTGAGTACCCAGAGAGCTCGCAAGCCGCCAGAGTTGTAGCCATAATTAGTGTATTTGTTATATTGCTATCAATTGTTATATTTTGTCTAGAAACATTACCCGAATTTAAGCATTACAAGGTACGTACGAGACGAGCCTGGCATCCAAAATATACTCCAATATTTATAATAGATCTAATTGTAAATCATATTGCTTGACCTTTTCTCTGTTTTTGTCGTTCTTTTGTTTTTGTTTTTGCAGGTGTTCAATACAACAACAAATGGCACAAAAATCGAGGAAGACGAGGTGCCTGACATCACAGATCCTTTCTTCCTTATAGAAACGTTATGTATTATTTGGTTTACATTTGAACTAACTGTCAGGTATGATTAAACATTAAAAAACTTTAATTTATCAATAAATCAGTTTATAAGACTTAGAATCGTTTCGGGGTTGTTCACAATTTAATGAGTATTACATTAATGGGCATCTGCATCTTAGATCTTGAATCATACTTATTATTTTGAAACTAAATTAAATTACTTTTAAGCATTATTAGAGTTGTATACAAAAACAAAACTTATTGGAATCATGTAAGATATTGAAAACTTACAGAGAATTTAAATAAACAAGAAATTCAAAACGCTTAAAGGATACCAAGTATAAGATCATTAAGTTTGGCTAAATTATTTATGATTTATTTATTATAATGTCTAGTTAGATCTTAATCAATTTTCATACAATGGATAGAACATCTTGATATATATGTAATATATTTGTACGTTTTCTTTTTTTGCTTCTTCTTTTCCACACTGTATTACTCTTAATCATACTATGTTTGTCTCTCGCTCTCACTGTCTCTTTCTCTCTCTCTCTCTCTCCCCCTCTTTCTTTCTCGTTCTCGCTCTCTCTCTCTCTCTCTCTCTCTCTCTCTCTCTCTGAATCTCTCTATCTCTTTCTTTCTCTCTGTGTATTTGTGTTTCTTTGACGTCTCTGTCACAACGCGTTGGTACACTTTTCTGTTTTTTTCTGTTTTTGTATATTTTTTGTGTTGCGACCGCGCAGGTTCCTCGCATGTCCGAACAAATTAAATTTCTGCAGGGATGTCATGAATGTTATCGACATAATCGCCATCATTCCGTACTTTATAACACTAGCGACTGTCGTTGCCGAAGAGGAGGATACGTTAAATCTTCCAAAAGCGCCAGTCAGTCCACAGGTATGAGATTTTTGTTTGGCCAAAACTGTAAAGCTAATTACCCAAACACACATACACACACACACATATATACACACATTCAGTCATACACACATGACAAAACATGTACATTTTACATTTAAAAGAAGAGAATATGAAACTAAATTTGTATTATGTTTAATATATATTTTCTGTTTCTAAAAGAAGAAAGAAAAAAATTTAAAAATCTCTTTCAAACAAAAAATTCTGAAACTAATCTCTGTTTTTTTTTTTTTGTTTTCTTTTCTTTTGTTGTTAATAAGTAATAAACGAATTGCCTGCTTTGAACTTTATGATTTCTCTTTTTAAATTCTATATTTACCATATGAATGTGCTCAACTGGAAGAAACATTGAACATATACATATACATATACAAATACATACATATATAATCAGCTTATGATTTAATAGCAATGCTTCTGCCTACGTAATATACTTGATATATATACTACTTACCTATAAATGCCTATCCTAGTGCTCTTGCAATATTATCGTATTACAGTACGAATCATTGTTGTATATTAACTACTAACTCTAAACTAAAATCAAATACTCGAGACACAAATCTAACTGAATAATTTGTGGCACACACTTTCTCTCACACACAAATATACATAAATATATATATATACTTTCTCTCTCTCTTTCTATATATATATATATATATATATATATATATATATATATATATATTTATGTATTTATATACATTCTTATCTATATAAACTACTTACTTACCAAAAAAAAAAAAAAAACCTGTTGCATACATCTCAATCTACAAATCTATAAATAATTATAAATTTTTAGGACAAGTCATCGAATCAGGCTATGTCCTTGGCAATATTACGAGTGATACGATTAGTTCGAGTATTTCGAATATTTAAGTTATCTAGGCATTCGAAGGGTTTACAAATATTAGGACGAACTCTGAAAGCCTCAATGCGGGAATTAGGTTTACTTATATTTTTCTTATTTATAGGTAAGTTAACAACAAAGCAGCCAACAAAACCAATAACAAAAAAAAAAAAAAACAACAAACAACAACAGCTAAACATACACGCATACACACATACTTTGTATACATATTTTTTATAACTAACTGCTTACTTACAACAACAACAAAACAACTTAATACTATTTACTACTATTTTTGATACTAAACAACGACCTTCACGACAAGCGACCTTAACTCTAACAAGCCCACTCCAAAAACAATTCAGACCCGACCAATTTACCACTTAGGAATACAAAGAAACAATTTTTTTTAAAAATCCTGCTTAAAAAAATACTGAAAAAATATCCACAAAAATACAGATACAGTAATATTTTTAATACTTATAAATTATTTAATTCAAGTACATAACAAAAAGCCAGCACATTTTAAATTCCTCACTATTTGTTTAAAACACAAAAATACAAAAGAAAAGAAAAAAAAACAAATACACATACAAAAAGAAAACATTTTTTTCGATTTCAAATCGAACGTATATACTAAGTCAATTTATATGCTTTTTAACAATTTTCATTTGTCATTTCAATTATCCAAATCCAAAAAACCAAAGCTCCAGATTGCATTGAAGATCATCCTTCAAGCGAATGATCTTTTCTGTCTGTCAGTATTTTTGACTAAATTACCCATTTATACTTTAACTTAGGATCCATATGATGAGTTATCTATATAAATATATATGTATAAACATATATATAGATATATATATATATTGCCATATGATTCAAAGCAAACTAAACTAAAGTAATCCATACATTAAAGTAATCTACTCTACAAGTCTAGTTAATGCTAATTACTACCTAACAACTACAGTATATTTTACGTATACATGCAAATACCATCAAGAATAAAACATGCCTCTACAATATACGATCTATACTATTTATAAACCTAACTAAAACTAAAACTAAACTAACCTATACGAAACCCAACTACTTAGTTACATAATACGAGTAGCTTATATAGATTAAATAGCAGATGCAGCATACACTTAGGCGCCTATAGAGCGTAATATCTCTATCTAATAGAGAGATATATGATGTATGTGCTATTACCCGCCACGAGTATACATATATATCTACATATATAGTATATAATATTGTCGTCTACTAATTAGCTTAAGTAATAGTAATTACAACAAACGAAAATATACCCCGATTCTATATTTCTTTTTATTTATATATATATTTAAATTAGTTTTTTTTTTTTTTTTTTGGGTCCGGAAAAGATATTAGCTAGTCAATAACAGTATTGGTATCAGTAAACGTCACAGTAAAATCGATATATACCTACATACATGCATATGTACATGTATGTATGCAAACTATAACATCATTTTTTTCCATCGTCTTTTGGCTAGAAAACAAATCTAATGTTAATGTACTCGAATTTTAGTCTATTACTCCTGATATACTTTGACAGTGTAAAAACACGATTTTATGGTTTTTATATGAACGCCCCAGCCGCTAAAGTCGTTGGCAATTTTAAGGTTCATACGTATTTTGTTGCAGTACAAGGATGCATTTAACTTTAACTCCATCTATAACTATCTATCATTTCCTGTACTATATTTTTCGATTTCTGCTTTATTCATATCATCATCAACCACAATAAACTTTCATATCTTTTACTCTTTGTCGTTATTTACTGCACAAACTGCGCACAATATGCCTTAAAATTGGCAAACTTCTTTGCGTCGAATTGTCCAAGATGACACAAACTTAAAAAATACTAGAACATACTAGCGAAATACTAGAAAAATGCTAGCAAAATACAAACTCATACTAGAAATCTTTGCAAAATCTGAACTCAAATGAAAGTTTTTGAAAGACTAAAATAAAAACAATATATTTTTATAACATACTTTACCTATATACATATATATATATTTTTTGTATTGTTGTTCACGTTTTAACATAACCAAGTTGTTTCGCATTACGTAAACGTAACCGTAACCGTAACCGTAATTGTAATAATCGTATTCGTAACCGTACTCGTTATCGTAATCGTTATCGTATTTATAAACGTAACTTCATCTACGTTGTTTTTGATGTCGTTTATTTGGCTTTCATTTAGTTTTATAGTTTGTTGTTGTATCCGTTGACTAATAAATACTTACCACTAAATATGTATATATGATATATATAGTATATCGCCTACTTAACTATGATAAACAAGAAAAACAAAAACAACCAAGATTATCTCAAGCGAGGTCTTTGAGTTTGCGTTCGAGTTGAGTTTTGTCTGTGTTTGAATATCGTTTAGTTTAACATATTTTATTTTTTATGTGTTCATTTCTTATGGCTAAAATCAAATAACAGGATAGTTGGTTAAGTACTAGCGCCTGCTATGCATCGCTAATTATACCTACATATAAACACATATATTATTAACTAGTTTAGAATAACTTTACAGAACTCACAAGAGAACGGAAATTCTAGAGCGCCTATGGAGAGATATATCTTCAACGATGATGCGGCCAAATTGATATGCATAGCAACAACATATTCTCTATATACCTATTTTATCTTTTATTTCGAATATCATTTGGCTTGCCGTAGTGTAGTATATATTTAATATACATATATATACCTAAACATATATCATATTAACTAATATATTTACAAATATCGTATGTATTTCGTATTGTACAAAGAACTTATCTAGCTAATTTCTCTGTTTATCTATACAATTATGAAAAATATACCGACAGCAAAAATAATACCACAAGATTACTAAATAATGTCATAATATACTAGATACTATAGTTAGTTGCAACAATCTAGAAGCATTACTAACCTAACATTAAACCGAACAAAAATTAGGCCAAACAAAACGATTGATCGATAGATTGATAATTTGTCGTTTGCCTATCACGCTGATCAGCCTATATATATTGCACAGATGTTAGCCAGATCGTGGAGTTTCGATTGGGTCTCAACATTTGTGCACTGAAGCTTCGGTCTAAGCCGAAGACTTTCGTTGTGAGCATTTCCCTTTTTTTTCGATTTGTAATATTTTGCGATCTATTTATGTAAAACACACACTCTTACACACTTACCTATCTGTATAACCTTAAACAACCGACATACACAGACATACTTACCTCCTTAAGTGAGAAAAAATAAATTATCAACTCTGTTATTTTTTTCTCAAGATTTTACTTCAATTGCAAAATATCTTTTTGTAACACCTTTTTATAGTTTTTGCACAGAATAATATCAAAGTAAACAGCCCAAATACGCTCTCTCTATATATATAACTTTTCGTATATATATACATTAAAAAAAAAAAAAAAAAAAACTATAATCAGATATTATCGAATACACACACATAAAATACTAGAATTTTTTCAGTCTAGTCGCTTATAGCCGACTAGCGAGTACTCTATACATACTGTACACTTGGGGTTGCTCTCATTCATATATATATAATGTATATATGTTGATAATTATCTCTTAAGCAATTCCCCAGCAGGTAAAAACGAGCTCAGACCCAAGCAGAAAACTAACTGAAATATACTCTCTCTCTCTCTCTCTATTTATATACTATCTTTCTCTCTCTTTCTCTGTCTGTCTTTCCTTATTATTATTATTGTTAATATCATTACTTTTGCTTATATTCCACTCATCATATATGTGTATATTAATATAATATATATATAATATTTAATGAAACTGAAACTAATCTATCGCCTGATCTCTGTTTAAAATTGCGCCCAGGCGTTGTACTATTCTCATCGGCCGTTTATTTCGCGGAGGCTGGCAGCGAGAGTTCCTTTTTCAAGTCCATACCCGACGGATTCTGGTGGGCCGTGGTGACCATGACTACGGTGGGATATGGTGATATGAGGTACAACTTACAACTTACATCTACATCCAAATCCAAAACTGATAACAACAACAGCAACAACAAAATACCAACAACAAAAAAGACCAATTCTAATAACAACTGCGCTGCCTTATTTGTGTGTCTACTCAACTAATCAAGTTATTAACTGCTCTCCATGTATTGTATAACGCTACAGCTACTCTAGCGGTGTCTCGCTCTATCTCTAATGCTTATTTCTATCTTTCCTTTCCATCTTTCTCACTCTATTAATCTATATCTTTCTATATCTTCTTCCTCCTTCTCTGTCTTTTCTGTCATAATTTCATTGTTTATATTTTAAACCTTTTTTCTGTCCCTCTCTTATTGTATACTTGCTGTCTTGTTCTAACTATATATGTATCTTTCACACACTCTCTCCCTCTCTCTCTTTCATCATGTCATGTCCGCTTAGAGTTATTGATAATCAAATGAAAGTATATTTAAGAGAGTTGGTCAGGTTCATGCCAGTTGTTTGGCTTCATCTCTCTCTATCTGTCATATTGTCTCGGGAATATCCTAGAGAATAACAATCGAATAAGTTCATATAGTTCATATTAACTCCCCAACTCTAATTGAATAACAATCGCAAATGAAATATACTTCATGCAGTTCATATATATTTCCTAATAGCCCTTCAGAGTTATCTCTCTCTCTCTCTCTCTCTCTCTCTCTCTCTCTCTCTATTACAGTCTCCGGCATATCTGAGAGATTAACAATCCCATTACAGAGTTAATTACATTGCTTCCCATTATCTCTTTCCCTTTCAATATTTTTTTTTATTTTGTTAATTTTTACAAATCCAAATTTAATTATTCTCTCTTTTTCACCTCAGTTTTAACATAACTGTTTCTCTGGTAAAAATAGTATGTTAAGAGCTCCCTATAATTAGGTATCTTTTGAGTCCGTCATATTCTTCCTGTGCAAATATGTATATAAATACTATATATATGTCTTAACTACCTACTATTACTTACTATTTATATATATATAAATATATATTTATATATATATACATATATATATATATATATATACATATATATATATATATATATATACATATATATTACAAGTTCTGTATCGATAACCATACTCTTTGTGTATCCATAACTATGTCTTCTTATCGTATTATCTGTGCCTTGTATAGCCTTATTTCCGTTCCTTGTCGTATTTTGTTGTTGTGATCGCTCGTTGTAATCCATGCTCCTTCTCGCTCTCTCGCGCTCTCTGTCTCGCTCTCTTTCCCTTTCACTTTTACTCTGTGTGTCCTCGTCGTTTATTTGGTCTATATAACGATCTCATTAACCAAGCACTTTTTTCATATATCGTTTATTCTATTCATTTTCAAAATATGTTCTTTTATTTATTTACTTTTTGTATATTTTCCGTAATTTGGTTTCTTGCATATTTTTCGGTTTTTGACTTACTTTCCAGTTCTGGGTTTCGTTTGCTCTTTTGTTATGTGAACTTTTTTTGGCATGTTCTGCACTTCAATTTTATCTCTCGTGCTCTTCCATTTCGTTTGTCTCGTTCCGTTCTTGATTTTCCCCAAATGTCCCCAAGCAGAATAATTAACTAACCATCCATAGTCGAATGCCAAACACAAAACAAATAAAACACTCAACATTTGAACTCAAATTCATATCGTCATCGTCGTCGTGACCGTCGTCGTTGTCGTCGTCGTTCTCTTTGAGCTCTTCAGACTGCAATATCACCATATTTCTAGACCCAGGGGCTTGGCACACCGGAAACCAGAATTTGATTAATTGCTCTTGAACAGTGCTGCCCACTCGTTTCTTTTCTGCTTGGGACTGTCGTGGCTCAGTTTATTTTTGCATAGAATCCAAAACTCTTTTTCTACCACACTGACACATATTTCTCTCATTCTAGGCGTCTAACGAACTGAAAAGCATGCTATGCAATGGCGTTGCAGCCATAACTATAAATGTCATAACGTTCCGGCACCGGTTCCGGTTCCGGATTCAGTTGTAAACTTTGTTCCGCTTTGTCCGCTATTTAGCCGGCTCATCAGCTAGTCCGTAAACTCATTGCATAGCACGCTCTACAGTACAGACACACATACACACACACACACACACACATATGTAGTTACACGTATAGAAAGAATTATATGCCGGACCGTCCATACGTATCCAGCCTGAGACTTTTTATCACAGACAAGGACTTGCCCGGACGCCAAGCCGAATCTCCAATAAACAAAACTATTTTAATTTCAAATATTATTTAATTTAACAGAATAAAAAATCAAAAAATATAATTATATATTAAAAAAAAAAAGAAAAGATATTAATTTGATAAAAAAAAAAATTCTTATGCTTATGAATTTATCGAGTCGGAACCAATGCAAAGCAATTTCTCCCATCAATTTTTTTAGGCGTCGTACTCTTCTCATCAGCGGTTTATTTTGCGGAAGCTGGAAGCGAAAATTCCTTCTTCAAGTCCATACCCGATGCATTTTGGTGGGCAGTCGTTACCATGACCACCGTTGGATATGGTGACATGACGTATGCAAATCTATACAATTACAATTCTAACTTTTCTGATTACAATTCTGTTTACGTTCGACTTTACGATTTTGTTTTCAATTCTGAGTTTGATTTCCATTACACTTACAACTCTTTCGTTCGTTTAACGTGCGTGCTAATTGCGCTCAAGTGTTGTCATTTACTTATTAACTGTTTCGCCAAGCCAAGCTTTTTAGTTACTTTTTATCACAAACTAACAAAACCTCACAATACTCGATTAGTCCAAAAGATGAAGAAGAGACTTTACAAAAATCGTTTGCTTTATGCGTTACGTATTCTAGTTTTGAGTTGCGATTGCTAAACTTGATTTGACTCGTTGCGCTATTTCGTTCTATTCAAGTTGGTTTCGTTTCATTTCCGTTTCGATTTCGTTTCGTTTCCTTTCTTATATTCTATATACACACACTTATTTAACTGCCTATGTACTTAACTGTGTACTAAATATATATTTTGTGTTGCCAACGTGTTCTATTACCTTTCCGTTCCGTTCCATTTCGTTCCGTTGCGTACCGTTCTGTTCTGTTATGGTTCAATTCAACGACAGCCTTAAGCAAAGTCAATTTTCCCAGTTGACTCCAATTGCAGAAAACATGCCTTTGCCTAAAGCGACACCAATTGAACGAGTGCTTAGAAAATCTCTATTTAATCAGTTTTTCTATTCATTATCAATGTAAAGTTGTGTCGTTGTTTAGTTCACATAAAGTCCAAACAATGAAACCAGTAAAATAAATCCACCCACACACACACACTAACACAGACAGAAGCATTTCTCATGCAGTACTTAGTTATCGATAAGTTTACTCGATGACCTCATCTGAACTCCACATCTACATGCATTTATATACAGTTGCAGTTGAAACTATTGTATCTAACTCGACTTGCGTATATAGTGCAGCATGCCAAGCCATGCTTGCCGCAGCAGCAGCTGCCTGGCCGTGGCTGTAGCGAATCGATCGATTGATCGATAGACAAATCGATACAAATAACACATGTTGCGCAATATTTTTTTAGCTCTGCTCTTATAAAACGCATGCTGCATGTCCCCCATACATATGTATATATGCCAAATACCTATGCCAAGGACCAAAATAACACAAATACAGCCACACCCAGCCCAACCCCTCACACAGACACATACACACAAACGCGCACAAAGTTAGTCAGCCGTAACCGTGCCTAATACCCAAGTCGTCTAGTCCTAATCCAACGCCTTCAAACTATGCCGAAACAATCTGCCACAGCTCGTGCAATAGAGCAACCGCTAATTCCCACATGCTACTGTCGTCCAAACAACCTAAGACCCCCCACTCGCCCCCTCAGGCCCACGCCCCCGCCTACAAATTGCGCCTAACTTTGAGTAGTTCTGTCACAAGAAATTTCGTAACAAAAACACATACAAAACCGAACACAACTTTCTGCTTTCTCTCTCTCCTTCTCTCTCTGTCTTTTTGTCTTTCTCTCTCTCTCTCTGTCTATCTCTATCTGTTTCTATCACTCTCGCACCCTGTTTAACACGTTGTGCACCTGTATAACTCGCCCGTTATAATGTAATATTGCATATGTATATACATACGCGCACAGACACACACCAACCCCAACACACACACACACACACACACACACACTACTATGCCTTTATATATATAAATATATATATATAAATATATATATATAAATATATATTTACATATGACAAAAAAAATAAGGAAGCCCTAACCCAAAGCCTATGCAAAAAAAAATACCAAACAAATAAAAATTTATATATAGAATCCACCAAAAACCACTCGTAACGCTAATCGTTCTAAGTGTTGTGCCTAATTTCGAGTACTCTTTGCTAAACTATTATTTCGTTTTACTGTTTCTACTGCTATTGCCTATAACCAAATATACTCGTATCTGTATACGTACATTATCTATAATGCAATCAAAAAAAAAAAAAAAAAAGTAAAAAACAATATATATATATATATATATATATATATATTCTATATACAATATAAGCAAAAATGTATCTCAAGCATAACCAAAAAACTAAAATTGACAAAAAGAATCGATAGTTTTACTTTACATTTCTTATATATTTGTATTTTCATTTTATTTATCGTTCGTTCGATAACATCGCTCGCATCATCCAAAACAAACAAACAAAAATAAAAAAATATCAAATCTATTTATATATATATATATATCTAAATATATATATATCTGCATATATATATCTATACCTCAAATTAATTTAACGACAAAATAAATCGAATAAAAAACTATAATCGTAATACAAAAAACAAAACAAAAAAAAACAACTCCAAAAACCAATAAAAATTTAAAAATATATCACCCGAAAATTAACCTAAACCAAACACGCCAAAAAATTTATACGGAAATTTTATGGAAAATTGAATGAAAATTGGAATTAAAAAAAAAAAATAAACAACAAAAAACGCATTGAAATTCGTTTGACACACGATATGCAAACCAACTAAAATGAAATTGAATTGATATCGACCAACGATCAACGATAAACGATGAAAACAGACCCGTCGGCGTTTGGGGCAAAATTGTGGGATCATTGTGTGCGATCGCTGGTGTGCTGACTATCGCACTGCCCGTACCGGTTATCGTCAGTAATTTCAATTACTTCTATCACCGCGAAACGGATCAGGAGGAGATGCAGAGCCAAAACTTTAATCATGTTACTAGTTGTCCATATTTGCCAGGTACATTAGGTAAGTTGAAATGTGCACTGTGCCTCGAATATCTTCCACTCTACTACTCGATATCACAATCACATTCGACTGGACGGTTGCCAAGTAAAATCACACCAACCACAGATAGACACACACACACGCAGACACAGTCAACACACAGACACAGTAAACTCCCACTCGTACTCGTACACAGACACTCACACAGTCGCCTGCACATCTACTGAACACTGAATAGAATCCAATTTGAATAAAAATAGAAACATTTACGAAGAAAGAAACGAATCGTAGGCATTAGACGTATGCTTGATGTGTCGGCGTTGCCGTACTTAGCGAGTCAGTTGTCAATCTGGCAACGCTGGCGGCGGTGCGTGCAGCACGAACGCATCAGCGCACACCGTATTGCCAAATGTGCGTACAGGTGGCAACGCCCGGCCGCTTGCATCTGGCAACACTGTGTACTGTGCATGGACCTACCAAATACGTACCTTACACGTACTGTGTGTTTTGTGTGTAAACAAGAAATACAACAAAAAGCATTTTTGTAATTAATACATTACAACTGTATGTGTGATCTCCTCTTTCTCTCTTCTCTCTCTCTCTTCTTTTTGTTTCTCTCTTTATTCCGTCAAATCGTAATACAAATTCGATCGATAACTCTATCGGTATCGATATAACCTCAACCTGAACCTGAAAAAAATACAAAAAAAAATAAATAAAATGAATTGAAATAATAATTACCAACAATCCGATAACCGTAACCGCATCCAAAATTCTATATGTATATTACCTTCTTCTCCCCGGCCCTCCCCCCAAATGATCCAATTCGTTCCATGCCTTTCCTCTCCACCACCCATCCCCACTCGATGTCACTGTAACACACACCCACATACACACACGCAAACAAACACACGCACACTCAATTTTGTTAAACACTGCGACAACTACAACTACAACTACAACAACAACAATCAATCAATGAACAACCAAACAACGTTCAACAACACTAAACAAATGCATAAAACTACAAGTAGGTCAACACTTGAAGAAATCATCATTGTCTGAGTCCTCATCGGATATGATGGATTTGGATGATGGTGTTGAATCGACGCCAGGATTAACTGAAACGCATCCTGGACGCAATGGATCAGCTCCATTTTTGGGAGCCCCACAGATGCAACTGCAGCCGCCGCAGCTACAGCAGCTGCAACTGCAGCAACAGAATGGCTTCAAGCAGATGCAGTCAACAATAAGCGTCAGCGCAGCTACGGGCAGCGCCGGAAGCAGCCTCACAATGAGGCACAACAATGCGCTGGCTGTTAGCATCGAGACCGACGTTTGACTACTGGGTAAGTGTTCGCTTTGACTCACTTACACACACACACACCTACTCTCTCTCTCTCTCTCTCTCTCTCTCTCTGTCTGTCCCTTTCCCCCTTCCTCACTCTCTCTTTCTACCTCTGTCTCTCAGTCATTCCAAATATAAGTACAGATTCCTTTTGATTCCCTCCTCAAATCATTTGTAAAGCGTTTCACATGCTTATCATCGCCAACTTATCATATAGAGCTCTGATTCTATCTTTTATCCTTACCCTTTGTTTTTGGTCTTTCTCTCTTTCCAACTCTCTGTCTTGAGCACAAGTCTTGATTCCCATTTCGTTTGCACAATTTTCGAAACTTCAACCAATTTTGTACTATAAAAAATATAAAATGATGTTAGCTGAATGTGAGATTTACCAACACTCGGGTTGTGTGCAGCTTAAAGCTGTTATTACGGATCAAATGCTAGCAAATATTTTCAAAACATTTTTAATACTCCAAGTGGAGTTTTCTATCAGGCTCCAAAAAGTGTTGCTCAGCTAAGAGAAATCGGCCATATGTCGAGACAACTTATTGGTATTTTGCAACACTGCAACACGTTCAACTAACGTCAACAAAAACTCAATTTCACAATCAACTCCCAATGAAGCTAACTAAATGTGATATTATGCAATAATGTCCATATTTTCAGTGCTGTAAAGGTAAGCTTGCATACAAAATCATTTATCAACACTACTTGAAGTCAGAGCCAAATATCGGTTAGTTTCCCAACACTAATCGAGCAAGTAACTTGGCTCACATTCAGCTAACATCTCTGAGCCATATCTGAATATCAAACTGAACAATCGTATACTGAATAACTCTCTCTCTCTCTATTAATTCGTAAACAATTGAAACTCACTGATTTTTATAAAAATTAAACTATTTTCTCTTTTTTTTCTATCCACGCGCGCGCTCTCTTGCTCCCTCCCACGCGATATGCCCCACATACGTATGTCCCATTCTCTCTCACTATATATATATATATATATATATATATATATATATATATATATATATATATATATATATATATATTATACATATATTAACATATTATTATATGATTGTATATTACCTTATGTATTATGTATCTATCACATCTATGGGCTGGTATGTCTCTATATATCTACAACTATATATCGAATATGTATATCGACTGATCATGGGGCAGTTAAATTGATGTTAAGTGGTATAAGATTGGCCTTGTCAAGCGTAACGTTGGATGCCAGAAACGACTACAAATGCTGTTTAAGTTTAATTTAAGTAGAACAAATAACAAACAAATTTAAACCATTGCTAAATTTAAATTAATTTAATTAAACTAAACTTTAAAATTTAACAAAACACAAAAAAAGGCAAAAATACAAAAAAAAAGTAAAATAAAATAATATATACATATATATATATATATATATATATATATATATATATATATATATATATATATATATATATATATATATATATATATATATATATATATATATATATATATATATATATTATAAATAATTATATATACAATTAACAATTTAATGCGTAAAGAATTACCTAAACTTAAAACACATAAAAGCATCGAAGAAATCATAATAAATAAACTATATATACATAAAGAAATAAAGTAAAACAAAAAGAGAAAAGGAAAAGGAAAAGCTAATTAAATTTAATTGAATCACACAACAGAAATCAACAGAACTGCAAACCCGTCTAATATGAGGGAAAAACTAATGGCAAAAGCTAGGGAAATGCATACAAGTAGGCCTTACACACAGACACACATACAGAGACATGAGAAGTTCACAATAGATCTGTTGCAAGTTCCAGCTTAAAGCAGTTCCAGCCAGAGTACAAAAGCCAGATACTTGTTCAAAGTTGGAATGAGTCTCAAACTAGTTCTTAAAATAGTTCAGTTCCTTGTAGGTGAGGCTTAAGCATTTGGAAACAGTAGCTATAAGACAAGCCGATGCAGGGTACAACTATAGAGTCTAGTTACTGAAACGTTACACAACACGAATTCACACACACATGCACACAAACACACAGAGAGAGACACAGTCACGTAAATTAAAAGCATAGTCAAAGAAAAACTGCCGTAATATTAAACAAATATAATGATAACAGAAATGAACAAATTGTATAGTTAATAATAGATAATTCATGAAATACAATATATATATATATATATATATATATATATATATATATATATATATATATATATATATATATATATATATTATATGTGTATATATATATATATATATATATATATATATATATATATATATATACATATATATATATATATATATATATATATATATATATATATATATAAATAGGCTTTTAACATACTCGACAAACTAAAGCAAAACAAAACAGTATATACACTACGGAGTTCTATTTGAAAGTAATCTTGATCCCACAAAGCAGCAGACTCGATCCCTTGGCATTTCTGTTTTAACTATCTCAGTCTGCAACTCTCCCACAAAATCGAAAAATAAGAAACCTAAACCAGCTCAACTTAAAATCCACCCGCCCGACCGCCCGCCATGGCGAATTATATGAAGAGAGATATCACAGTTATTGCTGTTCTATATATGTACTATGTATAAAAAGAAAACCTTCTGCTTAAAACTCCCCCCGAATAAAATCGAAATAAAAAGTACAAATATTCATTATCGCAAACAATTTATTACGATATTAACTAAAGACAACAACAACAACAACAACAACAGCAAAGCAAAACAACAAAAATCGACTGCAATTCAATTGATATTAACTTAAAATCAAAGAATGTTAAAATAATATACATTTAACCAAACTTAAAGAAGCATTAGAGAAATAAATAAATATATATACATAAATCCATATATATATATATATATATATATAACTAAGAACAAAGTATAGAAGAAAGCAAAGGCTCTTATGATTTTATAATAAAGCATGATATACTATATAAAACTATTTGTGAGGAAACAAACAAATTCTCAATGTACATAAAACTGAGACACACACACACAGATACATACAGAGAGACACTCATACATATGTATAGGCATACTATGTGCAGCAAGTGTCACAAATTTGATGGCCCCTGCCCCAAAAGCAGCAAAAACATTTACCCAAAAACTTTGCTTGCTACACAGCCCGAGTGAAATGAGTTTCTAAATAGATGAAATACTTCTCTTCTATATCAACTTTTTTTTTGTTCTGCCATTTGTGTAAGCGTGTGCCTGTGTTGACATTGTGACATAACCCCGCCCGCCTTCCTACTCCCCGATCAACGACCACGCCCATTAAATTTCGAATGCCGTCTACCAAAACCAAAGAATATTAAAAAAATAATATACAAAAAAAAAAGTTATCTATAATACATGAACAAGTCGACTGAAACACTGTGCATTTGCATGGACTGTACTTACTTATAGACACATGTATAATAATACATATATACTAGATATATATGCATAGATAGCGGCCCATATGTTTGGGCATATGTATATGTATGTCTAACAACGTATGTGTACATGTAAAAAGAGATTAAAAATTTAAGAAAAAAAAAAAAAAAAAAATATATATATATATATATATATATATATATATACATATATATATATATATATATATTTATAAAGAAAAAGGCCATAATGCGGCAACCCGCATATTAAATACCCTTGCTGAAGCTAAATATTTATTTTGAGCTGAAAATTTGAAATGAATTGAACTTGAAACTGAACTGTACTAGTAGAAGATGTCAACTGAAACATGTTATAGAGTGATCTATCGTGCTTTATCTCTCACTATAAAAGTAGAATCTTAGAAGGAAGACAGAGAGAGAGAGAGAGAGAGAGAGATAGGTATAAATGCATTGCGAATGCGATTAATTGAAATAGTGCTCCGACTTACCGATTAAACTTATCTCAACTGCCTAAGAAAAATCTCATAATACAGCCAGAAATATATATATTCAATTGCTATTAGTTATTTCTGTTCTTTTGCCTTTGCTTTTTGGTAGGACTCACAGCTAGGGTATTTTGAGGCACATTGCAAATTATTTTGTGTAAAACGAAGCGACAAGGGTAAGATGTAGAAGCGTTCAAGCGTTAACGTTAAAGCTCTGAGAACCGTCCACATACACACACTTACAGACCCACACACACACAGACATACACATATGGGTAGCGAAAATTGCAAAGTACAGACGAATGAGCAGGCCCTCTACCATACCAAACCCTCAACAATGTCAGCACACACACACACTCACACAGAGTTTGGCAACTTATGTCAACTACTGTTGTTGTGACGAGCCCGAAGAAGAAGAAGAAGAAATAAGAAGTAACTGAAAAGTGGTTTATGGTCAAGCAGCAGGGGAGCTGTTCGAGTGCAAGTGCAAGTGCCTTAAGGAACCCTTCTCTGCGCTTCTCACAGGACAACAGCTGCCAACTACTTATGATTGGGGCTGGGCAAGCAAACTGCCTGAAGAAGAAAATAAAAAGAAATTGTTATAAACTAATATTAAACAAAAACAAAAAAAAAAGAAGAAAAATATATTACTCGACACAATTTAACGACGCTACAGTGCCAGCTCCCTTCAAACAGAATAAGTCAGCCTTAAGTTCAATTGAGCCAACAAGCAAGAAACAAACAAACAAACCAAAAACACCAAGTATTCATATCAGGTCAGATATATAGAACTCCTAGCACTTTTCAATTTGTAGCTCAGCAAAACCAACCAAAATAGTTAACCATATCAACACTGTGCCAGCCTGCACTGTAGCGTGCCTAAGACTCTGCTGTATATACACTCAAAAAAAAAAAAAAAAAAAAAAAACACTTTTAGCCTTTCCACACAACACAGAAAATTAGGTATTTTGTACGCAAAGCATAAACGGATCAAACGAATATAAACAAAATTAACAAAACTAATAAGAGTTATCGATAAATGCAAACAGTCATATAATGTATATTATATTATATACGTAAACTCTATTGTATCTAGATATACCACAAAATGCAAAACATAGAAATAGAAATGAAAGAAAAAACACCCTCTATTAATAAAATAGAAATAAACCTCCAAAAACTTTTAAGGCAAAACACCAACAACAACAACAAAAATATAAATGAAAAGCTAGAAACAATTTTTATTATTTATAAAAAGAAAAGAATTCGCTTATGTAAGTTAAGTTTTATGATTTAGCGTGAAAGATTTTAGCATTAGGAAAAAAAAAAGAAAAGTAAAAAGCTAAAAACAAAATGTGTGTAAAATAAGGTTGTTTTTTTTTTTTTAGAATTAAACTAGGAAATTTAATAAAAAAGTAAAAAAAAAGTTAGGATCTGAACAGGAATACCAAGAGATGCAAAGCAAATTATCATTTTCAGGGCAGAGTTTTCAAGAAAAGCAGTTCAGGGACAGAAATAGCTAAAGCAAATATAGAAGAACAACAAAAAAACCTAACTTGAAAATAAAAAATAAAATGTGTTCAGACAAAAAAAAAAAAAAAAAAAGTTATATGTTTAAATATATTTAAAAATGAAAGCAGAAGGGAAAAACACAAACATTTAATTTAACTTAAATTAAACAAATTGTAAACAATTCAATATTGTAAATACATTTAACGCAAGTCCCCGATAATGAGCAAAGAATATAGACGACATCACTGCAATATCGCATTGTAAATTAACAAAAAATACACATAGCTCACCTAAGACTACAAAATTTAATAATAAATTAAAAAAAAAAAATTGAAAAAAAAAATACTCACAGCGAAAACCAAAGAAGAAGCAGAGCAAATCTCCCAAAGTAAAAAAGAAAAGAAAATAATATATGAAAATAAAAGAAGAAAATGAATCCTTTTGTATTTTATTTTTGAAAACTGTACAACAGTTGCAATCCGACCTGTAAATATGTAATTCTAAATGTAATCGTAAACCTAATCGTAATCGTAATAGTAATTGTAATTGGTTTTTGTGTGCAGAGAACCTCTCCTCGTATTCTTAGCCATCGTCAGTTGAATTCATGTACAATTTGTTGTAGTCTATCTTAAACTCCTTAGTTAATACTTAACAAGTCAACTGCGCTCAAACTTACAACAGACAACAAACACACCCAGACAGACAGACACATTCATGTATATATTATACCAATTTTACGTAGCTTACCAGAGCTCAAGCTTCGGCTCCTAACTATCTATATGTGCATACTTATGTAGTATATCTACTCTTATGTGTTTATGATATCGTAGCATATCATATCATGCAATCCATACAACAAACAGTTACAAAAATTAACTATCTAATCTCTACTCTATTACAAATCACTTAGTCTCTATACTAGTTAGTAATACTTACATATGCATACACACGCTAAGAGTCGACGAGACACGTTTTCCAAGTTAGTTCAACTTGAAATGCCAACGATTTGAGCATTCATAGAATACTTAAAAGTAAATTCAGTTGGAAATCTTTTTAACAAGAATATTTGATAGCTTTTAAATCATATTCATTCCTTTCAAAGCATTCGAATGTATTCGCAAAATCGAATCTTAAAAACGTATTCACGAATGTTTCAAGTGTTTCCAAGATTCCAGTTAAACATATGTAGGCTAGAGTAGAGCACTATAGAAGCCGACACAAACACACACACATACACACACACACACACACAAACAGGGACAAATACTCGCACACAGCGAACTAGATACAATTAGAGCTAAAAACAAAAAAATGAAAAGAGATTAATGCATTTGATTGGTTTTTCGACTTAGTATTTTTTTAGTATTTAATAGAACTTTACATGCTTGGGAGTACGAGTACAGTGATACTCAGCTGCCAGTATTTGAGGAGCTATGCCAACCACGACAAAAACTAATAAATATTAAACACAAAAAAAAAAACACAAAAAAGGAAGCTGAAATAAAAAAAAAAAAGTTAAAACGAAAAACGAAAAACAAAAATTTGTAAGAGAAGCAAACATATCGTTGTTAATCAACTAAGTACTATAATTGACAAATTTATTTAAAAAGAGAAGAACCAAAATCGTTTATAAAAATAAACTGAAACACAATACATAAATACATGAATAATTATCTCTCGAAATTAAAATGAGAAAAAAAAAAACGTTAAAGTAAAACACTCACACAGCACACACACAAACAAAAACACACTCACAAGCAAAAGGCGAAACACTCTATTTTAATCCTCGATTTAAACCCAAAACAATCTTTTCAAGTTTTCCATTAAATTTAATTACTAAATGAAAAAAAAAAAAAAAAAAACAACCAAATAATAAGAACTAAAAACAATTTAACGTAAAATTGAACAATAAAAATATAAAGAATACTTATATACCTACTTACATGCATATTTATAAAATACTAAAATACTAAATCAAAAACAACTAATAAGAACTACGTACAACAACAATAACACCAACAACAACAACAAAGCACAAGTTTCACTCTTCTCCATGCTTCAAGAATTATACAATGCTATCAAACAAAAACCAAAACAAAAAAAAGACAAAAACAAAAAAAAAAAAACAAAAAAAATATGTATTATAAAAATACTAAAAAAACGAAACCTAACAAATTTCTATTAAGGACAAAGACTGCAAATAGAGATTTAAAAATATTGAAAATAAAAATTAAAAAATTATAAAGTATATAAAACGAAATGAATTAAATAAAAATGAAACTTTTTTTCGACCATTATTTTGCTGCCTCGTTCATTCAAAGCCGCAAAAAGCTTTTGCCAAAATAACATTTATACATAATTTAGTTTGTGCATTTGTTTTGCTTTGCATAACACGAATACCTGGATATGAGTATAGGTATATTATATGCATATATTCATTTTGTATAACGACTATTAGTAATGCATAAAAACTAGATTAGTTTTAGTTTTAGTTAGCCGCGCATCAGCAACAAATGATACCAGCATTAAGCTTCATTGCAGCCAGTAATACTTTTATACTAAACAGCAAAATACCAGAGAAACTGCAAGCAATTAGAAATAGTATTTTTTTTGCAGTCATTCACAAAACACATTCACATTCCCGCCCAAGCCACAGCAACAAAATGATCCAGCAATAAAATGCAAACTGAACAATAGTCAAAAGCAATACCAATTAAAATACAAATTAAAATACCAAAGAAAGTTTATAACAATTAATATTGAGCATTGAAATAACAGTTATGCAAATGCAACAACAAAAAATATGAAAAAATAAAAAGTAAATTAAAACAAAAATGAATAAGAAACGGAAAAGAAAATTTAGTATTACGCATCATAAGATATTGTGACTACAATTTAAAAAATAAAAACAAAAAACGCAAGCATAAAACACTTAAACACAAAGAGAAAGAAGAAAAAAAAAAGAAATGTTGTTAAGATTAAAAATGAAATGTTTTATAATCGTTATTCAATAAAAATAAATTTTAAAAAACAAAAAAAAAAAACATCCAAAACACGATAAAAAATAAAATATATATATGTATAGAAAATATAGATCGAAGTGCCACAGACCAAGCGAAGCTCATTCCAATTTGTAATTTAGTTAATCGCTAAGTATATATTTGTTTCCTATAACTAAATAAGTAATTACGTGTAGTTATTGTTAGTAGATTTTTTTATAATATTCTTCACATTGGTATTTATTCTTTGACATATATATATATATGTATATATATATATATATATATATATATGTATATATATATATATATATATATATAATAACTCCTTTCGACTGCATGGGCTTTACAGTTGGGCTTGCCACTGTTAGTAAGAGGCTCGAGCGCAGCTCTGCCTTGACCGTTAGTC
Organism: Drosophila hamatofila; assembly: GCA_035045345.1. Lineage (NCBI taxonomy): Eukaryota > Metazoa > Arthropoda > Insecta > Diptera > Drosophilidae > Drosophila > Drosophila hamatofila. The sequence goes on along the minus strand of JAWNPA010000039.1, from coordinate 4,612,697 downwards.
TTAAGCTGTCGTTAAGTCTTTAATATTGTAGCATTGATCAATCAATCAATCAATCAGTCAACCATCAATCAGCCAGTCAATCATGACAGTTGACGTAACATAAGCCCATTGTACAACTCTCGACATGCCCGCCCACTAGTTGCATTCATAGCCTAGACCAGTTTAGCCCTCCACCATTAAAAGTAGTGTTGAGTAACGGAAGAAAGATATATATATATATATATATATATATATATATATATATATACGATATACGTTATATGATATATATGATATGTGACATGTAGCCCCCACCCCACCCTTGAAAAACACATGCTGCAATAACTGAATGTTGAGCTAAGATGCCACGCCCCCCGCTCCACAAATGGTGAGTGTGCCCACATGGTCGTTGTGTAAAAGAAAATAAAACAAAAAAGTGTGCCCAGCTGGTGTCTTGTAACCGTTATTATCGTCGTTATCGTTATCGTAAAAATAGTTATCCTATTTGTAAACTTGATTGGCTTTTGGTTCCCATCATACGCAATGCACTATGGAAACGCGCACTCAACTTTGATTTGAACATCATGCGATGTATATATATACATATATGTACATATATGTATGTGTGCTTATGTATGTATGTACATATGAATATATATGCACAAGTATATATAGATCCGTATGATATTATAAATAGTACAATTGTTCGTGCGCAGAGCTTATGTCGAACGCTAACTTGGCCAGCTATAAATTTTTACCTAATATACCAAAACTATATATACTCTCTCTAAATATATATATATATAAATATGTAAAGCTACTCTTCTTAATATATCTTTAAATATTCAAATATTTTTATAATGCTTTTTAATTTTCGTTCGTTTAGTATTTCATTCTTGGTTTCGACTTTATTCTTTTTTATTTTCATTTCGTTTTCTTCAAGTATAATTGTAAAAAAACGCTTTAGCGCTGCCTGCACCCGCCGACATCAAAATCCAGCTACAGCTACAGCAACAGCAACAGTAACAGTAACAGTAACAGTAACAGTAACAGTAACAGTAACAGTTCAATTAACTGTAACAATAAAAGTAACAGCAAGAGCTAACAGCATTATGCGCAATAACAGTAACAGCAGCTGCAGCTACAACAAATAGCAGCAATCTGCTTGCAAATGAACAAATATGACAAATTTATATGAAAACGAACAGTGAAAGAAAAGCGACTGCTCTGGCTTATCTGGCTATGGCTGAGGCTTTCAACGGCTCCTGCTTCTGCTCCTAAGTCCCGTTTCCCTGTGCTTCCCGATCCGGTGCATGTGCGTTAAGTTGCTATAATCAAATAATTAGAGTCGAGCAATCGATAACTCACAATAACCAAAACAAACCGAGCAAATCAATGCAAAATGCAGTTATGCTAAAATAAATAGCAAAAAAAGAAAACAATCAAACAAAACGAAAGCAAAGAAGTCGATATGAAAAACTGACATGAAAAAAACCAAAAAAAAAAAAGAAATAAAATCAAATATAATAAAAAAACCAACCGCTCTCAAAAGTTAAATTCAACTACAACAAACAACACTAACAACACTTGGCGCACGCTTAGCACATTTGCATATGATACTAACTAACTATCAGCTACACACACCCAAACAGACACACACACACACACACATAGACAAATGCTACACTTACGATTTTGTTGCCTTACTCCATTTAATACACTTAAATTAAACGCTTTGATTTGTGACATGATTTTATGCGCTTACCTTTTACCAAATACTCTAATCTACTCAGCTCTACTCTACTCTACTCTACTCTACTCTACTCTACTCTACTCTTCTCTACTCTACTCGAATGAGCATTTTCCACTTACTTGCCTAACTACTTAAAATCGCTTATCTATATATATATATTTAACTAATTATATACATATATATATAGTTATATATACTTATTTGAAGCAGCTGCCACAATTAAAATCACCGAAAGAAACACCTTATCCCCCTTAAAGCCCATTCACAACTTCACTCTTCACTCACCAAACTCTTTTCCTTCCTACACACGGCGAACAGAGCGCAAAACGAGCACTGTTAACGGCAACAGCGCCTCGCTGTTAACGACAACAATGCTCTGGAGTCTGTTCGGCTGCCCGTTCATTATTTGGCACAACTCGAGCACCTACGATTTTTGTTGAAAGCACACAAGGAAATTGATCAAACAATCAATCATGCAGTCAATCACATACAGACACACACCTACACACTCTAACTGACTCTCTTCTATAGCTGTCTCTATCATGCCAATTATTAACTCTCTTTTCTGCAAGCGTTCGTCGCAAACCTCTGCCGAAGACACAACTGGAAGAGCGCGTGATTGATTGATCAGTGCTCACTCCTGCTGTGGCACTGATTGATGATTGCAAGCGCGACAAGTCGACGCCGGTTCGAGCTGAGCTGTTATGGTTCAGTTCGAATTAGCTTTGGTTTAACTCTCTCTATCTTTCTCCTTCTATCTCTATCTCTTCCTCTCTATCTGTCAATCTATATATATGCCTACATAACATATATACAGATCTATTCATTTTTATCTATATTTGTCAAGTTTAACAGCGACGACGCCAAACGCCGGCACATTTTGTTTATTACCATTTTGGCAATACGCTTTCGATTTTTTGTTAGCCAACTCTATATCTAGCCAACTTTTTGAGTTCCATATCGTTCAAGCGGTACAATCCAAGCGCAATTTAATTAACAACAGCAATTTGCTTTCGATGTGTACATACTAATATATACCAATATATATATATATACAATAATCTCACACCCACAGACACACACACACACACACAAACTACTTTAAATAACTCAAGTTAAAAGAAGACACACACACACACATACACACAAGTTTTAATTTTGGCTTTTTTTATATGTTTCGATGAACTAAATTTTTCCTTTGGAGATCTTATAACATATGAATATTGTTTCTAACAATTATTTGTGTTCAACTTGGGTGATATCTTGATGATATATTCTAACTTTACGAACTTATCATTTACTTATCTTTTTAATTGTTTTCATTGTTTTTTTATATAAATATATATATTTTATTTCATTTCTTATTTTATATATCTCTATATATTAATATATACTACCTTATTTACACACTGCGTTCTTTTTCTACGTTCTTCTTCATACCAAATCGACAACAACAAAATAAAAATATATATATCATATAAAATAAAAACTAAACAAATAATATAAAAAATATAAAATTAATAAAAATATATATATATATACATAAACTGATGTATATATATACATATGTATGACTGACGATAATAAAAAATCTATATATTTATATATACCGAATCGAATCGAAATCAAATTTGCATATTTAAATACCAACTTTAAATATACAAAATGCCGACAAAAATGAAAATGAATACCAAAAATCGAATACCTCAATATTGCCTTATGAAAAATGATGAAAAATCAAAATAAAAACAAAACCAAAAAATGAAATAAATGCAAATGAAAATGCAAAAAAAAAAAAAATTAAAAAAAAAAAATGATTAACCAAACAGGCCCGTCGGCTTCTGGGGCAAAATTGTCGGCTCTTTGTGCGTGATCGCTGGTGTGCTGACAATCGCACTGCCGGTACCGGTTATCGTCAGTAATTTCAATTACTTCTATCACCGCGAAACGGATCAGGAGGAGATGCAGAGCCAAAATTTCAACCACGTTACAAGTTGTTCATATTTACCTGGTGCACTAGGTACATGTATATCTATAACTACTACCATATCATAACGTTTAACAAAAAAAAAAAAAAAAAAAAATACTGAAAAAAAAAGATAAAAAAGAAAAAGCTAAACTACGCTCATTTGTATTATACTACTAAAAACAATGCTAATCGATTCCTTTTTTATATCATTCCCAATAAACGCGCCCTCTCTGATAAATAACAACACACACACATACATGCAAAAAAAAAAAAAACACTCCCGATACTAGGTCAACATTTGAAAAAATCCTCACTCTCCGAATCGTCATCGGACATTATGGATTTGGATGATGGCATTGATGCAACCACGCCAGGTCTGACTGATCATACGGGCCGCCACATGGTGCCATTTCTGAGAACGCAGCAATCGTTTGAGAAGCAACAGCTGCAGCTGCAACTGCAGCAGCAGCAGCAGGGACTCCAGCCGGGACAGCAGCAGCTCGGCCAGAACGGCCTGAGGAGCACAAACAGCTTACAGTTAAGGCATAATAACGCAATGGCCGTCAGTATTGAGACCGACGTCTGACTACTAGGTGAGTGCGAACTCTTTTACTTTTTCTCATACATTTTCATGACCCTGGAGTTAACTTACTTAGACAGCTTAAAGCTCGCTTTATACGGACTTCTCCTATAAAGTTTAGGGCACCTTATAGTCAAAGTAAGAGCAAATTTCAGATCTAAACAAGCTTTAAGCTTATTCAAATAAAACTGCATTCTTCTTAAAGCTCGTTTCATTGTAACTTTCTTGAAAGATATTTGTACAGCTTATAACCAAAGTAAGAACAAATTTCAGTGATATTGCGACTTTAAACACTATTGAGAGCTTTTAGATCATAAAAAGCTTATTGAATCCAAATTGCTTCCAAAATTGCTCAAACTGTAATTTGATCAAAATCACAAAATAATAGCTCAGTAAATTAAATATGAATTCGATAATTGAATAAAGACACAAAAAGCTTTAAGCTTCAACTAAAGCTATATATATTAGATAATATTATATGATCTGAGCACTAGACGCGAGCTTTCGAACCAAAAGCTAAGAGCTCATATGATTATTCTTTTATCTTGATCTTTGTATATTGTATCGTGACGATAAAAATACAATTAATTTTCAAACAATTTTGTTTCAAATTCAAATCAGATAAACAGCTTTAAGCTTGTTTTAGTTTGTTTTTAGGTTATCTACATAAATACGTTAGAATAAAGAGCTTTCTATTTAGTTTACTAATTAACTAACATCTGAATACTTAGGAGAATAGAAGAGAGCAAAAAATTCTCAGTTGTTAGTCTAAATTGATGCTCCTATATCTTTAAAGACCTTAAGGTTCTTGTTAATCATGCCAAGGGTAAACCTTTTGGATATACTTACATTATAGATATATCAAGCTAATGATATATACATATATCAATTTATTTATGTGATTTTTTCATTTACCAAAAATTTTATCACATCGTGTAAATGCTTAGCTAATGTCATTGCAATACTCTAAAAATGGTTTATCTACTTAAATATGCTCCTATTTTTGTAAACAGTCAAACAAATGGAAAACAGACGAAACTTGCGCAGTGAAATGTTACGTTGGATGCCAGAAACGTCATCAAAAGCAGTCTAATCTAGAATTTTATTAATAAATAAATATTAAAGTAATAATAATTATAATTAATAATAATAATGATTATAATAAGCAGCGTAGTTGTAAATTAAACAGCAAATTGTAAAACAGACTACACCTAAAGACGCATACACACGCGCACACACAGAAAGACACAGACACAAACACATACGCACACTCAGTGCAGCGGCTTGACAAAGATAAAGTAGCTACAAGTCGAATTAGCGATAGTCTTTTTTTAATAAATTCAAATTCGACAGCCACAACTTACACAGCTGCTCACACACATACACGCACACACACACACACACACACAAACACAAACACAAAACAGATAAATAAAAAACTTAATACCTATGTTCAAATTTAGCAATTAAACAACTAACAATCGTTATAGTCAAACAAAACAAAACAAAACGGAGAGAATGCAGAAGAGGCAAAATAACAAAAAAAAAAAAAGAAGAGAATTATCTTAGTAGTCTAATCTAATTGGAGTTTCTTCCTTTCTTTAGAAGATAGCTAAAAAATAAAAAAATATTTAAAAAATGATGACAAACGAAAACAAAACAGACAACAAAGCAACAATACATACAAACATACAATATCTGCTAATTTTATTTTCAACTTTAAATTATGCTCTATTATTAATTATTAGTCAAATATTAGTAACAAAAAAAAAAAAAAAAAAAAAAAAAAAAAATTAAACAAAAACTATGGCAAAATAAAGAAGAAGAAAAAAGAAAACATAGAAAACATATATGTATGAAGAGCGAATGTAGTTGACGACGTCCTTAACCGAACTAGTTTAGTTAGCTGAAATGTGTTTCTGTTTCTGTTCTGTCTAATGAAGCTCTAGCAATGATTGGTCTGATAAATAACGTTTTCTACAGCTCGTAAAACATTTCGGGAAGATAAAAAAAACGTTTGAAGAACAAGACAGCACACAAAGAGCAGAACCAAATAGAGACGGACAATGCAACGCTTAAGGACACACACAAAGCGAAGATGCAAAAATATTAGAATATGAAAAATTTTCAGTGGGTTCAGGTTATAGTACATAAAATTTAGTTAGTGCCCCAATTGGCAGCAGTTCTTATGAATGAAAGTGGGCAAAATGATGACATAGCTGAAACTAATTCGCCATTTAATACACAGACACTAATACATACACACACACACACACATGAAAATGCTAAAACATCAAAACTGCCGTTAAGTTTAAAATGAGTAAAAAAAGCAAAGAATTATACATATATATTGGGAAAAAATATATCTATATATCTATATATATATATATATATATATATATATATATATATATATATATATATATATATATATATATATATATATATATATATATATATATATATATATATATATATATATATATATATATATATATATATATATATATATATATGTGTGTATATATTTCTATTACTGCAATTTTGTAAATAAGTAAGTCGGAGCTGAAGCTGAACCTTATATGTATATGTATACACAAAAAAAAATACATATATATACATATACATATGTATACTACATATAGAAATAGACAAACCAAAAATATATAAAACAAATTACAAGAAATAAAACATTTACAACCAAAAAAAAGCTGCTAACGATACAAAAACAATAATTAAATTTAGCAAACTGCTACACAACAACAACAACACACACACACAAAATACCCTAAAACATACCAGAGAAAACGGCAATATATGGCCGTCGTTCTTCCAGCAGACCCAACTCCAACGTCGCCTTCCCCACAAAAAAAAAAAAAAAAAAAAAAAACAAAACAAAACAAAACAAACAAACAAAATAATTCTCTAAAAAACTAAAAAAAAAAAATTTAAGAAAAAATTAAAATAAAATGCTTTTAGCATAAACTTAACCAAAAATTTAGGTCACAATTAGAAATTAGAAATCGCTTCAGTATCTATGCATATGTATATTCTTTATGTCTCACACACTTACGAGCCTATAATAGATCTTATCTATCTGCATTTCGTCTAACCAGAAAGAAAAAAAAAAAACAACAAAGAAAAACAAAGCTAAGGAATGTCTCATTTTATGAGTTCAGAGTCTTATGTAATTTATCTTCCTTTCCAATATCAAATCGTCTATCCTTAAACTATTATTTTCACGTTCAAAACTAACGACTTCAACTTTTGTCATAAACCTAAAAATATTGAGAAAAATAAAGAAGAAGAAATATATATATATATTATATATGTATAAAATTTGTGGCACCTTTTATGATTCTAGTCAATATACACACAGAATATTATATATATATATATATATATATATATATATATATATATATATATATATATTTATATAAAATAACAAAATTCTTAATTTGAATTCAAATTTTTCGAGATCTTCACACATCTACTTCGTATGCTTCCATGAACTACACCGTTTCCTGTAACAGATAACTGTAATGAAAATGAGAAGAGAAACTTTATGAAAAATACTATCCTTAACAATACCAAAAAATGCGCTTTGCTTTACAACATAACCTCAAAAACAAAACAAAAATGATGAATGAAAAACAAACAAATAATAAATACTTTTTGGACCATGGTAAAAACATCTCACAACAAAACGAATAGAACAAATTAAACTAAACTGAAACATGCGCAAAGCATATATATATATATATATATATATATATATATATATATATATATATATATATATATATTTATATATGTAGTATGTTGCGACTGAATTACAAAGTTTTTATTGATTTGCTGCTTGTTGTAATTAAGAAGAATTAAAATAAAAAATATTTGTACAAAAAGAAATATTTTACAAACAAATAAATTAGAATCATGTAAATATGTAAAAACACAAAAAGAAAACAGGATAATAGACAAGAGAGTAAAATAAATCAAATCAATTTACAGCTTTGAATACCGTCCACACGCACACAGAAAACGAATAAAGCAAATGCAGAGCTGATCTCTACAGGCAGCGAGAGAAAGAGAGAGGAACAAAGAAAGAGAGAAGATGAATTTGAAGCGTGATACGAATGAGAGATGAGCTGCATAAAGTAGAGAAAACATTTTTACGTATACTTGATTTGGCCTTAAAAAAAAAAAAAAATAATAATAACAATTATATAATATACGATATGCGAAATTTAGTTATATGTGAAACAAAAGTTGAAGTATTCGTTTGGGCGCCCATTCGTGTATTTTTTGTACATTATATATTACAGATATATATATATTATATATTATATTGATATTTGATTTTGTGATTCATTTGTGAGTTCTTTGGTTCGGTTCCTGAAATCAAACGAGTGTAGTCAAGCCAATTAATTAGTAAATGAAGAAGAAGAAGAAGCAGGAGAAGTAGGAGAGACAACTACAGCAACAGAATCAGCAACAACAAAGAGCAATGATGATATACATATAATATGCATAAAAATTATTATTAATACTAACAATATATATATATGTATATTAATTATATACATAAATATCGAAAATGAGATAAAGTACATTACACGTAAACCAATTGCAAACAAAAATAAAAACATATCGTCTTCAAGTCATGCTAGAAATATTTTTTTTTTTTTTTGTTTTTTACCAAGTAAATTAATGCTAGACAAGGCTTACTAAGTAGTAAAGGAAAAACAAAACAAAAACAAAAACAAAAAAAAAAGACAGAGCGAAAAAGCGAGAGCGAGAGGCTAGAGCGTGAGCGCGAGTGCGAGTGAGTTAGCACTATGCATCGAGTGGGAGCTAGACAAAAGAGTTTGTCTGGGCTAAAACTTGGCCAGGCCAGACATAACAAAAGTGATATAAAACATACATATATAAAAGATATAAACAGAGCGGGAAAAGAAAATAAACTTGCCAAAATAATTAAGTTTAAACATAACACAGACACACCAACAGGAAACAAAACAACAACAAAAATACTAAAATAAAATACTTAAACTATGCTTCTCGATAACTGAGAAAGCGTTTAGTCTATGGCCTAAAGTATAATAAGAGTTCAGCCAGCAGCAGCTGCAGCAGCCACAGCAGCATAATTATATATCTTAATTTAATAGGCAATCCTTATTATAATACTACTTATAATATTACAGCAACAACACCAACAACAACAAAAATACTAACAAAATATACTTATAATAATCATTATGAAATCTAATACTGCAACCTTCAAGCTGAGCTTTGCTATCAAGTAACAATTTCCCAAAATACCAAAAGAAACCAAACTACCAATAAAAATACATAATGCTAACAAAAAAATACCAAACAAAAAAAAAACTTATAAAAGCAAAAAGAAAAATGAGAGATTAATCTTACCAATAAAGTTGTCAATTTGCGTTGTCTATTTTCGAATTTGGTTTAAAAATTCATTAATAAAGAAGACTGGAATAAAAGCAAAAGAAAAACAAACAACACAGAAGATAAATTTATATATATATATATATATATACATATACATATATATAGTTATATGTATATGTATGTGTACACACATACACATATATAAATGAGAACAAGGTCAATACAAATACATATGCGCAGCGTTCGAAATCATAAGCAAGGAAACGACTTTACATACTAAACACATACACACACACACACATACACACACACATACACACACACACACACATACACACACACACATACACATACATATATGCATACATATATATGTACAATCGTGTATATATACATATGTGTATATAGTGCGTATGCTATACATATATATAACTCCCAGCCCAGAGAAATTTTGATAGCAATTTTATTTATTTTTCCAATAAAGAACATTTTCTTTACTCTCCAGAAAAAAAAGAAGAAACTCAAAAACAAAACACTGAAAATGAAACAAATACTAAGCTCAATAAATTAAAATCCAAAGGAATTATTTCGGCATGCCGAATTTTAAATATCCTTCCAGATATGCCCACATATAAATTCCTGTTTCAATTTCACTTGTTGCACAAGAATTTTTTCCTATCATACAATAGACAGTTGTACTTTACTTTAATGCTGAAGCGTTAAAAAATGTCAATATATGATGTCATATATCATCACTGTCATAATGGAACTTTCTTGCGTACAATATATGTTTATCATATTGCAAACAGATCAAACATGTTTCGTTTCCACCTGTTCCAAATAAAATGGTATATAGTTTAACTCCACTCGTCTCCACTTAGTTTTTAATAAATTGCAAAACGCATTGCATTCCTGATTGATGCAACTATTGGTCCGATTCCAACTGTTCCAGCTTATACAATAACTACTTGAATTTCGAATACAATCTGCAAGGATATAAGAACAAACATAATTATGATAATTATGCATAGTTATAATATGATATAGATATATACAAACACACATACGCAGAAACACACACACCCACACACACACACACCCACACACACATACAGAAAAGTATTAGAGCACGTGCAAATTCAATTTTGTTTCAAGCGTCAGCAACAGCCAATTTTTTTTAATAGTTATAAAAGAATTAAAAGAAAACATATATATAATTCATACATGTATATATACATATATATACGTATATTTATATATGTATATAGATAAAGAAAATAGCGCAAAAGAAAATTGCGTAACTATCGCAAGGAAGAAAATAAAAATCCATGTAAATTATGCGTACCACAATAAAAATATAAACAAATGAAAAAGAAAGAAAAAACAAGATTAATATATAAATATATATATATATATATATATATATATATATATATATATATATATATATATATATATATATATATAATATATATAGTAAAAATAAATACGCCGCAGCAATTAAAGAAAAGAAATAAACAAACAAAGTAAGCAAGAATGAATAAAAAAAAACGTTGTTAAGATTCTAAAAGTGAAATGTTTTATAAATAGTTAAACCAAAACAGAAAAGCGAAACAAAAAAATTATTATATATTAAATATGAAGAAAACAAAAACAAAGATACAAACAGACACAGAAACAACACAAAGAACAATAAGCAACACATACATACACACACACACAATAAAACCAAATGAGCAAGCACAAAATTTACCGTTTGACTTAAAATTATTAAAAAAAAAAACAAATTTGAAAGCATTTTTACAAGCCATGTTCAATTTGTAAGCTATTGGAAATTAAAAGCAGCTTTGAAATGACAAAAGTTTAGGTAAATGTAATACATTCAAAGTAATAAAAGGCATCAGTTGAGAAAGCAGATCAAATCTAAGTACAATACTCACACACACACACACACACACACACAGACAGAAGCAGACACACGTTACTTTATGAACATAAAAGCAAATTAAATGAAAAGTATATAAAAATAAATTATGCTAAAGAGAACAACTTACAAAAATACAACTAAAAATACAAGCGATGAAGTTTTATTTAGCAAAGCCAACGACCACATAAATGGGACTGTGTGTTTCGACCCTGAGGCCCCCTTAAGTATATACATATATATCTTCTATTCCAGAACGATAAGCTGATTCGATTGTCCGTCTGTCTATTCATCCGTCCATCCGTCAGTCCCTACTTATGATCGATTTCGTATAGTACAAGGGCTACATACTTAAAATTATAAATCTATTATCATACGCGCTACCCTGAACCTATTGAAAATGGTAAATCGGGGTATAATGGATTTGTGAAAATGTTAAAGATATTCCTCGTTAAATATATTTTTAGCCAGGAGTCGATACGTCTTTCCGTCCGTCCGTCCGTATTAAGGCCAAGATCTTCTAAGCTAAAAATAAAAACTATAAACTTGAAATCTTACGTATATTCGTATATACTATACGCAGGTCATAATATTTTTTCGATAACTCATCTCTTATCTTTCTTATCGATAATAATCGATAATTTATATCAATATTTTTAGATTTGAAGATTTTACTGAGTGATGAATACAAAGATTTTGTAATTGTTACTTTTTGGATACCACGCTCCCATCGCTCTAAATTTGAAAAAATAACTTCTTATACCTGTCCTTTGGCAAATACACACATTTGAATGTTATTATTGGTTGCTGCGTCAACTGCGCAGTTAGCAGAGCGTGTGCTTATGCGTGAGTGTGGATGCATGCGTATATATGTGAACATGACTTGTTTGTCATATATGCTTAAAAGAAGAAGGATAGGAATATCAGGTTCTTACAGAACCTAGTCTCCTAGTGGAGCAGTTTCGACTAGCGTGTGCTCTAACTTGTTCTTTTACGATAACTTGTCTTAATTCCTAATTATCAATACTAATTGAATTCTTTCCCAGTGACGGGTGTCTAAAAATAAACTGCGCATGTTCTTGAGCTTATAAAAATATCAACTTCTAAAATTGACGATATGTTAATTCTTTATAGGTGCCATACAATATGTTAAATATGAAATTTTAGGTATAGTTGAAAAGCCAAGCCAACTTAGTAAACTTGTAGATGCGGCAAGCAATAAGCATCAGCATTATTTGCTTTGAACCCCTCATAATTGACATGGCCTAACGCAGAGTTTTCACACAATCTCAGTCAAATAAATGTCAATATTAAATTAACATAAATTAGATCTTGACCCCTTAAACTTTGAATCTTGCCCATCAGGTAAATACAAACAAAATTTTATTTTTTTTTTATTTATATATATATGGAAAAATGTACTTTTATTATAAAATATTATTCTTTTTTTTCATATTTAGAGATATGGATTGAGCAGAGAAATAAATGTTGCCAAATCATCTGATAAATAGAGACAAAGTGAGCTTATATTAAATTTTTGAATTATGTTCATGCTTTAGTCTGAAATAAATTAAAATCATTTTCCAAATCCAATTTATGGCATTTGGAATAGGTTTCACTTTAAGTGACGAGCCCTGTAAAAGCCAGTCTTATAGTATCGAGAACAAAGTTTACACAAACTGGACATTTCAGGATATTTGATACGGATCCACAATGGATGTATTGCCTCAACTATCATTTCGTATACACCACTTTCTAACACCACTTTTTGGCAAAGACGTTTTCAAATTTCCCTCAAGGGAATAGAAGTAAATCCATGCTTAGAGAAGTATTTGTAGGCTAAGTTAGAGATATATGCTTAGCATGCTAATAATTTATTTAATTGCTCACATTAGAAACTTATTAGATAAACTTAAGGCGTAGGGAACTCAGTGGACGCAGTTCCAATCAGATTCCGATTTAACGTTTATTTACAGTGCAAGGTGAAGTTTTTGGTTCGACGAGCCAAGGACCAACCAAGCCAAATGCGGTTGGGCTTCGGCCTTTCAGGCCAGGACAGACAGATTTCACTCGACGCAGCCGCTGAGCAGACGCGCCCCACTCGGCTTATCCATATCACATAGTGTTTACATTCATAGCTGCTCTCCCCCCGCGCTCCCCTGCTGGTCTCAGGGACTCAGCTGGCTGCGTGCCCGTCGCAAGGCCTTCGCCTTAATGGCCACTGGCGGCCGGTACGTGGGCAGCTCAATGAAAACGGGGCGATACTCGGGCGCCTCGGGGCGCATGGCGCGGGACTCCGAGTGCAGCATATTCGTGTAATAGTTGAAGTCCCTCTGCTGCGTCTCGCTGCTGGCCATTGGAGCTGCGGCCGTTATTGGGTGCTGGGCGGCACGACCACGCGCCGCATCCGAGCGCAACAGCCGGAATAGATTGCGTCGGGCCGCTTGGTCTGTGGATTCTGCAGACTCGGAGCTGCGGCGCTGCTGGCTGCTGCTGCTGCTGCTGCTGTTGATGAAAGCGGACTCTTCGTAGCGCGGTATATAGCGAGGCTTGCGGGACTCGCCGGCTCGCTCATGTGGCGTTACATTGAAGCCGAAGAAACGCGGCGCCTGCACAGAGATGAGCGGCAGCAGCGTCTCCCGGGCATAGCGCTCGGCCCGTTGCAGCAGTTCGCCCAGTCGGAAGGGCAGCAGCTGCACCGTTTGCGGCTCCTCCGAGCCGCTCGACAGTTGAGCCATCATTTTGGGTACTGTAGCAACGACTGGACTAGCTGAGCTGACTGGATTGATGGGACTGACTGGACCGTCCGTCGAGCTGACTGTGGCATTGCTATCGTCGGGCTCTGCCAGCTGCAGATCTTTGCCATGCTTGGTGCGCGGCGTGGTTGCCTTGAGCACCGGCTCGACGATCTCCCCGGCGTTGGCTTGCAGCTCATGGAGGTTGCGCCCACGGTTCACTGCCAGCCGTCGGTCCTTAAGGACGGGCTCGAAAATCTCATCGGCTGGCTGCTGTCCGGGCGAAAGAGCGTCGGACAGACTGCGACTCGACTCGGCTGCCTCGGCCTCAGTGTTGTCCTTGTCCAGGGAATTGCCAACGAGTATGGGCTGCCAGGGCAGCTCATCCGTCTGATCCAGCGGATAGGTCTGATTCTCGGCCAGCTTGAAGCTGGTGCCCAGATTGAAGATGTCCTTGCGCTGCTTGACACTCTCCACACCGTCAACGCTGGCACTGAGGCCCGTTTCCTGCACACTGGAGTCAGCCACAGGCGCATCCGTGCTGGCCGACAACGAGGCCGGCGGCTGGGTGGTGGTATAGGCGCCATAGTCGTCCTGGTTGTCCAGCTCACAGTTGCCCGCCTGCAGGCGCATGCGCACGGGACTGCCGCTGCTCAGCTTGGTGCTGGGGCGACAGAGCGAATGGCTGCGGCCGAAGCTGTCCGTTAGCACCACCTTATCAATGTCCCAGTGGGGCAGGCCCTTCGACAGCCAGCCGCTGTAGGACTTGTAGTGCAGGCTCAACGTGGTTGGGAAGCCCAGAGCCGGATGCGGCACAATTATCTTGGATACAATGTCACCAGCGAAGAACTCGGCATCGTCCTTCCTGCAAGGGCAACGAATAATAATATATTATATTTAAGCCTTAGCTGTAGCTGGTACTCACTCGGATATTTCGAAAGTCTCGTTGAGGCCGCCATCGCCCTCGAGTATGGCCTCCAGGCGGCCAATCGTGCGCAGCGGCAGATCGTTGAACGAATTAAAGATCTGCAACTGGAACTGATGCGCACAGAAGGGCTCCTCCTCGCGAGTCAGCAGGTAAAGCTGACCACGGCCCGTCGATCTGTCCGCATAGTAGCCCATGTTGCCGCAGCGTGGCACGCCCTCGGCCAGATCCTCGTCGTCCTGGGCGCACGGAAAGCACTTGCCCTTCAGGAAGTCGTCGTAGTTGGCGCAGGGAAAGGCGGGAAACATGCAGCGGGGTGCCACCGAATCGATGAAGAACTTATAGGCGCGACGATGATTGCAGAGCGAACGTCCCTCCTCGTCCTCGGCCGCCTGGGCAGCTGTAAGTGAGAAGGAAGTTGAGCCAAACTCAAATTGAACTAGGAAGTTGGCAGCTTACACCAAATGAAGTCCGTGACAGCGCCCACAAACAGATTGGAGCAGCCCGTCTGCACACGCCCTCCGTTTGGATAGTAGTCCACATGGCCCATGGGCTGCCAGGAGCCCAGACCGCCCAATATGAGATTCTCGCCATTCGAGTGGATAACGTCCACGAACTCCGCATCGCTGCTGTCCAGCCGAACCTTCGGATGCTGCGCCTCGAACAGCGGCCCAGCCGGATCGAGGCCCGTGATGCGAGACAAGCCGGGCAGCTCAGCGCCCGCAAAGCCAGAGACATGCGCGCCAAGGCTGAAGCCAATCACATGCGTGCGCATCAGATTGAGACCCTTGTGCTGCTGCAGATTCCGGAGCAACATCGCCAACTGTTTGCCCACCAGGCGCGTGTTCGCCGCGGCACGCACATAGTTCGGAAATGTGGCGCCATTCTCCCAGTCCACGCAAATGACAATGCAATCCTCCTGTTAAGGGATTCAGATAGAGATAAGTTGAGTAATTAGTTACTTTAATGTTGGATATGTTAGCTAAAACCGGCGTAAGCCAGATTCCCGATTGCACATATAAATTAATAGAGGAGATCTACAATAGGTATACAATTTTGAGAGTCTTTCTGTAAGAAAGTAAAGACATAAAAACTAAGGTTTCTAAAAAATACTATCACATTGTATGAGAATCACATCGAAAGGTAGTTAATGAAACGAGACGAAAGATTATGAGAAATACTCTCAAATTGTATGAGAAGCGCATTGAAAAATAAAAGAGAGCGAATGAAAAATACTATCAAATTGTATGAGAATCACGTTGAAAGGTAGTTAAGAAAAACAGAAAGCGAATGTAAAACACTCTCAAATTGTATGAGAATCACATTGCAAGGCAGTCGCTAAAAAGAAATGAAGGCGAATTAAATTACCTAAATTAAGTAAGCCAGAAACAGGTGCCAGGAAGGAGGCTGCAGTAGCATAACTGTCTTATTTTGGAGCTTTAGCTCTAAAACTGTAGAAGATACAGTTTTACCCAATGCAGCATGCCCCCAACAGGTGTTGATATATCCACTAAACGTTTACGTACTAATCTTGTGTTCTAAGCTCGAGTATATACAACATTTTAAATCTCTAGCACTTCAAATAATATCATTTATATTCTACTTGATATAGTATCTCCTAATAAGTACCGCCCGCAGTTAGGGTATCGTGAAAATCTAGTAGTATTTATTCAAAATTTCAAGTCTCTAGCTACAAAAGCAGAAATGGGCTGCGTTTATATGGAAAGACGATCCGACGAAGACAGCAAATTAAATTCATGGAGTTCTCAATTTCATCTTCATTGGGATTAATTTGCCAGATATAAAAAATAAATGAAAATATGCAAAGATACAAAAAAAGAATCTGCTTTGCAGCTGTTTTACTAATGGGTTTCCTAACTTTCTCCAATACGATCCCTGTACGAATTCACATATTCTCCTACAAGCTTTTGCAAGTTGTTGTTGTGGGCAAGGCAGAAACTGAAATCCTTAATTTAGTTACAATCCCAAACTCACCACAGCCATCAGCGCCGTTTTCATTTCGTAGATCCAGACGTGGGGACAGGCCGATCCGAAGCCGTGGACAATTACGCGCACGGAGAGCTCATCGAAGCCCTCGAGGTCCTCGATGGAAGGCTGCGGCGGCTTCTTCGGACTGCTGCCCATGCCAATCGGTCTCTCTGTGCTCATGTTCAAGCCAGGCATAGAGGCTGTGCCCGCTGGAGCGCTCGTTGTGACCGTTGGAGCTGGCGGGCTGTCGGACTCGCGCTTGGCCTTTGTCTTGGCAAACGCCGCCGTCATGTTCAAAAAGGACAACTCCATGAGCGGACGATCTGAGCGCTGGCGCGTCGAGTAGAAGTAAAACTTTGTATTTATCTCCTCGGGCGACGAGGGCAGCATCTCCAGATAGGCAAATGGACCCGAGTCCTCAAAGCAGCCCAGCTCGCCATAGCAAACCCGCTTCACCGCCCGCTTGGCTCGGCCGTGCAGCGATTGGCGCTGCTGTTGCTGCTGCTCGTGCGCCAACAACGAGGCGTGCACCGCCTCCGAGAGTTCCGTAAAGTTTGCATAAGGCAATGATGTGGGCGTGGCCGCTGCAAAGAGACAAAAATATGCTTAATAGAACTTGTGAATTAATCAAATTTGTAATTGTGTATGAATCACTTTCAATGGTTCTTAAATAGGAGACTTTGCATTCAGCACACGTGCGTCCAAAAAAAGCATTCACAATACGCACAAAATAAAAAGAACTATAAACTCACAATATATCGGAAATAATGGGCTATACCAAAAAACTGGAAAGTACTTGTGCCTGACACCCGCGTTTCCTATTCTTAAGGCTAAGCAAACAAGTTCTTGACCACTTCTTAAACTTATTTAAGAATCGATACTTTGAGCGGATAATATAATTTTGGTTAGTCTGAGGAGATTATCAGTCCTCCTGTAAAGCTAGTCGAATTCAGCTCTAAAACTAAATAAGCTAACACTCAAGCTATGGACGATATATCTTGTTCCTATTTGCCATGTAAATCGATAGAGAAGCTCAACAGTATAACAGTTTTTAATTTTCAAGTTTTGAGCTGTAAAAGTTTTAGATTTCTTATTTGCCTCATCGTAAAAAAACATAAGAGCATAGATCTATGAAAAATGTTATTAAATCGCATTAAATCGCATTAAAAAAAAGGAAAGCAAATTAAATTATATATTATATAGAAGTAAATTATATGCAATTACAGTAAAATAGACAAGAAATGGAACAGAAAAGATTTACAAAATTAGGAACACTAAAATAAGAAAAAATTTCCTAAAATGGAAAGGAAAACAGAAACAGAGTTAAGAAAAAAACAACAAAAAATGCAACAAAAAAAGTGTAAAAGACTTAGAAAAATAGAGAAAATTGCTACGAAACTTCTTTATGTTTCTTATTATAATTGTATTATTCTTGAGTAAAATATTTAGTAAATATACAAATCATAAGAATATATAAGCGCCTATAAATAGCTATCATAAATGAAATAATAGTTTTTTACGTTTTAAGAATATTTTAAGTATACTCGTTCTTAGTAAATTTAAGCAATTTAGAAGTCGATTCTGAAGAGCTTTTAAGTTGGAATGGGAAATTTGTTATTGTTTTGTCAAAACCCATTAAAAAAGTGAATAAAAATAATGAGCGAAAAATTACAAAATAACTTTTTGGAATTTCTTTAATGGCAGACGTGAAAATTTTTTTCCATATTTCGTTTTCAGACACTACGCCATAATTGGGAACGTGTAGATGACATAACCCCAGTACAAGTCAGCCAATATACATACATATATATGTATATATAGCTATAGAGTCACATAGGTGTATGTATATGGACGTTAGCTGAAAGCGCTGATAAATTACCGAAGCGTGATTGCGTTTATAAAGCGCCCGAAACCCAAAAGGGAGAAGCATCTAAGAGGAGCTACAAATCAAAAACAAATATAAAACTGTCCACGTCTCGACTCATGCCACACGCGTTGCCAAATGGCAATAAATATGCATATGATAGCCATCTGGTAATGGGACAGACGATCGAGAATCTCAGAGTGATAGAGTGCTTCCAAAAGCGTTTCCAAACTTGGCAATCAGGAAGAGATCGAATGTGCAAAGCTGTTGTTGTGTTGTGGCTTGGATTTGTAGAGAAAGAGAGAGAGAGAGAGAGAGAGAGAGAAACAACATTTCGATTATCTAAATCTGTATCTTTAGTGAAATTAATGCCGATATCTATAAGTATATATCTCTAGTGAAATTTATGTCAATATGAATATCAAATGTCAATTCTTATCCATGTGTCTATCCGTGACGAATGTTCTGGTTGAGCCACATTAACGCTAAGTTCACTTCATCAATTAGGTAAACGCGACCTGTGGCACTTATGCAACGAAAAGCATCCAAGCTTTTCTCAGCGACATTAGCAAAGCACTTTACGCTCATGTCCCATGCGACAGGTGCTTTAAAATAACAGTTGAAACATTTCGCGCACTTACAAGCGGAACTTATGGCGCGAAAAGCAATTAGGAAAAGTGATCTTTGGAAAAGCTGAGACAGCGAGAGAAAGATGGAGATAGAAATAGAGACCGAGATACTTGAAAGAATACAAAGATACATATAGTTAACGATGCGTAATAGATGGGGATATATAAAAATGGAGGTAAGATAAGAGATGGATATACATAGGAGAGAGAAATAGCGAGCTACATATTGAAAAAGATAGAAGCAGTTATAGGAATAAAGAATATTAAGTGAATAGCGGAAAAGATAGCTCTATCTCAATAGAGGTATACATAGAGAATATGGTAGAGATAGGAATAAGAATAGGAAGAGTATATATAGAATATAGAGTATATATAGGATAGAAATAGAGAGAGACATAGATAATTGTGAATATGGATATGGGAAGACAAAGTAATGGGGATAAGGGTATATATAATAATAATGATAGGGACAGAGGTAAGCATAGTTATAGAGATGAAGATGGGAATGGGAATATGAATTTAGATAACAATAGAAATTTGGATAGGAAAACGGAACTTCGATAGGGTTAGAAATAGGCATAGAGGATACGGATACGAATAGGCATAGGGAAAGTAGATTTGGGATAGGGGTGGCGATTGGGATAGGAATCGATATCGATAGCACATAAGCATTGGATGTTGATAGGGATATGAATGGTATAGATACAAATACTGATACAGATACGCATACAGACATGCGTTCAATGGATAATATCGTAATGATATTTACCTTAAGTATTAAGGAATAAAAAATAGATTCAAAGCAACCAATATAATTCATACACCACCATATTTAAATAAATATTCGTATGAACAAAAAACCATACATATATGTAACTGTATTCACTTTACATATTCACTTTACATATATGAGTATATTATATACGTATAAATAGTGTAAAGTGAATACAGTTAAACATACATGTATTGTTTTTAGTTTCTGCTTTTTGGTGCGCTTTGTGACTTTCGTAGTTTTTCGATTTGTTTTCATTTGCCATTTAAAGTTTTGTCACTTTTTGGCATTGCAATCGCTTCTTCGTCTTGTTGACTGTTTCCGATTACATGTGTGCACACTCTGTGAATGCGAGTAAGGCTATGTGAGTGTAAGTGTGTGTGAGTGAGTGTGAGTGTCTGCGAGCGTAAGTGTGTGGTATTTTATGGCGATTGTGCAATCTGTGAAGTGTTTTGCGCTTCGCTCAATGGCAAAAATCGTCAAGTGAAACTCGTCGGGGGCCAAATGAATTGAAAGACACCCAGAGAGAGACGCACTAGATGCGTACTCCACCCAAAAAGCTCGCCCGCTGGCCTTCAATGGGAAGGGAGGTGGAAGGTGGGAAGTGGGAAGTGGGCGTGCCGCCTACACACGAGATGAGTTGAAAAACTGAAAGCAACCTCTATGAAAGCAAATTCAATTTAGCACACAATAAATCAATTAGCAGAAGAGCTGTGTGTGTGTGTGTGTGTGTGTGTATGTGTGTGTTTATGTGTGTGTGTGTGTGTCTTTAGTTCAATTAGTTAATGGATCCAGTATCTACTTACCGCTAGTTCCAGTGTCAAGCAGCAGCAGCAGCGACAGCGCTAGGCAAATGTGTTGCATGTTGTTGTTGTTGTACTTGCAATTGTTGCTGATGCTAAAGATTATCCAATAACGTGCGCACAGTGTCAATTAGCATTGAGAGCTCTAGATGAGCCACACTCTTCCAGCTCACTCTCTTTCTCCCTCTCTCTCTTTCTCTCTCTCTCTCTCTCTCTCTAGTTTTATGTTGTTCAGCCCAACTACAATTGCATTGCTCACGCTGCTATTGTGTTGGTCTATGATTTCGGCAGCTGGCGCTTCTTCTTCTGCTTCGCTGGGGCTTTTGTTTTATTTCGGTGTTATGTCTCTTTCGCTTTGGTAATAGCAATACACCATAAACAAATTCACTTTCACTTATTTGTGAACCTGCCAGCAGCAGCGGCTGCGATAGCGGCTGCGGCAGTCGCAGCAGCAACTGTTGCTGCGGTCGTGACTGGTTGCTGGACGCTGGCGACTGGTTCCTGGCCACGGCCAATGGCGTCTGCAGCGACGTCTGCGTCTCTCTGACTCACTGACTGACTGACTGAGCAGCAGTTGCAGATGTTGCCGCTGTTGATGCGAACGATTGCTGGGGGGTTTGGGGGACGTGCTTGGCCGCTCTGTGAACCGCGTCTGGGGCGTCGGTGGCGATGGCGTTGACTTTGCTGCTTGATTGAATTATGTGGCAGACGCAATGGCAATAGCAACAACAGCATGCGACAGCACCAACAGTTGCTGTTATTGTCGCAGCTTTCACTTGACCAACAGCAGCAGCAGCAGCAGCAGCAGCAGCAGCAACAGCTCCAATTTGCGACAGTTGCTCACGCTGTGATTGATGCTGATTGCCGTTGATTGATTGTTTATGAGCTTTGCTTTGTGTGGCCTGCAATTACAGGAAGCAACAACAATTATCAAGTGCACGTTTAGCTAAATAAGTGTTGCAGTTGTTGCTGCTGTTGTTGTTGTTGTTGTTGTTGTTGTTGTTGTAGTCGTCTGGCTGTCTGCATATTGTATAATAAGCCGGTTCGCTGACAGGATGTGCGCTAAGCGTTTTGGGCCAATGACCTTATTGACGTCAGCTTCACTGATTCTCTAGCTAACCAAATGACACTAACAGCAACAGCAACAACAACAACAACAACAGCTAAACAAACAATAAAAGTAACTATAGCTAAAAGTCAAACATTGCTAACAAGCTCAGCCACAAGCACACACAGATCTTACACTCTGCTACAAAATACCAATTATTTTACACATAACACATGATCAGAGACTCTCTTTGTATTTTTCTCTTTCTCCCTTTCTCTCTTAGTTTATGTATCTCCTTCTGCCATTGTGTATCTTTCTTCTTTTTGTCTCTTTCTGTATCTCTCTCTCCCTCTCTGTCTCTCTCTCTCTCTCTCTCTCTGTCTCCCTCTCTCTCTCTCTCTCTCTCTTTCTCTATTTTTATCTCGGTCTTTTTCTAATTTTGTCTCTCTTTCCTTACTCTCTCTCTCTCTCTCCGCCATTGTCTCTCTCTAATCTAAAGAGAGAGTCTCTTATTCTATCTCTCTCTTGCTCTCTCTTCTTCTCTCTAACTCTACATGCTCTATACTTTATTCTCAATACACTCTTATCATCATGTGGAGCTTAGTCTAGCTCTCTTCGCTTCTATTCCTTCTTCATGTCAACTTTATGATTAATATGTATGTAGAACTACCTAAGTCTAAATCTTAGCTGGAAATGTAAAGCTCCCATTGCAGCTCCAACTGATCTTTCTACAGTAATTACCCTAAATTTAAATTTAACTAGCTAACTAATTCTCTAAGTGGCAGCACATTATTAGCTAAGGTGTGGCAGCACCATGCCTATAAATGAGTGGCAACACTACTAGTACAGTTGAGTGACATTTCACAGTCTTAAACAATATCATAAATACTTGACAGAAAGTTAACTTTCTAATTGAAAATCTAGAAATGGAATTATCTTTTTCTAATTCATCTCTCTTAAAATCTCATATATTTCAAAGTTTCAGCCATTCCGTAATTTCATTCAGACTCTTTGACAGTTTTTTTGTTTGAAAACTCTTGCTTGTTATTCGAAAAAAGTTATTACAACAATATTAAAAAAATGGGTTATTAGAGAAGCAAAGAAATCATCTTAACCATATCAAAATGAACCCATAATTTCTGACAATCATAATTCCATATTTTGTTGCACAGTGTAATTCAGTGTGTTAAGCGTTGAACATTGGAAGTTGAATGTGCACATTTGGGTCAACAGCAGACGGCAGTCAAAACATAAAAAAAATACTACAAAAACAACAACAGGTTAAAAAAAAACACCTCAGAAAATCAACTCTTGTCATCAAGTTTTTTATATTCAGTTTTTTTTTTTTTTTTTTTTGCTGCCGATTTAACTTTTTTTTCTATAGCTAATTTTCAAAGAAGAAACTTGGCGTGAGTCAACTATGCTGGAGACTGTGACAGAAACTGGGTGCCATCTAACGAAAGTGAAAATCTTCGGAGAGCCGTGAAGAGCAGCAGCCACAGATGCTTTTAACGCCAAGCCGAAATATTGAGAGCAGCAACATTGAAAACTGTATTTTGATTGATTTATTGATCTATTGACGGAGCTTCACTTTCATTGGCAATGTGACTTATCAATTAGCATCCATGTCGAAACATTAGGCAAGCCCCACAACTGTTGTCGCACTCGGGCAAATAAACGCAGCGTTTGCTAACTATATTTACAACTCAAATGCTATGAACTTGAGTTTACTTAAGTGACGATTTTTTTTTTCTTTTTTTTTGTAAAAAAGAGCTGAGTGTTACAAGTTTTAAAAATGTTTGTATAAAAATGCATGATAACATAGGAGAAGAGTAAGATCTAAATTGAGGGAGGAAAACGAACCGCTTCGCAGCTTTGCGAATGATCAACGGAAATATCAAGCTTAAATTCCAAAGCTTAGTCTTAAGTTTGCACCATATAAAAGTAGATCAAAGTCCTTCTTAACATATGAAAATGCAACGAAAGAAAATTTGAATGTGAAAATATTCATTTCACTTAATCCATGTCTGCACAGCGTACGAAATGTTAAAGTAAAGTTAACATTATATTGAAGACATGATCTGTTAAATGGGTGGATGTTATAAGCTAGCTTTATATAACATGCACAGGATCCTACAGATTCCATCCATGATTGCACTACGCACAAAATGTTAAAGTTAAGTTAACATTATGTTGTTAACATGCTCTTTTATTAAGCGCAGATTACAAGAGACTCCATTCAAAAAGTTAACAACTTTAAGCTGAATTCCTTCAAATAGCATAGTCTTATACTCCTAACAGTGACATAACATAACTGTTAATACATTAGTATTGAAAACCAGTTCAAGCTTCAAGCTGTGCATTTTCAGGCTGTTAACAAGCCAAAGCTGACATAAAATAGGTCTTTACATTATAATTAATAGTATGTTATTCATAAAATATTAATAGCTTGTCAGCCTAGACAATAACAATGGAATAAAACCGACTTTAGTCTTATAAAATCATTTAATAGCTGCTGAGGCACGCTGGCCAGTCAGACTTGTACGGATTCCGAAGCTTTTAAAGTTCATTCACAGTGAAGACAATTGCAATTGTTTGACGGATCCATCAATCAATGGCAAGACTTGTGGCCACCCACACGACGTTGTGGAAAGGCGGCACTAACGAAGCGTTAAGAGCATAGCTAAAGGGATAAAGAGGAGCAGGGAATGCAGAGAGAAAGAGAAAGAGAGAGAGATCGATGCATTTGTCGCGCTAGGAAAGCTAAAGCCAGTGAGAAGACGAATGGGCAAAATGGAAAGTATCTGACTATAATGCTTCTAAAGCGGCTTTCGCACGACTTCTACTTAAGATGTCTGTTTCAACCTCTGTCCGTCTGTCTGTCTCTCTGTCAGTTAGTTCATTCATCAGTCACTTTCAAATAGAGATTAACCCAATTTGGGTGCCGCGTCCGCTTTCAAACACTGCCAGCTGCCAATTGCCACTTGCCACTTGCCACTTGCCTCCACTCATTTTCGCATTTGCCGCTAATTCTGCTCATTAAATACAAATATGCTTCTACATATCTACATATACAAATGTATGTAGTAGTCGCTCGTCCAGAACTGAGCAGCGCGTTCATTCTCTAAGAGAAAAATCTGAAGACGCTAATCGAACCATGCCAAGAGAAAAGTGCAATAATATATATAATTATAGTAGAACTTTAATACATTCTTGTATAGAATCGAAAATTGGTTAGCTATAAATGAAAAAGTATAAAAAAATTAACTAGAAAGTCTACTTAATATAATAAAAACAAGTAAGAGGGCTCTAGTCGAGACTGCTCGACTAGGAGATACCCTGAACCCTGCAAAGTACTGGTTCCAATCATTCTACACATCTTTCATGCACATATACAAAAACACATACACACACCCGTACGCATGCATCCATACGAACGCATAAACAATTGCTCTGCTAACTGCGCAGTTACTGCGCTTGGGCTGCCGTGTGGGTTATATTACGAAAATTTGTTTGTTGAATAAATCTTTTTGTAGTGGGACTATCTTCATCAAATTTACAGAACGTTTTAATAACATTCAAATGTGTGTATATGCCAAAGCACAAGTCTCTAGTACTTGATATACGTTTTTTTCAAATTTGGGGCGAAGGGGGCGTGGCATCCAAAATCTGTAAATTACACAATCTTTGTATTCATCACATTAATCTACACAGTAAATCTGAAGTCTCTAGGTCTAACAGTATTCAAACTAGTCTTTAAAAACAAAGTCCGATTTTCGATTGTTATCGATAAAAAAGAGATGGGATGAGTTATCGAAAAAATATGATAAACTCGTACTGCGTATGGTATACACGAGTATACATGTAAAATTTCAAGTCTCTAGCACTTGTAGTTTAGGAGATCTCTGCGTTAGTACGGACGGACGGACGGACGGACGGACGGACAGACGGACATGGCTAGATCAACTCAGCTCGTCATCCTGATCAAGAATATATATACTTTATGGGGTCTGCCACGCCTCCTTCTGCCTGTTACATACATTTTCACAAAAACATTATACCCTGAAATCCCATTTTCAATGGGTTCAGGGTATAAAAATACTTAAAAATTATAAATAAACAAATACTTAATAATAATAAATAAATAAATATTTAAAAAATTATGTCATTTAAGTTTTTCTTTACAGCATCCAGCGATAATCTCCATCAATTCTGTCTGTTATATTTCATTCTTAGTTAGAATACCAAAGAAATAATTAAATATATTCTTAACTCTTTTCAACTTGAACATCTTCATCTGTTATTATTATATCATCATATTAAGACAATTATCACATCATGAAGAGTTCGTAGTTCGCTCTCCCTGTGCTCTCTTTTTCCTATCTTACAGTTGGTTCTTTCCTTTATGAATCGTATATCAGATGAAGAAAGCAAGTTGCTTTTCTATTCAAACATATTTGCTTGCATAATCATAGCAGCTATTCTAGAGATATCATATAACATTTCACTTCCTACATTTAAAAAGAAATTAACAATTTCCCTATAGCTTTGATTTTAAGCTTTTACAATATGAATCAAGGAATCAGAGAGGCTCAATTGGTAGTGTCAGAGATAGAGAGAGAGTGCGATGTAAAGAGAAGGGCAGCTGTTCGGTAAAACTCAATAGTCGATATTTTCAGATACCTTATCTGAAAACAAGATTTGTCTTGATGTTACAAAATCCCAAATGCATTTTGGGCTAGAGTAAACCTGTTAAATACCTGTCGTAAGCTGGCTATTCAATTCCCATTCTCAATCACTAAGAGTGCTGTTAGCCTATGGTATAAATAATTTATTGATATACAAAGTATTACAACATTATATAAACAGTTAAATCTTATATATTGATATATTTTTACCCATATCAATTTATACATGAGTCAAGTGCAAAGACTTCATTGGTCTTTATTCAATGTCTTTCTGTTTAGTCGCATAAATGTAAAGCATTTGATATGCTATTCAAGTTTACACGAACAGGAATGTTATATAACTTGAGTCAAGTTAGTTTTCACTCAAACTCAACGCTTAGCATTTACTTAAATATTGAATATTGTATCAGCAACTGAATTCCACTGTACAACAAGTCTATTTTGACTCTGCGACTCCAAATGCCAAGGTAGTAGTGGCAATTGTGCGCTGAGCTTACATATAGTACTTGTTTTAATTGTGTATGTCCAAAGTTTTGAATACGCCCACTGAGGGCGTGGTATACCATACTATGCAGTAAGAAAGCTTTTAGAATGCCAAAAAATGTTGCAAGCTAGCTAACTCTATAGATCAGCCACAGATAAATGATTTGATCTGAGGGCAATCGAGTCAATTGCATCCGATACTTGCCAGTAATTTTCAGCTGTACAATATATATTTACCGTAAGCGACTTGCTGAGAGAGGTTCAAGTGACAGTGAGATAGGGCCAGAGGAGATGAAGAGAGAGATGGGCAGTTAACTAATAATAGTCGATATCTCTCCACAAAAAGAACTTGACTGAATTCAAGACTTGTCTTCATATTACAGTATTTCCAAATGCATATGGATCTATATATATATATATATATATATATATATATATATATATATATATATATATATATATATAGTTGGGCTTATGTCAATTTCATTCCTTTCATTCTAATTTTATAGTTTTGCAACAGCGCCTAGTAGCAGTTTCCAGTTGTGCGCTCTTTCACAATAAATTTTTGTGGAATGCCCATTTCAAGTCGCCTTCTCCTCGTCCACAGTCCACAATCATAGCGAGCCTGTCCGAATGGCCTAAACAGCCATCTCGCTCTCACTCAACAACAGCTTGGAGTACGTTAGGCAACAGCTATCTATGCCTGTCTCTCTGACCAACTGAGAATCTGAGGATATAAACGAGAAATGAGAAGCTTGCCAACTCACTTGGACAAGCTCCCAACCTCATATACTAAGATTACTGCAACAGTTGGAGGCACTCACGACCAAACTAAGCAGAATTGGGAAACTTAGAAAACATAAATATCATATATATATCCAACTCATAAATATTGCTAATAAAGCTGGCAACTTAACACTAGCGGCCGATTTGGTAACATTTACTCAACCATTTGATACACCTTCTTGACCAATTTATATGGCGAATCGGAAAACAATGCTACAGCTTTGTGTCCAAGCTTTGGGCAATCGCTTTTGATTGATTTATCTAGCCAAGTGTGCGTATATGTGTGTGTGTGTGTGTGTGTGTGTGTGCCATTTAAATGGCAGCAATCGCTTGCAATACGAAAGACTTAGGCAACGAACTTGCAGTCGCTGGCGCGCAGCCAAAAAAAAATATACGAAAAATGTTCAAATTTCCTTAGCCAATTTTCGCATGACAGCCGCAGCAGCAGCAGCAGCAGCAGCAAGTCGCCTAAATAGTTTCCTGTTTGTTACGCGGGGCCAGCAAAAAAAAAATACAAAAAATTAGTAGATTAAAGGGAGGCAGTCAACGGGCGCTGGACAGCAACAACAGCAACAACAAGAAAATCGGCAGCGCATGAAGTTTCCGCCCGTTATATTAGTTGATGTTTTTGTTGTTGCTGTAGTTGTTGCTGCTGCTCTTGTTGCTGTTGTTGCTCTTGTTGCTGTTGTTGTTGTTAACTCTTTTTGCTATATACAATTAGTTGCTTTTAATATTAGTTATTGTTGTCGCTGCTCTAGAGTTTTTCACAAGAATCTTCGCAAAGCTCATTGAGCATGCAACGCATGCAACCAAGAAAAAGAAGAAGAAGAAGCAGTCGAAGAGGTGAAGTTAGCCCAAAAGACAATGCGCCATAAATCAAACGTCGTTGGCTGTGTAAAACCCAGCCAACGGTAAAATGCAATATGACGACAACAACAGCAGCAACAACAACAACAACAACAGCAATGGCTATAACAATTACAGCAGCAATGGCAAACGACACACTTTTTTTTATTTTTAGGTTGGGGCCCACATAAGTCAGGCTTCACAGGCCCCCAAACAGTTGTGGCCCATTTGCTGCCCAAAATGCTGGGCTCTGGCCAAGAGCACTCCAAAAGAGGGAGTGGGAGAGAGAGGGAGAGAGAGAGAGGGAGAGAGTGAGATGCAAGAGATCAAAGAACTGAGAACAGGTCAAGTGGGCAATAAGAAAGCGTGGGCTGACAGCCGAGTAATGTTCAGCTGGGTTCACTAAAATAGTAGTGTTTGGATTTCCTTTTTCTAAAATAAAATAAAATAAAAAATTGCAATAAATTCCAATCAGCTAAATATAACTTTAAATTTATTTTTTTACGATTTTTTTTAAATTTTTTCACAATAGTATATGGTCATTATCTGTTTCGCATAGATTGAAAAATGAGAATTACGAAAAAATCTTGTTACGAGATAAAAAGATTCGTTTCATTTGTTATACCCTGTACCCATTGAAAATGGGAAATCAGGGTATAATGTTTTAGTGAAAATGTATGCAACAGGCAGAAGGAGGCGTGACAGACCATAAAGTATATATATTCATGATCAGCGCGGCGAGCTGAGTCGATCTAGCCATGTTCGTCTGTCCGTGCGTCTGCCGACTGTCTGTCTGTCCGTCTATCCGAGCTACAAATACTAATACTACTACTATAGACTTGAAATTTATCATGTATACTCATGTATACAATATGCAGTACATACTTTTTCAATAACTCATCCCATTTCTTTTTGAACGATAATAATCAAAAATTTGACTTTGTTTTTTAAGCCTAATTTGAATACTGTTAGACCTAGAGACTTCAGATTTACTAAGTAGATTTATGTAATAAATACAAGGATTTTGTAATTTATAGACTTTGGATACCGCTCCCCCTTCTATATCAAGTACTGGAGACTTTTGCTTTGGCAAATGCGTACATTTGAATGTTATTATCACCTACAAAAAGTTTGATGAAGATAGTTCTCATAATATAGCCCACACTGCAGCCCAAGCGTAGTCGCTGCGTCAACTGCGCAGTGGATGCATGCATGTATATATGTGAGCAAGCGTTTTTGTATGTGTGCATAAAAGAAGCGTAGAATAATTGGAACATCAGCTCTTTGCAAAGCTCAGGGGATCTCCTAGTCGAGCAGTTTCGACTAGAACCCTCTTACTTGTTTTTGACTATTTTCTAAAGAAATGCATTCAAAGAAATAGTAGGGATTCATACATTCAGGTGATTCAAGCATTCACTACTATATTGTTTGAATGCATCTCTCTAGAATATAAGCAAAAAAAAGTTCAACAAATTCCATTACTTTCGTAACAAGATTTGTTTGTACTTCTCTTCTTTCCTCATTCTATGATAAGCAAGGAATGGACAGATTTTTGTAATGGAGAAGGTAAATTTTTTTTTTACTTTTACATATTATTTGTAGTGCAGCACTACTATTTTTATGAACGAACATATACCCACTCTCTTGTTCTAAATAGGGTTTATATGTTTTTTGATGCATATATGTTTATATGTTTTTGAATGCAACACAGAAAATCAAGTGGGAAATTTTGAAACTCTTTTTAGCTATACAAATTTGTTGACTTTAAAAATAGATAAAAATAGATTATAGCAAGCTAGCTTTTTCTATAAGTAGATCTTAAGACAACACTTCATAGTTCGGGAGTTAAGCTGGTAGCGGGTAGTCGCGTGGAGATCAACTCACTTGATGACTTGACAAACATTTGCAAGAGCATTTCAGCTTTGTCGACTCTTTCGTGTTCTCATGACCCAATTCAACATGTACTCAACATGTTAGCTTAGATTCATCCAATTACACATCGCATTGTCTTGTGCTGCGTTGCGTTGTCTCTGGTTGCCTAAGCGTAAGATAAACCACGGCTGATAACGTGTTGACACCGTCCAACCACTTGCCCCACTTGCCCCACCGACCCCAATACTCAATCTCAATCTCCCATTACAGAGCATTAGAACAATCAGCTATATTTATGTATATATTTATTTATATAATTGTATAATGCAAAATAATTGTGGACTTAATTTCAAAAAATAAAACTTTATAGAAAGCTCAAGGGAAACAGAGAAAACTAGAAGAAAGAAACACTCCAAAGCGGATGTTTGAGCTGAAGAGGTTTCTAAAGTAATTTCTGTTTACGATTCTCAAACGATTAAGGAAGTAAAAGTTTATCATACGAAATGGAACTGGAAGATACATCTATGATAAATGTGAAAGATATAAAAATGTATATCGATTATTAGTGAATGAAGAAATACGTTCTAGTTTCTATGTGTATCTAGGTGAATTAGGTGAATCTATGTATTATATATCACCTCTTTCGTTAAGATGTTCTTGAAAAGATCTAATGTTATTGGGCTTTAAATATATCATTCTCAGAAATATAATAATATGAACTGAAACTAGCAAAATATCATTAGGGTACCTCTCCAGAATTAGAATTAGTATAGATATGAACTGATGAAGCTAGCAAAATATCATTAGGATGTCTTTTTAGAACATGAAACTTATCAAGTTTTGGGTCTCCAAAATACCTTTCAAGAACTTTTAACTGATTGACTTTTAAGTTTTCCAAATATCATTAAAATATTTTTCGTAAATTTCCTATATATTTTACTTCTTACTTGCAAGATATCATTCATTCTTAATTAATTCTACAAAAGTATATTATTGATAAGTCGATTTTATGAGCTTTCCACATATTAATAAGATACTTTTGTAGAGTTCCACAGCTCTGTAGGGATTTGAAGTGATCAAGCTTGGGAATACTTCTTTAGAATGTGGAACTTGATAGATCTTTAAGTTTTTCATATATCTTTAAGATATTTTTCTAGAGATCCATATTTCAGATTTCATTGGAATGCTTTTCACTGTCAAGTAATAGACTTTTATGTTTCCCAAATAGCATCCAATATTATTAGGGATATGAAGCGAACCTGTCTCAGAACCTGTCGATTCTTATAGACTAAGCTAGATTACATTAAGTTTTACATTTAAAAACTTTTCGATTACATAATATTTTCTTCAACAATTTACTACATTATTTGGCTTTACAAAATAAGGAATTACCATTTGAATTTCCTTAGTTCCAATCCTTGAACCTTGTAACTCTCATTAAGTTCATGGATTAATGAGACAATTTTCAAGTGAAAATAAAACAATTTGAAAGTTATGTGTGACAGTGATTTTTCCAGTGCTTGTTGCGCCCAATTGACTGACGACCTTGCTTATGTCAACAGTCACAGCAACAACAACAACGGCATTAACAACAGCAACATTAACAACATAAAGTCTCAATCATTGGCAGTTTACAGCACGAAAATGATGTTAAGTCGTGTTATTCAAAAAGCGACAACAACAATAATGTGTTTAACTAAACTTAAAATGATTTTTTTACATTTTGTTGTTTTTTTTTTTTTTTTGTGAGTGGCAATGAAGGAATTTATGCACTTTAATTGAAAACAATTTTCAAAAAAAAGTCAGGCATGCATACATAAATACCCTGTAAATGGGGGCACATAAACTCTAGCTAGAGCTCTAATACCAACAACGTAGCTGTTATCATATAACTGTATATCAGTATATCTGTATATGTTCTTCATTATATAGATCTCCTCTATATGTATGCATGTATCTATAAACAATCTATTATACCTATTATATTACATGTATCTGACATGATTTTCATATCAATCTGTAGCTAAATTCACACATAGAACAGGGTAACTGTTAGTTGAGCACACTGAGAGAAAAGCTGCTACTAGTTTTTAGTTTGTTTGTGTGCTTACACTTTTGTTGATTTAGACTTTAAGCCATGAATTGGCTGCTGCCTTTTGTCTCTTTGGTCGCTCGCTCTGCAATTCGTGTCAATGTCAGCATGATTTTTTTTTTCATTTTCTTAATATTTATATTAATTTGTTAAAAATATTTATGGTTGTTGTTGTTGGCTGCATGCAGCAGGCTGCAGGCTGCAAGCAAACTAGTTTCCAGCCACAGCAACGGCAACAGCAGCAACAAATATGCATAATATCAATAACGGAGCGCAACTGCAGCAGTGAGCAAAAGACTTAAGCGACAAACTTGAACGGCGGGTGCACAAAATGAAATGAAAAACAAAAAAAAAAACATAAATTATCCATAAAAATGTAATTAAAAACTAGAGCCACCAAAAAGCTGTTAGGTCTGTAATATATGTATAACAACAAATGTAAGTTAAGTTTTTCTTCTTCTTGCTATTGTAATTTGTGATAAGCAACTGATGCCAAAACGACATCAGACGATCAGGCGTCGGCGTCGGCGTCCGCGCTGGCTGCGGCTGCTGTTGCTGCTGTTGCTTCTGCTTTGGGGTCCGGGCTCGATTTACAGTTTCACTCGAAGCGCGTGAAAGTTGCGCTTCGCAACAACAACAACAACAACAACACACACAGAGACAGACAATTGAAAGACAAAGGTACCAAAAAGGGCAAGCCAAAGCCAAAGCCAAAGCTGAAAGCCGCAATCGCCTTCGCCGTCGTCATCGTCGTCGCCGTCGCAGCCAAAAATGCAAGCAAAACAGAAGTTAAACAAAAACAAAAAGCAAACAAAAAAAAAACATAAACAAACACACAGCAACTGCAATTACGCACTTTTTACTCGTATTATTGTTAAATTTGTTGTATTTTTCTTTACTTTTTTTCAAACTTGCGCAAAGCATAAACCGAAAAAAAAGGCAGACACGAAAAATATCTTCAGATGCAGCGCGTCAGGCGCAGACGCTGCAAATTAACCGCTGCGAAAACGAAACGAAACGAAATCAAAGCGGAATACAAAACCACGAACCGCTTGGCGTCGCGGCTGAAGATCAACTGAAACAACGCAACGCAGCCAAGCCACACGAAGCCCCCAAACCATCGGCACGAGCGAATCAAAGCAGCAGCGCTGCCGCCTGTCTTGGGCTAAGCTTCAGCCTCAGCTTCGGCTTCGACTTCGACTTCGACTTCGATTTCGATTGTCGTGCCTGCTGTCCGAATTGCTCGCATGCGTTAGCCATTCGTGGCGGCGCAGCACGTACGATTGCAAAAAGCGAAAAGGCAAGCAGACGAACGAGAAGTAACAAGTGGGAGGAGTACGCAAAACTATACTGCCTGACTGCCAAATACCCTAAGCTTCGCAATGAGCTGCTGTTGTAAACATGCTATAAATATATCTTAATATACACATATAGAATAATATACACATTTTATATATAAAGCATTTCCATCCATTTTACTTGTCTTTCCACACTTTACGGACTCTTTATAACGTGAATATGCTCATTTTACTCTTCTTTTCAAGCTCTATGGACTTTAAAAACATGAATAACTTTGATGTTTACTTACAGATACGCCAATTAATGTTTCTATATGAAATTATTATATACTGTATAATAATCTAGGAGTTCCAAATTTTGTGACTCTAGCTCTATCTTTACTCATTGTATTTAATTACTCTAGAAATGTATTTTTTCATTTCATGGACACAAAAATTATTAATTCTTTGGTACTAAGTTGATACGAAGTAGATCTCAAGAGGTTTTTTACCTAGGAACAGTCGCTCTACTAACTTTCAGCGCTTCTTTGACTATGAAAACATAAGTATATATAGTTGCCTACGTCTCTGGTTGTGGCAAACATAAACAGCTTTTTTCATGAAAATAGAATTGAGACTAAGCACAAACTTATATAAAAGCAGTATACCCATTATACTCAATTTGAAAAGCTTCAGAGTATCAGAAGTAGCTTCTCTTAATAGCGAAGAGTGTATACTCTAACAGACAAATGCTTATTTGATTAGTATCAATTTCATGTGAAGTTTTGATAAAAGTTTACTTGATTATATAAAACAAGAGAATTAAATAAGAGAAGAGACTTTATATAGAAGATCTTATTTTTCGATTGATTCTTGCTATTAGCTATGTGATATAGTACGATTCTTATAAGATTTGATAATATTTTCTTACGTTTACCACAGATAGGCATGATTCTAAGGTTAAGATACCTGTAGCTAACGATATGGAACGATACAGTAAACTTTATGATAAGCATAAATGAGTCGTCATACCATAATATATATGTTATTAAAAATATATCACATTATGAAAGACTAAATTATATCATCTAAGAGCTTTGCTATATCGAGCTATAATGCCCTAACTGCTTATATGATAGTATCCATTCAATAAAACCCTATCTCGCTAGAGTATTTCAGTAAATTTATTTGAAGCAGATTACCAAAGGTATCATCCAGTTGGGCAGGGGGGACAGGAGAACTCCCACGTGTGTATAGGTACAAATATTCACTAAATTTATAGCCAAAGCTGAAAACAAAGACAGCAATTGACTCCATTAAAGATCGAACCACGCGCTGCTTCGCTGCGCGCTGAAAGTTCTAATTTGACCCACTTGGCTGCCCGATCGCAAATTCAAACACGCAACACGAAATAAAAACGAAAGCAGATGGACCAAAAGATACCCTGTGCAAATCTGTAATTATAAATATTTCAACTATCATAGAAATCCAAATTATAATAAGTATTACTTAACATTTTCTATTTCTAAATCAAGACTAGGGAGAGAAAGAGAGCGAGAGAGAGAGAGAGAGAGCGCGAGAGAGAACTTAACTACAACTCTTCCTTTACTATAGCTCAGTCATACATAGTACTCCATCTAGTCCATCTGAGTTTTACAAATTTATATTTTCATGAGTCCAACATGCTTGCTTTACTATTCGTCAGGGTTACAGGGTATAGAAATCACTTGCATGCCTCGCCAACATAGTTTGTGAAGATATTTTGCATTGTTTTCTTATATATAGCTATCTCGCTCTTAACCATAAAGACTTATAGATTGTAGCATTTGCTCGATCAAATTGGCCAAAACAAACCTTTGATATCTGAATCATATTAATTGAAAATGCTTTTTTCACCTTAATATGCGTTTCCCTTGCAATTGAATGAATCATTTCTAGATATCATAGATTGTGATTACGATTCTATAGCAGATAACGCTTAAATAGAGCTAGTCTACTTTTGGGCTTGGTCACTATATAGGGTATGGGGCTAACATATTGATATATATATTGAATAAATGTATTGAGCATATGCAAAGTATTCCTTATTCCAATTCACATACTACATGGGGCTATGTTAAGACAACTGTGTCAACTGCAAATCTATATATATATAGAATGGACCTCATCGATTTCAAGAGACGTCACAGTACACAAAATAATGAGCTTACATGTATTAAACTATATGTAAAACATAATATACAAGCTAATGTTTTTTCCTTATTTCATTTTTTAGTAGCCGCTACTATTTTCATGAACTACTTTTGTTAATTTAAATTTGTTTCTTAGTTTGTAAAAAAAAGGTTTAAACTAATAACACATATGTTAATCTAAATATTCGTTTCAAATTGTTTTCAAACATTGTGTTTATCCAACATCTAATGCTCAGCCGTACTACTATTTTTATGACCACAGCTCCATTTATATCTCATATATGTAATATTTCTTGTTCCATTCCAGCTAATTCCAAAATATGTATAGCTGACAGAACACGTTTCCATGCCAAGTTTCAATAGAAAAGTTTTGAAACAGAGTAGACAGTTATATAGATGGACTGTATATTCTAGATAAGCTGCGCCTCTGATAATAAATATATATATGCTATCCTTGCAAATTATATATTTTATACTCCAAGTACTTATATTTCTATCTCTTTCTTTAATCGCTATATATAACACTATCTACTACATATCTTCGCCACAACTTAAATTTAAAATAGAGTTTCAAATGTCAAATCGTTTGTATTATGATTAAAATACTTATAGATTCATAATATATTTATTTAACAATTTGTAATTTCTAAGCATATACGGAGAAACAAAAAATTTATGACCGAGACGAGAAGAAAATAAGGCAATATTTAATAAAAATTTAGATAAGCAATTCGAATGTGTTGTTCTCTTTCTTTCTTTCATTCTTCATTCTTTTAACAGGGTATGTTGCAGTCGAGTCACGCTGAGGTGTTTGTGGTGCTAGCAAGAATCACATCAATATAAGTTTATTTTTTGTTGTTGTTTTGTTTACTGATTTTTGATCGGTTATATTTAAAATAGGTTGCTTGCTTTTTGTTGTTGGTTAACTAGTTGATTGGCCAACTGTCGGTCAGTTCGTCCGTCTGGTCGACTGGCTGGATGGAGGGGGGCGGGCAGGTGTCCAGGTGTGAAGGCAGCGGCGCTTGTGGCACACACTTGACAAACACTCGGAGCACTCGGACACGCACACACACACACACACACAGACACACACACACGCGCGCGCACATATTGTAACACATATTTGATAAATTACACTCGATTTCATTTCGGGTTTTCGCTTAACATTAAGAGTATAAAAATACATCAGCTTCTTTTCTCTTTCTTCATCTTCTTCTACTTCTACTTCTTCTTGCAACAGCCAGCAGCAGAGAGGAGGGGGGGATGAGGAAAGTGTTGCAAGCCACAAAACTTGAATTACAATCTTAACCATATAAATCAACGATCGATCAGCAAGGCATATATATATATATAAATATCAATCGTGTTTGGGTTAAAAAAAAAAGACTGAAAGACATAGAAAAACATTAATATATATATATGCATATATATAAAATATGTGTGTATGTATATGTATGTGTGTGTATGTGTGTGTGTGTGTGTGTGGATCCATAGAGCCAGCGGGTGCTTAGCGTGTTTATGCAATAGGCAACAATTAGAATTAGCTGTTGATGATGATGGCGACATGGACTTTAGTATTCTCCGTGCGGATCGGCTTAGCCCTCCTGACCAAAGTCCTCCGTGAATTTGCGCAGCTTTGTCAAGTCCTCCTCGTTGACAGTGGGTTTCGTACGCGACAAGGACTTGAGCATGTCGCGCTGCACAGCAAGACAGCAAAACAGAAGAGAGGATTAGGTAAAGATCGCACTCAGTAGTTCAGCTACTCACCATGGTCACGGGCGGTTCGAAGAGCTTGTCGCTGGGCACATCCATCCAGTTCATTTCGACGGCACCCGGGTCGCCCGGCGAGCAGGGCAACAGCAGATCGTCAACGATCTGTTCCTTGTTGCTCGGGCAAGGGCCGGTGACGCGCTTGAAGTGGGTGGCCGTTTGGACCTTGCGCACCGGCTCCATTAAAGCATCGCGCACTACGATCGATATATCGGCGCCCGAATAGCTACAGTTAAAGAAGATGAAGGATGAGTTTTCATTCGAATGCACAAGAATAATCTTGGTTACCCCTCGGTCTTGCCAGCCAGCTCCTTGAGATCCTCCTCGGTCAGCACGTGCGTCGTATTGCCCAAGTGAATTTTGAACATGACGAGGCGCGCATGCGCTTCCGGCAACGGAATGTAGATGCGCTTCTCGAAACGCCTGCGTATGGCCGAGTCCAGCACCCAGGGTATATTGGTGGCCCCGAGAACCAGGATGCCGTCGGTGTCGTTGCCCACGCCCTGCATCTGGACCAGGAACTCGGTCTTGATGCGGCGCACGCTGTCGTTCTCGTTGTCTGAACGGGCGGAGCACATGGAGTCGATCTCGTCGATGAATATGATCGATGGCTTGTGCTGGCGCGCCAGCTCGAAGAGATTCTTCACCAGCTTCTCGGACTCGCCCAGCCATTTGGACATCAGATCGGAGCTGGACACGGAGAAGAATGTGGAGCGATTCGCCTCGGTGGCGACCGCCTTGGCCAAATAGGATTTGCCCGTGCCAGGAGGACCGAAGAGCAGAATGCCCTTCCAGGGTATGCGCTTGCCGGTGAAGAGCTGCGGAAACTTAATGGGCAAGATGACGGCCTCTTTGAGCGCCTCCTTGGCTGCGTCGAGTCCAGCCACGTCGGACCACTGCACGTGTGGCTTCTCGATAACGATGGCGCCCTCCAGTTTGGCTTGCAGCTTCTTCTTCTCTGGATCGTCGCCGTCCTCGTCGTCGCTGTCGCTCTTTTTGTCTTTGTCGTCCTTGGAGCTGCTCTCGCCGCCCTCCTTAATCGGTTTCTTCTTGCCCTTTTTCAGGTACTCCTTGAGCTTCTCGGCTCGGTCCAAGTACTGTAGGCATTTGGCTCGAATCGAGTCCTTGGCCTTTTCGCCCTGCGCCTCATCTGCAAAAAATACATTCAGCTAGATGCCACAGCAGAAGGGGGCGTCTACTCACATTTGATGGTGTGCAGAAAATATTCCACACCGTGCTCGTAGAGACGCAGTGCCTCGGCATAGTTCTTGTTGCGATCCTCTTCGGTGGCCTTCGTCACCAGATCGATGGCCTTCTGGAGTGTTGTGCCAGCTGCCATGGATGTGGTTCTGTTTCGCTTAGTGGTGCTGTAAAGACACAATGCGGAGTCAGTCTCGAGTGACGTCACGAGTCTCAGGCACAATTTATCATTGATTTTATCGATCAACAGCTAAGCTGGAAAGACCACGAAATCATAGACAAAAAAGAATCCTTCTCACACGCAAACAGAACTAAACTAGAAAAGAGTATTCCAAATTTGTGTATGACTAATGCAGGCAGCGACTGACAAAAACAAAGTGCATGACGAACGCGAAGGCGAAGAGAAGCGGGCGCTTGGTTTCTTTTCCATCTCCATTCCCATTTTTTTGTCTTCTCTTTTTTGTTTGTGTACGTTATGCTGATGCGCATTACTCACTTGTTTGTTGTATTGTTTGCTGTAGTTGCAGGCTTGCTGTGTCGGCTGCTCTTAAAGCTCTGGATAATGCAGCACGCGCCAATTTAACAAAAAATAAATAAAGAATTTCGAGGAATTTAAACGGAATGACGATGTCGTCGTCAATATCAATACGCGAGTGTGTGTGTGCGAGGGTGGCGGCTGCTGATTGTGTTATCGACAAAATGTGGCGGTCGCGCGATACACATGTGTGCCATGAAATGCGCAAGCCGCCGCATTTGCGTATTTAAATATACTACACTTATTAAAGGTTTTTAGGAGCCATTCACATTCAATTGATTGATTAATTTCATAGACTATAATACAATTAGTTTATTCTATATCTAATATATATGGTGTACATGGCGCTGGTTGCTTTGTTTTCGTCTTTACGCCGTTCTAAGCCAACAAATATAAATTGCGCAAAATATGCAGTCCTTTCTTACGTTAACAGTGCAACAATTCATCTCATCGAAATTTTTTCAACATATACGGTTGGATTATAGACAATTTTAACTAAGCCCTGAATATATAGTCAGCTAAACAATTCATTGTAATTTATAGTTGTCATTAAAAATAAACTACAGATTTATGAATCTATTTCACAAAAAATAACTTTATTTTCTGTCAGTGTCAGTGCTGTTAACGCAAAAATGCGCAGCTGCCACATAGCACTGTTAAGACAAAAAGTCTGTTAACGCAATTTTAATCAGCCATTGCAGCGCCCTCTTTCGGAATTTATTGGAAGCAGCTGCAGCGGTAAAAGTCGGCAGCTTCATGAATTTGCCTTGGCACAAAATTCAAAATGAAATTTGCATGTTAAAATTTAAGGATTGATTGAAGTATTGATGATCATAGGTCAATACACTCAAGCTAAAGTTGTGAAAACAAAATGCAGTAAATTCATTGATGACATAACGTAGACATGCCAGCATTGCAGAAATAAAATATTGATAAGCTATCAAATACTCTACAAATATATAAATACTCTTTTCTTATTTTGTGTTTCTCAATTCACTTATTTATCTAACCCTAACCAGATGCATATACGGACATTTCATAAATTTACAATAAGCGCAAATCACGGCACATATCGCAGCTCGCAGTTGTCCTTGTCGGCAGCAGTCTGTCTCGCTTTAGTGTCCTCTGCATTAGCATAACAGTGAAGCGTAAAGCGACCAACACACACATACACGCACACACACACGTACGCACACATTGATACGAAACAATCGTCAAACGCTTTTTGGGAGAGTTATTTAAAGCGAGTGCATGCGTCTCGCTCGCACGCTCGTGGAGTAGCGTGCAGGCACAGCATACGGGATATTTTTGACCACGCCCACGTTTGTGTGCTATGTTTATCCGCATGGAACTCGTTTCACCCCTACACACACACACACACGCGCGCATGTATGTATGTATGTATGATACGTGTATTGTGGACTCTCGCAAGTACACACACACACACACAAGCGATTTGTAACGGCTGCTCGTGTGTGTGTGTACGTGAGAGCATATACATACATGCATGTGCGCGCGTGTCCGTGTGTGAGTATGTGCGGCCGTTTATATATTGCAGGACTCACAGGACTCGCGCATGCATGTGACAGCACTCACACATGTGCACACGGAAATACGCTATGTACTCGAGTGCCAATATATACACACATGCATACATACATATATGCGTGTGCGTGTGGCGAGGATATACACGCATACATGCATACATACATACATGCTGCTTTACGGATTTGCTCTGTTCGTGCAACGGGCAACTGTTAATTAATTACAAAAAGGCAAATGAAAGTTTCTTCTTCCTCATCGTCGTCTTCTTCTTCTTCCTCTTTTTGTTTTGCGTCAATTACACAAAGAGGAACACATGCGCCCAGCAGCAGAGCGGAAAGGGATTGTACATCACACACACACACATGCACTAAACAGATTAAATATGTGTACATACATACATACACATAATACATGCATTCATTCAAATTAATTTACAATTCCTATTGTCGCTCTCTACTTATTGCTGGCAATTCCATTTTGTCAGCTCGTTCTCCCACGGCCGTTCACAGTTCTTCACACTTGAGCTTCTTCTGCCACTTGTCTTCTCTCCTTTGTTTTCGCAACGTCTTCTTTGCGCTCGCAACCTCTTCAGTTGGCGCTTTCTTTGCTTCTGCACTTTCACTTTTCGCCGCGTCGTCTGTCGTCCGGCCTCCTTCCCAGCAGATTTAGAACAATTCTTGCATTTTTATTTTACAGTTTTTACACTGTTTGTTTTTGCTTCTTTTTCTTTTACTTACCTACATAGCGACGGCTGCTTCTCCTCCTTCTTCTCAGCGCTTGCTTCGTCGTAAGTCTAACACATGTACTTAAAATAGGGCAGAGCGAGAGAGCGAGCGAGAGGGAGAGTAAATATGTAATAAAGGCGTGGGAAAGTCAGTGACGGGAAAAAAATAAAAGCGCGAAGCGCATCGCATTTACCGGTTGCCAAGTACAATGCGCGTCGCTCAAATAGAAACAATTATATTGATGTACATAAAGATGTCAATATTTTATGAAATTAGCTGCAGCAGATACACACATGAATATATAAATAAGTCTACAAGGTATAAATTAATGTAAATAAAATTAAATTGGGATAACTTAAAAATTTGACATGGACTTTAATGCATATCTATATTAAATATTTAAATGTATTTTTCATCCTTATAATATTTAATATTAAAAATATAATGCAGCTCTTAATATTTCCATATTGTTTGCATGCTAAGCAAAACAAAGTGACACCAGTTAGATGAAGGGCGCTGTATTTACCAGTTGAGACTTGGCATCTTTAACTCTAGCGAGCACAACGTTGGCGCATAGCGAACGCCTTTATAAAAGGCGTGAAATAAGCTTTACAGTGCGAGTGTTGCCAGGAGCTGGGCAGCGGGAGGCGGGAGGCGGTGGGATGGGGTGCTGCTTGTGGGCGTGTTGGAGCACAAAACATTCGCTGCGTGGTGTAAACTTGACTTTGAAATTTGCCTCATTTGCACTTGCTGCATTTACACCTGGCACGCAAAGGCGCCGGCTTCCGGCGCTGCCAGCGTTGCCAGACTACCAGCGCCCCCTATTCGGAATGAGAGGCCAGTGGCAGTGCTGCCACCCCAACTTGGAATGCGTTGAGTCTTTATTTACTTTATTTACTTTTTTGCCATTTAATTTTTTTTCTTTTTCTGCTGATTTAGTTAAGTATGGAGCATACTTTTGGCACAATGAAAACAAGTGGCGCAAAACGTATTAAGCCGAGGCGAAGCTGTTGCATGCTTCTGGGCGCGTCTGGGGCATTACAAAGGCAGATAGAAAGACAAAAAATGCTAAATAGAAAATGACATTGAAGCTCTCAACCAGTTACAGATTGAACAAAGAGATAGAAAACTGGTTGAGTCTATGAGTAGCTGGATTCGTTTTATAATAAATAATGAAAATTTCAATCAACTTGTTAATGAAACGGAGCGTGTGTGTGTGTGTGTTTGATATGATATTACGATAATCAGAAACCGGTTAGCAGGAGTTTTATATACATATGTATTTGTATGTATGCACGCCTGGAAACCTGACTAACCTTTTGAAATTGTTATATAGCTTTAGACAATTATCATATCCTCTTGATTTAAATACTAACAGAAAAATCAAGTTAAGTTGTCTGTGCTAGGCATTTGAATTGCTTACTTAACATATCTGTATATACATA
The DNA here is from genome assembly GCA_035045345.1 of Drosophila hamatofila. Taxonomy (NCBI): domain Eukaryota; kingdom Metazoa; phylum Arthropoda; class Insecta; order Diptera; family Drosophilidae; genus Drosophila; species Drosophila hamatofila. The sequence continues at coordinate 4,568,856 of JAWNPA010000039.1, read as the reverse complement.
TGTCCATATGTGCATGCATTTATGTGTGTGCATTCATGTCGGTATGTATCTATGCACACTTACATACATATGTATGTATGTAAACTATGTATCAGCATTAAGGTCAATGTCTACTGAGGAGGCTCTGGCAACAGCAGAAAAACAAATACACACAGCACTGTTAATGCTAACATATACATAAGTATGTATGCATGCATATACATACATATGCATATGTAAATATGTACATGTGACTGTGTATGTATTTATGCATGCTCTTTGCATAATGCACGTGCTTGCACTTTTACTTTGCACTTGCCACAATTTTTGTGCGCCTTTTTTATATATTTTTTTTTTATTTGATATGCAAGAGCAAAAAAATGTGTGTAAAAAAAAGGGAAAACCTTTGCCGCGTCTGGGCCCAACTCACAAAGGGGGCGTTCGTTTGTCTGTGTGTGTGCGTGTGTGTGTGTGTGTGTGTGTGTGTGTGTTTTGGGTCTGTGGCCCACTGAAGGTTACAAAGTCTCTCTTTAACCTAGAGACACCTCGGCAGAGCTGTCAGATTATCATAAGTACAAGTGCCGCCGACAATGACTGATGCTTAGAGTAAGACACTGTTATCGATTGCATTTATTCATTTTAATGGCATACATGTACATACATATGCCATAAAAATGTTAAAGGGTAAAGATTGATCGCAGCACTAATGCCATTTCAGCTTTTTTCCAGTCAGATCTAGCGGTTTTAAAAGTGCGATTGCGGGTTGAATTGGAAAACAGCGGAAAGCGAGAATTCTAGCATATCAGAAATTCAAAAAAGCCTTTTCTAAGTTTTTTTTTTTTAATTTTGCGAGCATAGTGTGTGATGCGAACACGATTCGAATATTGTTGGATTCCTTTCCAGACGGATCTATCTTTAATGTTGTGTTTTTAGCTGATTACCTAGTCGGAAATCTAGAAAAACCCAAACCAAAATTTGAAAACTAAAATAAAGAGCTATATGATTTTAAGAACAGTTTTTGATCGTTAATAAAAAATTATCACGAAGTTTGATTAGAATAACTTTCTAAATATACTTGTAGAGCTTGGATAAAAGCATATTATCCGTTTTTTCTGGCTGTACAGTTCGCACAGGCTATTGTTAAACAACGTTCAAATTGATTTAAACAACTTAAAGCACTTTTGAGCTAGCTTGTTCTCATATATGCATTTCACCAGACTTCGGATTAGCAATATTTGGTAGAGCATTATACTTCATCATCTACATGATTTGCTAGTCTTGAAATAAATGAGATTTAATCAAAACGTCTCTCGTTTTTAGTTTGTAACTTAATTCAGGCATGTTTTTAGATCACTTGTACGCAAATCTTTAAAATTGTGACATAGCTTGCATGTGAAGAGAAGGTATGAATAAAAAATATGCAAACATGCAATGCTATGATTTAGACACTAGTCTTGTTAACGCTAAATAAAAGCTATTCACTGATTCGATATCGCTCAAATTCTCGCCAGTCATATTACAATTTTTCTCCCGTTCTGTGTTTTGTAGAATATACGGAAAAAAGGCCGAATCGGCATCACTGATCGCAAACGATGGCAGTGTGCTAATCGCAAAGATAATAGCAACATATGTTATATATATATATATATATGTACATATACATATACATATTTACATACACGTAGTCTAAGCAGGCAGAGCTAGAGTATAAGAGAAATAGAAACAAATAAGAAAGCTCTAGTCGAGACTGCTCGACTACGAGATCCCCTGAACTCTTCGAGGAACTGATATTTCTATTTCAGTAATTCTTCGCTTCCTTTCTGCTTATACAAGAAACAAAACATCCACACACACACATACACACATACGTATAAGCAGGCATGGGATCTTTATTGCTTAATAATTTTTCTTGTAGATGGAATATCTTAATAAAACTTTCAGACCATGATAATATCTTTCAAATGTGTGTGTTTCGCAAAGCACAAGTCTCTAGTATTTGAAATACGCTTTTTGCTAATTTTGAGGAAAGGAGTTGGTGTTGGGAGTGATGAAAGGAAAATAGCAAAAATTGAAAATATTTAAAATATATATAAATCTATATTTAAAATTTAGAGACCCAAGCTCCAAAGATGTGGGAGATATAATCTTTTAATTGATTATCGATGAGGTTTTCAATCGATAACAAAAATCGGGATCAGTTATCGATTTTTTTGGAAGTAAAAACGATATGCGCAATATGCGTATGTATACAAAATTTCAAGTCTTTAGCTCTTATATCTTCTGACATTGAAGCGTTCATATGCACATACGGACGGACGGACAGACAGGCCGACGGACAGGGCTAAATCGACTCAGCTCGTCGCCCTGATCAAGAATATATATACTTTATGGGGTGTGCCACGCCTTCTTCTGCTTGTTACATACATTTAACAAAACCATAATTTCCCATTTTCAATGGGTTCAGGTTATAAACAGAGCAAAGCTTGTTTCTGATCATACTCGTTCTCTCGCTGAGAGTGAGAGCGAGAGCTACAAATTGTAGATAAGAAAATGATTCCAATTGCCTTAAATAGATGAGATATGTATGTGTGTGTGTGTATGTACATATATATTGAATGAATATTTGCAGTGCATGCCAAGCGAGCTAAATGCCGTCAAATTGTATTTGCCAGCGATTAATCAACTGCAATTGCTCCGCTCATAAATCATACTCCAAATTGTTGCTGCTGTTGCGTCTGCGTCGACAGCTACTGACCGAAAGCCGGGCGTCGCGGTCGCCGCAATTTCAATTCCAATTCCAATTCCAATTTCCATTTCAATCTCCATTCTGACGATGGGCACGAACGGAGCGCGCGCGTAACCTTTGCCACTGACTCGTTCCACGCTCGTTGCTGCAACCCGATTTGCAGCTTAGCCCAGCGCGATCCATGTCGTCCATGTTGTCCGCACTCGGTTCCTCCCCACTTTTCAGGCATACATATTTTGACCGGGGCTCGGGTGAGCGGGTTCGAGTTCGGGTGCGGGTCCGGTCGCACCACCGGACAGGGGTCACTTGCGGTATTAAATATTTTGAAGAGGGTCGCTCAACTCATTCTTAACTTGATTTATATGAAAGCAAACGCGCATGCCGCTTTCAGCTAGAAATATGTATACATAACTATATATATACATATATGAGTATATATATATATATATATATATATATGTGTGTGTGTGTGTGTGTGTGTGTGTGTGTGCACTCGGACAGGCTTTTGTGGGCAGCATGTGTCACGCCCCGTACTTGAGTTCATCAAGTCTGCTGTCCAGTTACTGTTTGCCTTCTGGCTTAGGAATTAGGGTTGTTATCATCTGGAATTGTCGAATGTTGTTGTCAAAGGTGTTCAGGTTAATTCTTGGACAATTTTTTAGCTCGTGTGTACTATATTATTTATCAGGCTATAGCTGTAGGACTTAAAGCCGAAATTTGATCGTATGAGTATATCATATAACGCTTAATACTGGATAAAATATTCAGTTGTTGATTGCTAGAAAAACTATGCTCTACATAGAGAAGCGATTGAAAATTGAAATGGGAAATCAGTGTATAATGAGTTGTTAAATGTATGTAACAGGTAGAAAGAGGCGTGGTAGACCCCATGGAGAATATATATTCGACGAGCTGATTTAATTTATCCCATTAGATCATGTCGATCTCAGAATATATTAGAGCTAGAGACCTCAATTTTTTTTCGTTGCTCCGAGAATAGCAGGCGCAGATCGAGATTGTTTAAAAAAATCGATAAATATTCTCGCTTTAGTGTTATCAATTTATATATTTATTAAAAGTCAGGTATAAAATTATATCTCCAACATCTTTAGAGCTGAAGTGTCAAAATTTTTCATATAGATTAATGTGTATTTTGTAATACTTTGTAATATTTTGGATATCGGCTCCAAATCTACCCCCTTCCCTTTGAAAAAATAAGTATTTAAAATATTAGAGACTTATAGTTTGGCAAATTTACATATATGAATGTCATTATAACTGATTATCATCGATTACGAAAGTCCATCAACAAGTCAAGTTATTCAACAAATAAGTTCCCATAACTTGCTCTTAATAAAAATAACTTGAATATTGAATATACAGGTCTAATTAATAAATTAATATCCCATGATACACATTTGCTTTGTTTAATCTCCTTGCGCTTCGACTTAAAGATCCTTTAAAGCTTGCACAATCGCTAGTCGAACTTCATTTTGGATGAATGCAAATCAATTTGAATATGAAACCAGATCGCTCTCAATCCGAGGCGAATTGAATGGATTGGGAATGGGCTAAGAATTTTGATTATGTTTTGCATTTATTACATTGCAAATGGTTGTTATTGTTGTTGTTTCACCTGGCTGGCTGGCTGGCTGGCGGGCTGGCTGAATGGCTGGCTGGCATCCATTAATAGAAAAATCAAAGTACCTTCGAGTTACGATATGAAAAGTGCGCCCAAACATCGGCAACATTTTTATCGGGTCATCGAAGCGTGCAACGACAGCCACCCGGGCATCAGGCATCAGCCACCAGGTAACAGGTAACAGGCATCAGCCAGGAGGCAGACAATCTAACGCAGTTCGAGCCAAGAACACACAGCCATCGATTCCATTTATATAAACCATTCGGGCAAGTGTTTCGCATATCCATACCACCCACTCACTCATCCTCCGTCCGTCCGTCTGTCCGTCCGGCTGACTTGAACGCACATCAATCTGCGCATAATGGCGACGGGATAATAGTGTTTGTTTTTTTGTTTTTTTTTTCGTTTTTTTTCTTTTAGTATGCAAAGGTATGCAAAATACATTTACAGAGTCTGCATACGTAAACACACACATACACACAGGGAGTAACTAGAGAGAGAGAGAGAGAGAGAGAGAATTTGCTACTTGGCTTGTGTGTTGTACTCTCTCTCTGGCTGTGCCACGAGCTTACTCTAGCGATCTAATCATCATGAAATCAATTCGGAATTTATATAATATTAAAATTATTCATATTGCGAGAGATCTATTGTTGATCCGGATAGTTTAGCTTTTCATCTGATTGACGGAAAATACGTGAGTATTAATAACTGAAATTTGGTTGAAAATAACTAAATGAGAGTTACTATATATCTTACAATCTTGAAATTAAATTTTAATAATCTTTCACAGAATTAACTTTCCTTCCTCTAACATTTCTACCTGCAGGAATATAAATAATAACATTTTTGAAGCTTTCATTTATTTTACGATACTCTAAATAATTAATTTTCAGAAAATTGTAAAAGAACTCACTTGATTCTTCATCCTTTCCCCTTAAATTTCAACCTAAGATTTCCAATGAAAAATGGATGGAAAAAGCTAAATAAAATTTGTATTGTATTATATAAATACAATACGCAATATATCATATCTATATATAAATACGTCAATAAATTAAAACTTAAGCAAATCCAGTAAGCATTCTAAGAATTTATACAAACTTTCATAAGACCTCGACTTGGAAAAACCGAAAATTATTGGAAATAAACTTTATTGGATGTGAATTTTTTATTTTTTCTCATATATATGTTTTATATATTGTTTTTATTTTATTTTTGAAGCGTTTCCATTAACCTTTTGATTAATTTCAAGGAAGTAAAATTTCTTAAACATAACTTTTTTAAAGTATTTTTACATATACTTTCTCAGAATTCAATTGATTCCAAGACTTGTTTGACATTTGAAGGAAGAAGAACTAAGAGATTATAGTGGACTGAATGAAAATAGGGCTAATCTAGATTAGATTTCCTAGAAATTCATATAAAGATTGATCTTCAAAAATAAAATATGTATATATATAAAAGCTTAGTATGTATGTATATATATATATATACAAGCTTAATAGTTAGCGGTTTTTAGATTGCAATTTTAATTTCTTATCTCATCCAACTTTCAATTACCGCGAGCAGGAAATTCAAGCCGCGCAAAACCGCTTAATATGGGATATGCAAAAACTGTAAATACTTAAATACTGCAAAGTTTGCCTAAAGAAAGTGTATATTCGTTTTCGCTTTTAAATATTTCGTTCTTTTTTTTTTTTTTTGAGGCAACTACGTGGCGTATACGCAATGATGGCAATCTGTTCTGCTGCTAGCGACGTCGCCGGCGACGTCGACTGAAAGCGGCGCTGCCTTTGTATATTTTATGCGTGATTGTTATTGTTTGCAGTTTGTTGGAACGGAATTTTGAGTTAACCGTTGCGGCTCATGTGCCAGCGACTGCCATACAAATTTCGGCCGCAATTATGGAGTGTACCGCACACACACACACAGAGACAGAACAAGGTAGAGCACTGCCAGACACACACACACACACATCTATATATAAATATATATATGTATATATATATACGCACGCATAATATTACTTATAAATAAGCGCGCGCCCATCTAATTTGCATAGAGTACGCACCCGCCCGAAATCCCGTCGGCTACGGGGCAGATGTTTTCGCTCACGCCGAATCTTAACCCGAACTCGAACTCGAACTCGAACTCGAGCTCGAGCTCGAATGTGAACCCGAAACGCGCGTCGCGCCTTACCTGTGCCCCAGGTGTACACGTAGCACTCGATTGAGTTGCCTGCCTCTCTCTCTCTCTCTCTCTGCCACGCTCAGTTATTTTTTTTTTCATTTCTGTTGTATGCGCGCCCCCTGTGGGCGAGCGCACGCAACTGTCACTTGCAAGTGCCAGTTGATTTCATATGTCAAATTTGACAGACGTCACCGTTCAGTCTACGTCGGAAAACAGCTCCATTTAAAAAGAGTAAATGAAATGCGCAGTTGGCAAAGGGTTTGTGATGATTTCAAGATGAGATGAGGAAGAGAAAAGCTAATGGAAAGGGTTTCTTAAGTATACCTTTAGAAAATTGTGTTTGCCTAATTGAAATTCGGAATTTCGATTTGGTTTTTAAGATCTCTTAGCGAAACCCGTCAGAGACTCAAATTGATAATCCCAAAACGAATGTAATAGGAGAAGGGAGGCGTGATCGATTATTTATATCTAGTTTACTGATTGTTGATTTGGTCTTCAGTGCCTGTCTGCATTAGCCTGGAAATGCTTTAAATACTATCAATTTTTATAAAATGATCACTGATTTCTTATATTTTTGTGATTCGATCAATATCGATTTTAGACTTGATCAATGATTGCTTACAATTCATCAATTCGATTAATATTGATTTTAAGCATTATTTACTCAGCCATATGTTTTCAAAACAGTATCAAATGATCAATAAATTCATCTTTTCTTTCAAGTTGATTAATATTGATTTCAAACTAGAGTTAATTAGGCATATTGTATCATTTGATCAATAAATTATTATATATTCATCAATTCGATTAATATCGATTATAAGCTTAATTTTTGTGACCATATTTTGCATATCGTCCTTTAATTTATATCAGATGGTTAATAAATTTTCATCAATTCGATTAATATCGATTTCTAACTTGATCAATGAATTCTTACATTTTCATCAATTCGATTGATATCGATCTTAAGCTTATTTTTTGTAGCTGGTATCATATGATCAATACACTTTTACACTTTTTTAAAATCTATAATATCTATTTTAGGTTTGAGTTATTTCAGCATATCTATGATATTATAGGATCTAAACATATCAATATATATATATAGATGCTCTTCAAGTATATCAAAAATGGAAACCTCCTCCTCTTTTTAGATATCACAGATGCAAGATTCTTCTCACCTTACGAGTATATATTTGAAAAAGAATGCATTTATAATACACTTCTGATTTGCAGTAACTGATAAAAAATTAAATATTTTTTTCTCTGTAAAGTTTGTTATATAAATTTTTGTAATAAATTAATTTATATAATGGAAAGTTGTAGTTACTATGCTTTACCTATAGCATAGACATTAACGATTCTTAAAACTGTTCTTATTTATATATATTCCCATAAATGTTTTAAGTTATCGAATAGTTTGCGTTCATCTTGATAGGCATGTGAAGCTTTAGATACATACTTTTGTATATCTGTACATCTAACTCATATAATTTCTATAGCTATATCATATCAATTCTCGATTCTTAACCATGTTTCGTTTTGTAGTCCAATAAATCACGATTTCCTTTAGAGCGCATATAGATTGGTTCATAAATATTATATAATTAGAACTTATCTGCGATCTGTGTTGCCCTAGATAGAATATTTCTATGCCTACCTCTTCCTTTTGATTAAAACACTATAATCCTTTCGCAGAATTGTGCTGGATTATGTTTAAGGAAACATTGAAGCATATTATTAGGTGTATAAATATATCTAATAATAATCTATAGTCCTAAAGGGTAAACTTGAGTTAAGTTTTGTTCATATTTGATTTCTGACATTTTGCTATTTCGCTAGGTCCTGCAGGACTTTCGAACATGCTAAAGCGCGTCGCGGTCTATGTATTCTCTATCTACCTCTCCCTCTCTCTCTATATATGTGTACATACATATATGTATATGAGCTGTCTGCCTGTGTGTGTGTGTATGTGTGCACATGTGGGTGTGTGTCCTTTTTGTGCTCAGCTTTGGCTGGCAATGGCAATGGCTGCTGCTGCTGCTGCTTGTGCTGCTGCTGCCCAGGATACACACGAAAGGACGCGAGGACGCGAGACAACGATGCCAATACATATATGGCCAGAGCCGCGTGCACAAGTGAGGGTTGTATATATAGACATGTGTGTTATGTATGCTATATGTATATGTATATGTATCTGTATCTGTATGTGTGTGTGTGTGTATAATTGAGTATCAGTTTAGTGTCTGTGCGAGGACGAAGCAACGACGATGGCGACGACTGCGACTGAAGGCAGCCAAAGTTTTATTAATGTGGGTGGCGTTCGTCCGGATGAGGTTGCTTTTTGTTGATTTTGCTCGAGGGGGCTGTGTGTGTGTGGGTGGGTGGGGTGGTGGGGTGGTTGCGTAGCAAAGAACCGTAGCCAACGGCTCCTTTGGTGGCTCCACTCGCGCATTGTCTCATTTATCATGTGCACACACACGTCCTGGACAGAATGAGATTTAGACAGAGCAAGAGACAGAGACAGAGAGACAAAGAAAGACAGAGAGAGGGAGAGCTGGAAAAACTGCCAGAGTGAGAGGGATGACAGCGTGCGCGGGGGCGTGGCAGGGGCTGGTAAATGTTATCAGTGCCATTTGCAAAAACCCAAGTGGAACCCACGCGCTGCCTGCGAACCGATTGCCAACATCAATATGTGTGTATGTGTGTGTATGTGTGTGTGTACATATGAGTGCGACTGCAGCAGGTGAGGCTGGGAGTGGGAAACGGGCCCTGAGTTTGGGTCTACAAAGTTTATCTTTTCAATTTGCGTGCGGATGGCAGCTCCCCCATCAGCATCATATCTATGTGTGTGTGTATGTAAATACATGTGTGCATATGTATGAAAGCGCTCGTGTGTGTGTGTGTGTGTGTGGGCTAATGTATTTGTGTACTAGTTGGATTAGGGTTGCTGTTGAGTACATTTATTTGAGCGCTGCTGTTTGCTGCCTCTGCCTCTGCCTCTGCCGCTGCCTTCGCCTCTGCTGTCGCAGTCAGCGGCGCAGTTGGCATTAGCGCCGCTGCTGCTGCTCTGTCGGACAGCGTCCATATCAATCATTTTCAAGGCTTGCCAGCATTTAAGGTGCTAAACGTGTGGGTGGACAGCAGGCCAAAATGTATTTAAAAGCGCAAAAGTGAAGAGTCAATCAAATGTGCTTAGAGATATCGATATATTTAATGAAAATCGATCATTTAAATTAAGTTCATTAAATCGATAATTTATGGCGATGAGTAATCATTAAAGCTTATCAATCATTAAACTGTATTCGATAAGTTTTTGTACTTCTCAATGATTACATCAACGAATTATCGAAATCAAAATCAAAAGGATAATTTAATTGACTTTGTTTTTCCAAATCAAACATGTTTTTCTCTTCAATCATGAAACTGAAATCGATAACTATTTCTCAGTTCTCAATGATTGCATTAGAGAATAATCGATTGATTTGAATGCAACACACTTTAATTTTCTAATCAAATCTTTTCTTCTAAGCTACTGATAGTCTAGTTAGCAACTGTATAGTTAAAGAACTATTAATTGTATAGCGATAGTTTATGTTATCGAATATTATCTATAAGTAATTCAGTGTAGTTATTGAGCACTTATTGATGGTGTTGAGAGTGATTCAAGCTAGCTATTGAATGCTATAACTAAGTGATTCAGTGTAGTTATCGAAAATTATCGATAAGTGATTCATTCACAATAATTTGATACACAAATAAAATCGTGACATATGCTGACATACTATGTCAAATAGCAAAGTGTCTATCATAATATCCTTAATATAACATGCTATAATTTATCGATAAAAGTTTATACTTAAAAGTTTGCAATAAAAATAAAATTTTCTTTGAGGCAGTCAATAAGTAATCGAAACTTCAACTAAGAAATCATAAATACCTCAACATTGGTAGCAAATGAAGACACTCTTGTTATCAATGAAGTATCTATCAGAATGTAGTTAAATACTTTGCTGAAAAGCTCTATTCATGTGGCATTTGCATTGAGAGTTTCCAGTTGCAATTGCACAATGCCAATAGCATGTTGAGAGCAAAGCAATCGCTGAGCATTAAGTGAGGAATTGCGTTTTGTATGTAATCACAAAGAGCCCATTTAGTTTCCCGAACAGCAAGAAGAATGTGCTGTGGGTGGTGCGTGCGCCGATTGGACGCCTTTGTGGCAATAGATGCAGCTGCCACATGTGGCACACACACACAGACGCACACACATACAAATCCATATTTGGCTGGAATAATTTGAAATAAATGGATACTAGTTTTTGGGGCGACCAACGGCAGCAATCCAACAACTTGCCACACACATAGCGCGCGCGAGAGAGAGAGAGAGAGAGAGAGAGAGAGAGAGAGGGGGGGGCAGTGAGTGAGTGAGTGTGGCAGCCAGCGCCCTGTGGCGCATTCATTAGCGCATGTGGCTCCGTATATGCGGGTTTTTGGGGCTGCGGATGCGGATGCAGGATGCAGATGCAGATGCAGATTTGGCCTCGTTCGCGCTTCGTTGTTTTGGTTAACATCTAGCAGGAGCTTACCCTACACATACACACACACATACACACACATGCACACACCTCCACTCAACTCAACTGTTGTACAAGTTTTGTTTCGGCAATTTATGGTTAGAAATTTTGCATATGGACCGCCTCAAAGCGAGGCAAATGCTCAGATTCTGCAAAATTTTTGGTGGCTCCCAAGTGCAGAAGCTGCAGAAGCAGCAGGAGTAGCAGAAGTAGGAGCCAAACCAAACCAGCAGCAGCAGCAGCAGCAGCAGCAGCAACGTTAATGCCGCTTTTAATTGGCGCACACAAACAGCGGCCGCCCCATCTGCAAGGCTTGGGTTTGGGGAAGAAGAGAAAGGGGGAGGGGGAGATGGGGTTGGTTGGCTGTGGAGCATGTGTGGTAATTTAACTGTTAGCTGCGTCGCTGGCTACCAAAGTTTATGGCTAAGTACGAATACGAGCAGAAGCATAAAACAGCCAGAGTCCTGCCTTGTACCCGAAAAGGGGTGCCGAGGCGTGGGGCGGCCTGAGTGGAAGATTGGTGGAGCTTTTCAAGTATATAGACGACGATGGCGTTGGCAACGTTATGTGCACACGTTGCTTAGGATGGCGTCGTCTTGCACGTCGTTGAAGCTCCTCCTAATTGCAAAGCCACAGCCCGTTCGCTAGCTCGCAATTGTGGCTAGCTATGTGTGTGTATGTATGCATATGTGTGTGTGTGTGTATGTGTGTGTGTGTGTGTACTTGTATATGAGGAAGGTGCAGGGACGTGAGGGCTGTGACAACGTGTGTGTTCAATAATGCAAGTTTCTTAGCTAAGAAGCAAGCAATATTTACATATACGCAAATCGGATAGGGTGTGGTCCGTTCTCTGCATTTGCCAGCTAATCGATATATATCGATAAATTAGGCATATTGTTCCAGTAATTAATATCTATAAAAATCTTGTAGTCTATGCGGCGTTAGCTAGTTTTATGCGTTTTAAGAGTATATCGATAAGTGTTTATTTACATCGAATTTACTCTGAAATGTCAAAGTATTTGTGTCTATCGATACATATACTAATAGAATTTAATGGGAATTAAAACTTTATCGGTAATTTAACAAGATTTCGCAATCACTCATCCAACAAGATCCGAGAGAACATTAATACAATTCAAAGATAAACGTTTAAAGCTCTATTGATTTTCAAAAATTAATAATAATCGATAAATGTAATAATTGCTTAAGCAAATTATTCGCCAGATAATTATGGCCTGCACTTCTACTAAACTATAAGCGCAATAAACGAAATTAGTCAAAAGAAACACATTTATATCCATTACAATTCTGTTATTAAAAAACTATCAATATTCGATAAATGTGTAAGCAGTTCTTCTGAAATATTTATAATTTTATCACAATCTTTCAATCTATTTACAATGAATGTGTCTATAATAAAAGCGAACTCAAGATGATCGATAAAAAGACCATATATACAATACATATAACAATACCATATATACATATATATATGGTTCTGCTATCGATAACCTTAAGCTCACTTTACAAATACTTTTAACATTGTGAAATTGCTCATCCATGAAAAGCTTATCTTCTACAAAGTGAAAACTATAACTAATTTTCTACAAAGCTTTCGATTGTTTATTAATGATTAATATGATTATAATTATAATTTTTCATGCTGACTGAAGTGCTTATTTATTACAACATCTATTGATTTTTAATCGATATGAAACATATTTCTATTCAGTATGTATGTATATGAAGCTTTACATATTCTTAACTTCCAAGACATTGAAAATTTCCGATCATTTTTATTAATACTTAAAAAGTTGATTTGTAAACCTGTGCGTAAGATATTTTCCACATCGTTTCCTACCTGAGGCTGAATCGTTTACCCATTGCGTGTTAAAATTGGTTGAGCTCGTCACTGATTTGCCCTCTCTTAATAGAGATGTCAACTTCGGCTGCGGTTCTGTGCGCACTGATAACGATAGCGATAACGATAACAGGCCAAATTGTCAATTGGCAGGCGAGCATGCATGCGAGCTGTTTTGGTGTGAAATTGAAATTTCACAACGCTGACATTTATTGACAAAGCCTTGATTAATGATAAGCATCTTCTACTACTACTTCGCTCGCATCCTTGCCAGCATACAAAAGGATGCGCCGAGCGAGAGCCAGGAAAGAAAAAACAGAATAAACGTAAAAATGGAGAGAGTGGCAGCCGCAGCAGCGGCAGCGGCAGCAGCAGTAAAGGAGTAGCTCGTTAGAATTTTGACATAAATCAAATAGCAGCAGCAATGCTCAGCCATCCATCCAACCAGCCAGGCAGTCAAGGGCCATCCTTTCACACAGACAACACACACACGCATGCATATCCTTTGGCCCATATAGGCATTCAAATGCGCGTGTGCAGCATTATGGAAGGAACCGCGAAACATCTATTGACAGTTGGGTGTCATGTTTATCCGAGCTTGTTATCCCATTTTGGCAACATTGCGATTTATGGATTTGGTTGGTGAACGCCGAACGGGCGGTGCGTTGCTTATAGTTATAGATAGATCGACATTGAATAGATACAATGCGCATTTTGCATTCCTCTTTTTTTCGCTCTTTTTTTTGTTTTATGAGATTTGTGTGTCAAATTTCCATTAGGCATTTGTGCTACCCCTTAACCCTTCCCCTACCCCGATTTATTCCGATTTTTCCTATTTTCAGGACATGCAAATGTCAGGCACGCTGATTGCACAAGGGGTTAACAGTTAGGGTAACACAATCTCTCTACGCTGCTCTCCTTCTATCTCTATCTCTCTTTCTCTCTAGATATATTTATGTATATGTGTTTTTTTCCTAGCTGTTGCAATTTTTTTGTGTGTCCTCCCCCCCTGGGTCGGAGTGGTCCTTATGCTGGCAGACATTTATTTTTTTTGTGTTTGATAATTTATTATTTTGTAAGCATTGAAATGTGATTTTTTGTATTTCAATGCCAGTGCGTTGTTTAAATCGAACAATGAAAGTTGATTTACATACCGAAACGTTTGCCAGATCGAGAACTGTGCTTCTTCTGTGTATACCCTTGCCAAAGGGTAGGTTCATATTGTTATCAACTGTGAAACAATCATATTTGGGACAAGTGAAGTATTTGATAGAGTGCATGAATCGATGTAGGTCTGAAAAATCTTTCTAAAGTTTGTCTAGATACTTATAAGAGCTAATTAAATTGGGCTTATATGGAATATAAAGTATTCCATTAAGTCATGTTATATCCTTACATCTACAGAAGCAGCTAAGCTCTAATAGTAATATTAATATATAATATATTAATATATAATATATCAAAAGTAGCATTTAGCCCTATTTTATCTATGAAACTCTCTCGCTCTACATTGAGCTGTATCTAGCTAGATTTACATATACATATAAAGATACATTAATAGTTAAGAGAGAGAGAGATATTTGTCATACCATACGTACACATTATGTGCCAGATGAAGCATGTACAATATGTACCAAGTACCATGTACAACACACCATGTGTACCTTATATACCATGTAATGAATGTATCACAAAACCCATTTACCATTTGTCTTATGTACTATATATATAAAATGTAACATATGTCCCATGTACCATGCAGCTAACGTATATGTACCAGATGTACCTTATGTACCATCTACCATATTTACCATATACGATGTGTACCATGTATCATATATACAATGCACCACGTACAATATATACCATATACCTTATGGACCATTTATCCCATATACAATATGTAAATATTTTAAATGTTCATATACAATATGTAAAAAGTACCATGTAAAATATACCATATGTACCTTATGTACCATGGAATTCATGTACCATATGTATCATGTACTATATACAATATACAATATGTACCATGTACCATATATACCATGCATCTTACGTACCATGTACCATTGTACCATTTATCCATCTAACGTGCCATGCATCATACGTACTATGTACCATTTACCATTATACAGTGTATATCATATCCAATAAATGTTCTGCAACCCTTTCAATGATCTTATATTATATAATACATACATTTAAATGGCATTAATATGATAAATAATGCATAATTGATATTATTTTTAGAAACTATCATAGCAAGGGTATTACAGTTTCGGTCTATAGATGCAATGCTCTTGTTGTTGTTGTTATTGGTGATTCCAATTGTTGTTGTTGTTGTTACCCTTTTGCGCTTTGTGGTAAGTTGGGCACCCCCATGGACTCTCTCTCTTTCTCTGTCTTTCTCTATTCCCCTCTCTCCTTCTCTTTCTGTCCCGATGCTTGACAGGACGTGCCGCTGTGTGATGTTTTTACGGTCATGTCGCGGCACAGCGACCCGAACCGGTCACGGGACAGAAGGAGGTAGGGGTTAACACGACTTGGCAGGACCAATATTTATTGGCAGTGCAGCAGCAGCAGCAGTAGCAGCAGCAACATACATATAACTCTCATATATAGAAAGTCAGGCAGATGAGCGAATCGGTGCGATTTTTATGCGTCACCATTCGCACTTGATTAGAATTATTGATTGCGTATCCAAATTGCCAGCTATCTATTCAGATTCGAATTGCTATCTGCAACAACAGCTGTAGCCGTAGTTGTATTTATAGATGTAGCTGTATCTATAGCTGTAGCTCTGTCTCCATCTGTATTTGACTGTCGCAGCAATTTACATTCGCAACGCATTCACGCTTTCTGTTTGATCAAGTCAATATGTGGATGCGGGACATATAGGGCCAGCATCGCTTGACTAGCCATCAAATGTATATTATGTTAATAGATTATTCTTAGAATTCCAATTATGAGAGTCTATTGACTTGGACTCTTTCTAAATTAAGCAAGCCATGCCTTGCCTAGCTAATAAAAAAAATTAAAAGTATTCATCTCAACTGTCAAAGTTTTCTATGAATATTAGAGTTTATGTTTTAGCATAAATCTGAGAATAGATTTAATTGCTATAAAATGTATTTATGACAAGTAAGAAAGCTCTAGTCGAGACTGCTCGACTACGAGATCCCCTGAACCCTTCACTGAACTAATATTTCGATAATTCGTCGTTCCACTTCTACTTACACATGCACACACACATACATACATACGCACGCACGTATAAACAGGCATGGGCTGCCATGTGGACTTACTGTGGGAACTCAATTGTTTAATAACTTATTTCGTAGACAAACAATCTTGATAAAACTTTTTAAACGTGATTATAACATTAAAATGTGTGTACGTGCCAACGCACAAGTCTCTAGTATTTGAAATACGGCTTTTGCAAACTTGTAGGGAAAGGGGTGTTTTGGGGGGTTGAGAGTAAAATATAACAAAAATCGAACTTTTATTAAATACATATGAATCTACGTTAAAAATTTGAAGACTCTAGCTTTAAAGATGTGGGAAATATAATTTTTTAACTGGTTTTCGATAAGGCTTTTAATCGATAACAAAATAATGGGAACAGTCATCGGATTTTGGAAACAAACTTGATCTGCGCGTGCAATACATGGACCTACAGTTTCACAATTCAAGTCTCTAGTTCTTATATCTTCTGAGATCGACGCGTTCAAACATACGGACAGACAGACAGACAGACAGACAGACAGACAGACAGGGCTAAATCGACTCTGCTCATCGCCCTGATCAAGAATATATATACTTTATGGGGTCTGCCACGCCTCCTTCTGCCTGTTACATACTTTTAACAAAACCATTATACCCTGATTTCCCATTTTCAATGGGTTCAGGGTATAAAAATAATACATTTTTAAATATGAATGTATAAAGAATTAACTGAAGAACTATGGAGTTGTTTATAATTTTTAAAAAATTCTTTATTCAGATTTATAAACAAATATTTTATTAAAAAATGTTGTTTATTTTTAACTTTTAAAATTTACGACTTTAATTATTTTGCTTTTATCTTTATCGAAAAAATATGATAAACTGGTACTGCGTATGGTATACACGAGTATACATGTAAAATTTCAAGTCTTTAGCACTTCTAGTTTAGGAGATCTCGGCGTTCATACGGACGGACGGACGGACGGACGGACGGACAGGCGGACATGGTTAGATCAACTCAGCTCGTCATCCTGATCAAGAATATATATACTTTATGGGGTCTGCCACGCCTCCTTCTGCCTGTTACATACATTTTCACAAAAACATTATACCCTGATTTCCCATTTTCAATGGGTTCAGGGTAAAAAAAAAGAGACCGTAACGATTAAAATTTTTAAATAAAAATAATAAAGTTTTTTTTATATATCTAAAAAAAAAATATATATTTTTTATTATTAAAATTAATTTATATGATAAAAATAAAAAATAATTATTACACATTAAATTTAATATAAAAATCAAATCATAACTTTTATTTTCAATTTTTATTATAAAATCGTATACTCTTCAAATTTCCCTAAAAATATACCTTGAATAATTTTACCCATTTATAATATTTTATATCAATTCATAAGAATGATACTAATTAGATCTATAGAGATATACCCTATCATATCTAAGTGCTACTCTCGAAACTCTTCTTTTTAAGATTTCCTTTTGTTTGTTTTACTTCTATTGAAGTGCATCAAATCGATCATCGAGCGGAACAAGTCAAGACTGCAACTGTAACTGCAACTGTAATGCCATAATGTAAGCAAATAGAGCAAAGCTAGCTGGGAAAGGGTTGTTGGGACAAATGACAGGCCGCAAGCCGCTCAAATGAAGAGCGGAATGGATGAGAGTTGTGTTTGTCAGTTGCGCCGAAGAAATGTTAATAAGAACCCTTAGCAAATGGTGCCATGACCCACAGTGCCACGTTGCGATCCCGACCCGACCCGGCCCTGTTCTACCCTACCCTACCCCCTACCCAGCTCTACCCAACTGACTGATGAGGCGCAGTTCTCGATGTGCGAGTTGTTTGCATATGAATGCGCCGTTTGCTGCAAGTATCTCTCGGCTACTGCGGATGCTGCTCTCAAATTTTGATTGTGAATATGCGGATTAAGGTATTTGCGCACGTATAATTAATTGAACCGCACGGCGCTACCGCTGCACGTGTCTACGTGTCTGCTCGAAAAGGTCGCGCGCACACAGACACATCGAGAGATTTTGCGGTTGCGCCGCACTGCGGGAGATGTGCATCAGCCGCCATCCAATCTGTCAGCCAGCTGATAAATTTGCATGGCAATGCAAATATCTGCGTGCATCTGAGCGTTAAGAATGCAACACTCGGCTTTATTAGCTGCTAGAGCTAGAGCATCCGCCACAGCCAGACGGAGCTCCGTGGCTCAGTTAAATGCCAAATCAGGCACGTCTCGGTGAGAGGCAGTTTCATGGCTGATATCATTTTATGGGCATAAACAGCGAGAGCACTATTGAAGGAGAAACATGTGAAGAGGCACCTTAATGATGTGAGTTGAAGTAAACAATGAGAATCGCGAACTGTGACAATGAAGAGCATCAGATGTAGAACAATCAAGTAATCAATCGAGTGAATTTACTTAAAGGTCTACAGTGACTACGAGTAACAGCTTGAATTTCAGTTAGAACAGGTGAGTAAAAAAAACCCTTATTAGTTTCATTCATGTATTATTCAAGTAAATTAGCAAAAAAGTTGACCAGCTCAGCTAACTACAATAAACAACAGAAGAGTACAGAACACAATACAGTCTAGACTAATAGTACAATACTAGAAGTATGTAGTTTATAAAGCTGGAGTGACTACCTTATTAATATTTCGGTCAGTCGTTTAGGTCTTACTAAGTAAAGATCTATTTATTTAATAGAAAAGCCAAAAACCCTAAAAAAAAATAAAAATAGAACCGTATAGGATGACCAAGAACGCTAATAAAGATAAGTCCAGTAGGCTTAAAGAAGGAGTTATAGAAATGTTTTTGGTTCAGATTGCTCTCTTTTTTTCTCAATTAAAAGTTTGTATACTTGATTATGCTATCTTTAGTGACAACTTAATCTAGTCTTACATGACTCAATTCCCATGATAAGATCCTTTCAAGCTTGAAGCACTCATTAGTCAACTGATTATGCCAGAATAGTAATTACAAAGAGTTATACAATGTTACCCACAAAATTTCTTTGGCTATCCCAAAAGTTAGCCAGGAAATAAGAAATTCGGCTGCCTTGTTTTCATAGCTCATTCAATTGACGAGTTTACTACCGACGTAATTTTTCAAATTTGTTAACAATTGTGAGATTCAAAGGTTGAGAATCGATTGATTTATGCATATGTGGAACATGATCAATAAACCAAACAACAGCTTAGAGTGGCTAAAGCAAAGGAACTCATAGAGTCTCGCTGAGATTTATTGCCGAAAACATTTGAAGAGCTAAAGACGTATTCAAAGGATGAACAAAAAACAGAGCAAAGAGAGTTTGGAGGGCTGGCTGAGTGCATAAATGCTAACGAACTAACTAACTCAGGTAACTCTCAATGCGAATGTCTGCGTGTGCGTGTGCGTGTGTGTGTCTGTGTGCGTGTGTGTAGCGGTTCGTGTGTGCCGCTGCATATAAACGTCGTCCTCAATCACATGTCATGGCGCACGCTTTGCGGTGTTTCATTTTTGTGCGGTTTGCTTCTCTTTCGGGGCTAGTCACATGCAAATACATGTGAAGTGGAGCTCCATGTACTTAATGCAAGCACACACTCGCACAAAAACACACAGAGAAGGCAAACACACATACACACACAGTCAGGCAGGCAGGCATGTTGTGTGCTGTGCGATGAATAGTATTGCTCTTTTGTCCTAGTTGGGTCCTTGCTTACCGCAACAGTATTCAACCAGACCAGCTGAGCACAGACAGCACAGAGTTGGAGCGAGGAGTTTGTCAAGCTGGATTGGGGCGGTTGGGTAGTTGGGGATTGGGAGCTGATACACTAAGGATGCCTGTCGCTGGCACTCAGGCAGCCCAAAGCCCAGACGATGCCACCTGGACAAGGAGCAGCCTTTTGCTTGCCATCAAAGCACTTCACATGGTCCACAGACTGACAGAGATAGCAAGAGACAAAGAGAGAGAGAGACAGAGAGAGAGAGAGAGGGAAAAAGGGGCAGCATGATGGGTGGGAGAGTTGGAGAACTGTGCGAGTTAGACAGAGCAACGTAGCGCAAGCTCGAAGAGGAAAAGAGAAGAAGGTCTCGAGAGATAGAGCATGGACAAATTGGGGAGTTGGGCGCTTGTTCGGCCAAGCGAGACTCCACACAATACACACACTCATACAAGTACACACACACACACACACACACACACACACACACACACATGGGGACAACTTCTGAGTGCCAGACAACTGTGTGTTGGGGCCAGGTGGGGGTAGGGCAGCAGTAAATTGAGTGGGCGAGGAATTTAAATTTTAACATGACTGCTGCCATTGCCGCGCCAACATGGCGCGCGCTGGGCGATGGCCACACACACACACACATACACACATGGACACACACACACACAGTCATATGTGAAAGTCATGTGTATGCGGGTGGTGCAAACGTTGGGTCGGTCTGCGGGTGGGTTTTGGCATTTGCTGTCACACACTCACACACAGACACACACATGCACATATAATCCCCATGTGTGTGAGTGTGTGTGTGTGTGTTTGAATGGCTCTACTTTCACAGCGAGTATCCAGTGAAGCGTTAGGACGCTGGCTTCTCGGCAGCCATGATGTCTTTTGTGGCCATCAGCAGCGTTCATCCTCTTTGGGGATGTTTTAGCCCCCCGCCCATATACAGCTACGGGAGCTGGGGGAGCTGCTCGGTGATGGGCAATGTCGATAGGTGAATGTTTTTTGCTCCCGCTTTCCATTTTTCTTCCTCCTTCGCTTTACTTTTCTTCTTGTTTTTTATTTTTTGGCCATGTGTGTAGGGCTAGGGGCGGGGGCGCTCTGCTGCTGTGCTTGGGGGTTGTAAGTCTCGATATGCCAAAAATGTAACTTGAAATTGATTGCATTGCTTTGTAGCGGCTGTGGCGGCTGCCACAGCTTCTGCTACTGGTGCCACACAGAGTTCATTTTATTTATTACCGCCGGGCACTTGCAACACATTTTCCAAATGCCACACACTCAAAGCAGCTAAGTCTGACGGATCGACGGACGGGGGCTTCGTTGCGGGTCTTAGCCAACTATTTGCTCGCTTTGTGTTGTATCAAACACATTCCAAGCGCACGCAAATATTTTGGATTAGTGCTGAGAACTATGTGTTCTCATGCTGAAAATCGCCTCCCGTTTGATACAAGCTTGCATAATAAATTGCAAAATTAGTTTGGCTTCTAAGCCAAACTTTACGTTCGGGAAAGTCGGGGCAGATATTGAGAAATTGCTTTCTGGAGAGGAGTTGAGTTCGGGTATCTATCTTCGGGTGCTAATCGATATAGGACTTCTTTGACGTCTCTTAATTCTTGTACAGATTTAACTTTTGGGTTCTTTTCTTCCCATTAGCTTTGGGTATCTAACGTTGGGTGGTAATAGGTCTAGGACTCTTACCGTATCTTGATTTCCATACTGACTTAACTTTCCCTGTTCTGTTCTTCCATGAACAGTGTATACATTGTATTTTATATTAGAGTCTCTTACATTTGTGATCGATGTGATAAATTTTCTATCAATCAAGTATGCTTTGAGAATAAGAGCATTTGAACAATTTTAAACAATTCGGCATATTCTCTATTCTGAATTTGACGTCACGTTCAGAAAGTTTGAAAATTTAACATCATTTGATACATAAAAATAAATATTTGTACTCATTTGCAATACTCCAATATGGATTTTATGTCGTCTCCTCGGCTGCTGCGCGAGTTCGTGACCATGGCCATCCAGTGCTTTGTGTGCCTGTTTGAATGCTGCTTCCTGATTCTGGCGCTGTTCCTGATTATCCTGATGGGCGGAGATCCTCGCAAGCTGAAGTTCATACGCTTATATCTTAGCTAGGCTAGCCGAATCAAACGGAGGCTCCAAAGCTGCTGACGACCTGTTCGGAACAATTTCTTGTAAAATCATTTTTCAATTTTAATAAATGCAATTTATATTTTTCTATAATAATTTGTTTTTAAGACGTACAACATTCATGGGGGCTATGCTCCCTCCCTGCCCACTCCCCCCATTGCGCAGTCGTATCAGCATTCGAATTGAAGCGTTTACCTTTTGACTAATGTGCCATGTCGTGCTTGCGATTGCAGCTGAAGCAACGGCAACATTTTGCACCTAGCCAGCTTTGGGGCTCTTATCGGAACGCCCTCCCTAATCCAGGCCTTCAAATCAAATCGAGGGCACAAGCGCCTTGGCGTGGATTCGAGTCGGGTTGCAGGTGGAGGGACTGCTGTTGTTGCCAGCCACATGCCAGATTTTTACTGCTGCTGCTCCCGTAGATGAAAATGATGATGATGATGTTGTTGATGAGGTCGATGATGGGCTTCGGCAGACAAGGTTTCCCAATGGCGGTCCACATGAATGACTCTCGTCTTCGCTTCTCTTCTATTTTTGTTTCTTTTTTTCTTCTCTTTTCTTCTCTTTTCGTTTCTTTTCTTTTCTTCTCTTTTCTTCTTTTTTCTTCTCTTTTCTTTTATTTTCTTCTCTTTTCTTCTCTTTTCGTTTCTTTTCTTTCTTCTCTTTTCTTCTTTTTTCTTCTCTTTTTTTTCTTCTCCTTTATTTTCTTATCTTTTCTTCTCCTCTTTTTTTAAATTTCTTATCTTTTCTTTTCTTCTCTTTTGTTTTCTTCTCTTTTCTTTTCTTTTCTTTTCTTTTCTTTTCTTCTCTTTTTTTTCATTTCTTTTCTTTTCTTCTCTTCTCTTTTCTTTTCTTTTCTTCTCTTTTCTTTTTTTCTGTTTTCTTCTCTGTTTTTCTCTGGTTATCTCTTCTCTTTTTTTCTATACTCTTTTCTGTTCTTTTTTTCTATTTCCTTTTCTTTTCTTCTCTTCTCTTCTCTGTTCTTCTCTGATCTTCTCTTTTCCTCTCTATTCTGTTCTTTTCTTTTCTTGTCTTCTCTTCTCTGTTCTTCTCTACTCTCCTTCTCTTCTCTACTCTCAGAGTATTTCCATGTCTCTTCTATACTGGCTAAGATATTGTAATAAGTGCTTCAAGCTGGCCCTTATGGCTTGCTTGGGTGGGTGCTTTTCGTGTGATAGGTGGTTGGATGGGTGGGTGGGTTTTTGGCAAGCTGAAAGTAAAAACACATCAATTGGCATGTGCATGGATGGAAATGACACCAGAGAATTGTGCAAAAATGTTATCTTTGGCTTCCGCACCAAGTCCTTCGGATTTACAGTGTTTGCTGTCGTCCTCCGCTGCTTCTTCTACTTCAAGCGTAACAATAACACCACCAACAACAACAACAACAACAATAACATTGGCAAAAAAAGAAGCAGAACGGAACCCATTTTAAATAACTGGCAAAGAGGGTGTGCAAAATGTGCCGCGGACCGTCGCCCTGGCCCCAGCCCACCGTCCCTCGTCCCCGCCCCCGCCTAACAATGCAAAATTGCCATAAGATAACTCGACAGGCGGCGCAGACACTAATACACACTCACACACACACAAACACACAAACAGACACTCGCACACTCACCATATAGAAAATTGGCAGTTGGATAAGCGAAAAAACCAATTCACGAATACTTTGCATATATAATATATTCAAAATTTACTGGGGCGCTGCCCAGGCAGCAGGAACTACCCGCACCACCCACTGCCATCCAACCACCCATTTGGGCAAACTGGGCGGTTATGTTGTGCCACACGCGCTAAAGGTAAACATCCTTTTCAGATGCTAAACATCGAGGACGCAGGTCAAATGGCACTGCGAAACGCTTTTGGCGATTGACATGGGGAAGGGCTGCAGGAGGAGGACGGAAAGGGAGGCGTTGTTGTTGGTTGTTGATGTGGCAATGCTAGCAGATGATGTTGGAATCGATAGATGTGCAAATTTTTGCTGTATTTTGGCACAAGCTACAGCTAGAAATGAATTGTCTAAGAGGATTATAAACATACAGATATTTTGAGATAACGCTCATAGAGATAATTAGAGAAAATATTTTAGATACAATAGAAAGAATTTCATGTGTATATATCCTTCTATTTTATAATATATTTAGCAAATTTTACCTGAATAAGAATGCGTATGTTGAATTGAAGTAATTGTATATCATATATCGTATAGTAATTGAAAAGTATTTATTTTAAGTGTATTAAGAAGTCAAATAATAATTGAAATCCTATATATAATTTAGCTATACAAAAGCTTAAGTTTTGAGTTAGTTAAGTTTTGTGTGAAAGTTGTTTGCACGGGTTGAATGTGGGTGATCTTTAAAGCTCACGCAAGTCAAAAACTAGCTAGAAACCGGATATTTCGTAGTGGATCACCTTTTGCTTAACTTTTACTTCATTTTGAAAGTCAGCCAGGTATCTCGTAGTCAGTCACATTTCAATTGAACCATTTTTACCACTTTGTTAAACTCTTATTTCATTTCGTAAGTTGAAGGCGGATAACCCTCAAATTTCACACAGAACAAAAAATAGCTGAGCTAGAAAGTTCGGGTATTTCGTGGTCGGTCACATTTCGATTCAACTATTAATACTTTGCTTAATCTTTCTTCAACTTACAAAATGAAGTAAGATTTTGTAAGTTGAAGAAAGATAATCTTCAAAGCTCACCCAAGTCAAAAACTAGTTGAGCTAGAAAGTTCGGGTATCTCGTAGTCAGTCTCATTTCGATTTGTCTATTATTATTTTGCTAAATTTTTACTTAATTTTGCATGTAGACTGGGTATCTCGTAGTCAGTCACATTTCGATGTAACCACTGATACTTTGTTTAAATTTTAGTTTATTTATCATTTAAGTACTAATAATTAATAATTAAGAATAGGTCTATAGAATTATTTACAAATTCTAAGCACTTGTGTAGCAAAGCGCCATCTATTGTACACGCGGCAAAGTGCAAGCGTGGGCAGGTGGGTTGGTGGCTTGACGGCGGGGGTGGTCCGCCCGCGCTGTAAGGCTGCGATTCTCTGCTTCTTATTTGCGCTTTGGCATACTTTTTTATTGTTTGTTGTTGTTGTTGTTTTTTTGCACACTGCTGCAAAATTCGCTTATGATAAAAAATGTTTATATCCTTGGCAGCATGGGCAAGGGGGCGGCACAGTGGGCGGGGGCGGCAAAGCATCAGTAAACTTGACAGTTGATGTGCAAATGGGGTGTGGCGGGGCGCCATGTGTGTGTGTGTGTGTGTGTTTGTGTGTGTGGGCGAATGTGGGCGGGGTGTTAGGGGTTGCTTAAATGGCTGATAGCGAAAATAAAAGTAACACACATACACACACAGAGACAGCTGTGCCACAGTTGCCGCTGGCCGAAATTGGGCGTCATGTGTTATTGTTGTTGTTGTTGTTGTTGGCACATTTGCTTGCCAGCGCTGAGCGGAAAATAAAAAATGATGATCCACTCACATCTCAGCGCTTGGCCCCCATGTGTAACGCACCGTTGCGCCGCTTCCTGTGCACGCCAGCACCACCCCACGCCACCCCTCAGGCAGCGCCACCACCCCCACCTCCTGGCTGCTGGGCTATTACCGTTAGAGCAGCTCTGGCTCTGCTATACGCTGGTCCACGAATTCATCGAATAACCGTAGGCCCTTTACCATTTTGTTGAATGGCATCGGAAGTCTTCGCCAGGGCCGCGTCTGATGAACAGTAGCGTCCTTAACAGCGTGCATACATACATATATATACGTATATGTATTTGCCTGTGTATTTGTGTTTGTGTGTGGGTGTTTGTGTGCCGACGATTCTTGGTAAGCAAGTGAAGTGTAAAGAGCTCTTTCCTTTATTGGTTTTGTATTTTATTATCACATTTCGTTTATTCCTGCGCTTTACGCCATGTAACTGTCTTACGGCGTGTCTCTGTGTGTCTGTATGAGTGTGTGTATGTGTGTGTGAGCGTGTGTGTCTGTGGCGTCCATCTATACATACACAGAAACTTTTTATCATGCATATACATAAGTATATCTCGCATATAGTCGTGCGACTGGCATTTTTGATGGCATCCTTGGAGCGCCCTAGGCTTTGATGACACTTTTGCTAACCCACACACACATACACACACACGCAGGCACTGCCACCCTCTCCGTGTCGCGGGGCTACGTTTACGGGCCATATGGGACTTTGATATGACAACGCAAATATCCGTTATGGGCCGACAGGCACGCACCAACTCGAATCCCCGGCTTCAAGAGTGTCGCAGAGAAGGAGGGGAGCGGGTGGGGGAGGTCTAATGTTGTCATGGACTTGGCCTACGTAGATGGGTTTCTGGGTGGTTGGGCCGGTCTGGTTGGCTTAGCTGTTGCCGAGTAACGTCCGTGCACATATCCCAGAGCAGATCTCTCAAAATGATTTGCCGAGTGCGACTTCACCCACATCCAGCTAAATATCTACTCCATTTGCGATTGCCCGCCCATCCCCGCTGCAAGGGGATATCAATTCACTTAGTTGTATTATTTTTTTTATTCCCGAGTGTCATTGGACATGACAAGTCGTTTACCCAGAATATACACTGAATTAATCAATGACTTATTCATAGAATCGAAGATGATGTGAGCTCCAATATACCATGGCATCTAGTTGGCCAATTGAATTTACTTAAATTGTCGACAATCTTGATTTTACGCATTCAAGAAGTGAAAGAGTATAATGCTTTTATGCAATGTCTGTCCTGTCCATCCATCCATTCGACTGTAAACCCAACGCAAGCCATATCGCCACTGTTGAAGTTAGGGATCTGAAACTTAAAATATATTTACATCTAAACCTCATCATCTTTTAGAATGCAATGATTCTCACGATATGAATCGCCCACCAGGGGCGTGGCAAATCGGAAAATACTTCATATGGTATGACAGAAACGTTATAATTTAACGTGCTAAAGACTTGAGTGTTGGAATAGATACTCAGGTTGATATCTTTATCTTTAGGATGGTGTGCAAGCCACAAAAGTATATATTTTTACTTTTAAGCTTCTAGCTTTATTAGAAGCTTAAAAGTAATAGTTGAGTAACTATGGACTTTTTTTACCGATGTTTCAAAATTTAATAATATTAATTTTTTTTTAGAATTGGCTGAAAATTATATATTTTCGGCTACTAAGAGCCTTGCAAATCGAAAAAAAAAACAACTGTATTTTCCATAGTTTTAGAGCTAGAAACCCATATATTATTATAATTTAAGACTACCTAAGGAGGCCGGATTCTCCAGTCAGATATACAAGAGGAGAGCACAAGCAGTCGAGATTATTTATTTCATATATTCAGTTCGTATTGGGGCGAGAGAGAGCTTCGATCTAATTGCGAAAAAATTATTAAAAGTATATAAACTATATTATTTCATTGAATGCCAAGCTTACGCATCTTCGCGAAGTAACGAGAGTGCGCTTTACTTATATATACTTCTAGGTGAGTGGCAAGTTGCAAAATACTTTAATATATACAATACAATAGCAACGTTTTGTTGGTTGGGCTCCAAAATGGAACAGTCATGTTACTGCAGACTTTCCAGACTACTTTACCAAAAAGTGCTCGACTGCAATGTTCCTAATTATTTTCTATATTAATAGATGTTGAGAAAGGAAGAGAAAGAGAGGGGGTTAGAGAGCGAAATATTTATTTATACTTATTCACAAAACTGAAATGAGACTATTGGTTTTGTGAAATGTCCGTCTTGCTGTCTTAGATTTTCCAGATTCGTCCACTACGGGCGTTGCCAACGCAAGTTCAAAGGGCAGATATATCTACGCCCATTGTGGGGGTGGTAAATAGAGTAAAATTGAATTTTCTACAGTTGTACAGCTTGGAACTCAAAATTTAATGACTAAATGTTGCCATCTTTTGATTTGCATAAAATATTATATATAAGTAAGTATATACCAACTGGGGGCCTGAAAACTCGGATAATAGATCCGCCTTGGGCCTCGAATGAGGATTCTGCAGTCGGTAACTCCCTACTACAATGTTTTCACTTGTTTTGTTCTTTCTTCTTTTCAATGTTCTTTGTTTGCCCTTTTAAAAAAATATACATATTCTGGTAGATTTATGACCGATTAACTATATAGATTTAAAACATTAGCCGTCTACAGGTTTCCTTAAGAAACTTTATACTCTGACTAGGTTAAAAAGAGAATTCACCTGAAATTTATTATATTTTTCTTTTATTTTCTGTATCATATTATATTCTTTTTCATTTTATGAAAGA
Source organism: Drosophila hamatofila (assembly GCA_035045345.1). Taxonomy (NCBI): domain Eukaryota; kingdom Metazoa; phylum Arthropoda; class Insecta; order Diptera; family Drosophilidae; genus Drosophila; species Drosophila hamatofila. The sequence goes on along the minus strand of JAWNPA010000039.1, from coordinate 4,540,461 downwards.
ATATCCATCATAATTGTGCCTTATATCGAAAAATATCTTCAATACAAACTGCTTTATCTTCAAAGTTGTCAGTCAACAGAAAAACTATAAAATTTCACTGATTTTCATAAACTTGAAGCTTTTCCCCTGCATTCATTGAATCGCCTTATCAAAGCTCAGCGCCAATTAGAGGACATCTTCGACTGAAGCACTCTTAATGGATTTCTATTGTCAACTAAATACCTTATTATATTCCAATTCCCAGCTTAATTTGTAGACTTTGCAGTTATTAGCATTCAATTATTATTCAATCGCTCTCAAAGAGCTCCTCGTATTAGCGAATGGTGCTTGGCTTCGTCTTTGTTGTTATTGTGGCATGCTTCGCTTAGGATTTACCCAAAATAGTTTCTACATATTCACTATGTACACATATACATACATATTTACTCTAATGAGTGGGTTGCGTCTTTGTTGGCATTGTGAAATGCTTTGCTTAGGACTCCACATACATATTTACTACAGAATGGCGCCTGCTCAATGCTGGCGCTGCCTTGCCATTTATGCAAATGCAATTCAACATTTTTGGCGCTTTTAATTACTCAATCTAGAAAGGGGGCCGAGGGGCGGTGCTCCAATCGAAAGCCATATAGAATAGTTAAACGTATGTAATGGAGGTACATACATATGTACGTACTTTTGTCTATGCATATAGTCAGATATCTGTGCAGCTGGGGGAAGGCTGGCTCTTCGTTAGTTAAATGACTTGCGGACACTGTGCGTGTGTGTGTATGTGTGTGTGTGTGTGTGTGTGGGTGTGGAAGTATGTGATAAATTTACAGAAATGGCTCAAGAAGTTGTTGCCATGAAAATTGTTTGGCCCTCCGCTCGGCACCAACTATTGTGACTTTGCCACCCTCACACACACACACACATACTCGCACACACACTCGCACGCACACATACACACACTCACGCGCGCATACACAATGAAATTAAAACAAATCCTTTCGTTCCATATTAATGGTCGCCATCTTTGCAGCAAATGACATTCGAAAACATTTATTGCGCCACACACACACACACACACACACACACACACATTCGAGCACACCCACCCAGGCACACACACGTCACACACACGCACACACTCACATATGTATGGCTGTTCGGCTGAGCTGCTCGTTCGGCTTGTCTCACATATGACCAACCCAATGGAACGCCCAAGCAACCACCCAATACACCCACCGAACGGGCTGGAGGACAAGAGCCGGGCAAATGCCAACCCCCGTCCAATTCCCAGCGCCATTATGCACAGCAGCACATGTGTGTGTGTTTGTGTGGGTGTTCATTTGGTATGTAGTAAGCCCTACAGGACACATTCCTCACCCAAGTCGAAAGGGGTGAGCATTTAGCTTCCTGCCCAGCTCCTGTTCGCGCGCAGAACAAAAGGCAACACACACACACATGAGCTTCTGTTAGTGAGTGCGTGTGTGTGTGTGTGTGTGAGTGAGTGAGTGGGTGGGTGTACAGACCATGTACAGTTATTTCACTTTACATTATTTACCATTTCGCCAAACGACTACACACATTCTACATTCTACTTTCCACTTGCGTCTCCCACTGCCAACTCTCTCGACCTCATCTCCTGAGCCGCGCTGCGTAAAACTTTCATTTAGTTTTCTAATTACTTTTTTAATCAAGCAACCCAAATATCTGGCAACCCTTTTAGCCAACATATAAACTTGGTAGTCAATAAATTTGCATGCTAATAACAATGTGTCGAGGACTGTAGCAGCATAAAGAGTCTTAGCCATGACATAGATGTATTTATGCGTTTTATTCTATTTTGTATTTTACTATATTTATTATAAATATACATATATAAATATATAGAGAATATTTGTTATTATATATATATATTAGATAACATGTAGAAAGAACTATAAAAATATATATTATTGACATCTTAACATATGCATATATCTAAATGTACTTATATTAATTTATTCATTGTCAAATATGATTCTGCCTGTCTGACCTCAATTATTTAATTTAATAAAACTGTGGTAGTCTAAGAATATATCTATATATATGTATATCTGAATATGTATATAAACATAATATATAATATGTATAATTTATAAAATATAAGGGCTTATATGATAAACATATAACATGGCACTCTCATTAAAAGACCCTTCCCTAGAGTTCTGATCCTAAATCCTATCGATGTTGAAAAAAAAAAAAAAAATATCTCCAGGGATCATATTAGTTGTAAATCTTATTGCTTAGGTTTTAAAAGAGAAGTGTGTGAAAATTAATAAACTTTATGAACACAATCTAGTATTATCGATGCAAATCTGGATAAAAGTGGTTATATATCCTCAACGAATTAAAAATGCCATCAATAAATGCTTTTGTCAGATTTTGTCAATAGTTTTTAAGCATTCAGTTCGACTGCTCGAAGACTTTATAGGAGACAAATACGTGCCTTTTCATAATATTTGCTTTCGTTGTAGTTTTTGAACAGGTAATTAGATATTGAATTGAATTATTTAATTTCTATTTGTTTATTATTATTTTCTTCCATTATTAAGGTGTTATTCGTTCCCGAATACAAAAGTTCTATATATGTACATATTTATTTCTATGTTTCTATTTGTCCATGATAGCTATACAGGTTTCTCCAGACATCTATAAATATATAGATACATATATACTTACCTGCGTAAACCTTTATCTTGTAGTACTCTTTTCTGAATTTCAACAACATTGGTCAATTAACATATCTGATCTGTGTCGTCATTATTTTATTATTTTAGAATTGAAACTAACTTTGTGTTTTTTTTTTTTTAATTAAATTTGTTTGTAATTTGCATTATTTAATAATTTTCCAGGTAGCTGTTGCTATGTAACGATTTATACTTTGGAAACTTGTTTCATGATTATTTCAATATTCAGATGAAAAATAAGCAAAGCAATTTGGTACGGAGTATGTTGACTTTTTTACGTATTATGACCCTGATCAGAGTATGCTGAAATTTTTTGCTCGTTCAGAGTTCCATTTATCACCGCTAACACGTCTGAGGAAGGTTGTCTATAGAATACTTATTTTGTTTAGGTGACATTTTGATAAGACTCCTTAAACTTTTGTCTTAACTTATTTGTTATTAATTAAATAAAGGTTGTTTGGAATGCGTAACAAAATAAGAACATTTTCTTTGCTTTTTTAACCTCTCCAACGTGTTCTCAGAACGTTAGCCAATATCCTTATCAAATATTAAAGTTTCTGAATATATTTCTTCACTCGACATTTATATTTGAATTTGTTAATTGAAATACTATTTTCTATTTAGACATATTTACATTATAAAACTCCTCATCCTCCCATACCCCCTTTCTCTTTCTTGTTTAGCATTTCATATACTCGCTTATACTTTTGTATTTCCTTATTAAATTACTTTACTTGTGACCATCCTCGAGCTTTTGTTAGTTTTCGACCGACTGTACCTAAGCAATTCAATCATTTATCTATCCGTGCGGCTTTCGCTTTTCTGTTGATTCATGTTGTTGGCTCTGGCTCTTGGCGTGCAGGGTCCAGTTGCTGTCGCTGTTTGGGGTCGTGGATTGTAGGCACTTGGGTCCAGCCTTGGCGGCCATTTTGAATAACCATTTACCGGACGAGTGTGTGTGTGTATAGGTGTATGTGTGTGTGTGGAGTCGTTAGCATGGGCAGCGCTGGGTTAAATTAAGTGTTGGTCCTTGTTGGACTGGCTTCTAAGTGACTGCCTGGCATTTCGCATCCAAGACGCTCCCCCCTCCCCCCTGCGAGGACCCCTCTCTCTGTCAAGCGCCAACTGTCGCGTCTGGGCAACCCCGTTTTCGGATCGTTTCTCTGTGCTGTCATGGCCATGCAACCCCCAAGTCTCGGCCAGTTCAATTCCCTGGCCGGCTGTCAGTCAACGCGTGGCTGCCCCGTGGCCAAGAAACGTTCGCGAGCAAGGAATGAGGTGTGGAGGTCTGTGGGGATCCAGTGGGGGCCAGCCGTGGAGCAAGTCCTGCAAACTTTCGCTTCGTTTTCGATTCGTTGTTGCCGTCGACGTTGATAGTTATTGAGTTGCCCAAGGCAGGGCAGTGGACCCAAGTATTTCCAATTTCGAGCCGCCCATACCCGCCCAAGCCTCTGGGATGATGGACTGGGCGCGCCCGGCAGGACGGAAGGCAGCTGGGCAATGTAATGTCAATTTGCTTGAAATTGAAATGATTCAAGGGCGAATTTGAGCGTCAAGTGGCGAGTGGCGAGTGGCGAGCTGCGTCTGCCACGTTATTTCTGGCCATGGTTTCGGCTAGGACACACAACACGCAGGACACAGGCGGCAGGGGGCAGGGAGCAGGACGTAGGACGCAGGACGCAGCATACAGAACGCAGGACACGGGCTGACAGTGGTCGTGTATTTATTGTTACCGCTTTTTGCGGTCGCGTCACAGACTCGACGCGCAAAACTTTTTGCTTCCATTTTTGTCGGAAGTGTTGCACAGCGAGCGAGCGGGCGGTGGGTAGTTGCTGCCACATTGAACGTGCCCCTGATCCGTAGGGCTGACGTAAAATATTTATTACTTATCCCCAGCATCGGACGACCGGCTATGTCCGTGACGCTTTTGGCCCAAGTCGTTGGCCAGCCGCACACACACACACACACACACACACACACGCACACTAAGGGTAAAATATGAACTCGCGACCAGTGCACTCTACCCCCCAGTCATTGAACCCCTCCTCACACTCAGCGGTCCACTGGATGTCTCTTTCCTTTTAGCCAAATCGAGTTGTTTATGTGTCTGGGCACTCGTCGTGGGGGCAGGCGGCTGCTGTTTGCTGATTCAACATTTTGTGTCGTCCACCATTTTGTTTTGGACAGCTGACCACTGCGACTGCGATTGGGGTAGTGCGGGCAAGGGGTTGCCCGAAAGGTAAACTCTGGGGTAATTATTGATTTCTTGCGTCACAATGAAATTCTTGTAAATTTAGATGCGGCATTTGGCATAATTTGGCAAGGGGACTGAGTCTCGGCAGCGCCATTAGCTAACCCCACATTCAATTTAAGCGACTTAAGGCTTTAAACATGAGGATTTGCCAGTATTTACAATTTCAAGTATGTATTCCGGAAAGTCAAGAAACGACGATTTTAAAGCCGTGCCATAAATGCCGGCTGCCTAAGTAGGCCTACTTCTGCATAACGAAATCATTATTTTGCAGATTTTGTTTCAGATAAGAGTTCCTTTGGATATATTTTGATAGATGATCCTTATATAATTTATAATTTCTTTTAACTAATTCGACTGTTAATTTACGAGATGCTGGAGCATTATGCTCTATATCTTTTCTGATGTATATTGGCATGCATATACATATGTATTTCAACGCTTGGGCTAAAGCTAAGGTCTGAGATGAAAGAGATGAAGTGGATGGGGTGGGGGTGGGGGTGGGTGCAGGGCCGTCTCCCGGTTGACATCGGGGCCGGCTATGTGCGTTTGCTCTGTGTGTCGCATTAAGCCCAAAGCGTGTGTTCAAAATAAACAAAATGAATGTTCAAATGTCGCAGGCAGACCACAAGCTGTCACAGGCGTTTCACTCTGCCACATACAACATGCACATATGTATACATATGTATATAAATATATGTATATATATGTGTAGGTATGTGTGTGTTTATGTGGCAGAACTTTCCACAGACAGACAGACATAGAGAGACCCCGAGACGGACATGTGTACTACACTTATACGTATATGGTACATGCCTGCCCAACAGCAGCACAAGAACCACTAGTAGAGAGTGTTTGACTAATAGATTCCCTGGACTCTAGTTTGCTTATGCAAATATGCTTCAAAATGATAAGTGGAAGTATATAGATGACTCTACCTGCATATATGTAGATGATTAAGAAAGTCGAGCAAATTATCGATAATTATCGATTTTGTTAAACAAATTTTAATCAATAGATGATCATACTAGTATTTGGCCTAGATATGCTTATCATACATACATATATACATACATACATACATACATACATACATACATATATTCATACATTCTATTGCAACAAGCTACCCACTTGCACATATATTTTCAGTGGGTATCACAACAACAATAACAAAGCTTTGACGCAAAAACTTCCAAAAGTAGAAAAGCAAAACGTAATGGAACAGCAGAGCACGGGCCGAACATCTACAGCAGAAGAGGGGGTGTATGTCTTGTGTGTGTGTGTGTGTGTGTGTGTGTGTGTGACAGCAGCTACAGCTACAGCTATAGCAGTGGGCAACAACGTTAGTAACTGCGAGCCGAACCGTTAACCGCCCAGCGCCAAGCCCATCGTCCTCCGGTTACCGGCTCAAGCCTTTTGTTGTCTGCAGTAAAATTTTCCATGCTCGGGCGTTGCGTGTGTGTGGCGTGTGTTAGTCTCTGTGTGTGTGAGTTCCAAAGTTTAATTCAAATCACAAAAACACACACACACACGCACGCATACACATGCAAATGAAAATTTAGCAAGTGTACATGTGTGTGTGTGTGTGTGTGTGTGTGAAAAGTTTGAAATTCGTGCGGTGGCAAACCAACTGACGTCCTCCATGTGAAAATAAAGGTCTAAAATCCTTTTCGGAACCCCATGCATGTGAGCCACAGCCCGACTCCCCTCCCACATCCAGCCCTATCTCTCTCTCTCTCTCTCTCTCACTCCCACTCTCTCTCTCTCTCTCTTTCTTTCTCTCTCCGTCTGTCTATGTATGTATATAGGTGTCTCTTTCGCGCTGACTGCTATGTACTCTGGGAGCACACACGGACACACGCTCAACTCATATAACATTTGCGAAAACTAAAATAAAATAAAACACAAGAGGAAACTGAAGAAGAAGAAGAAGAACAAGCAGAAGAGTTTCTAACTAACTTGTGAAATTTTTGTAATTTGAAAATCTCATCTTCTTCTTCTTGTTTTTGTTTTTGTTTTCATTTTCTTTGTAATTTTCGTACTCGAGTTCCCGCTCACTTTCATATAATTTAGCTTAGGTCTTGAGTTTTCTTGAAGTGTGGGAGCGCTGCCTGTGATAGCTACTGTATAGATTAATGATGTACTTACATCTATGCACGATGGGACTCTTATCGAGTGCTCGATAATGCAGTCTATTGTTTGGCCTATCCGTTGAGTGGGCGCATAAGATTTGCAATTAGTTATAGATATTTATAAACTTCTTATCCAACTATAATCAGCTTAAGATGCAGGCTAATGAAGCTGGAGATTAAGCTGTAGTTGTTGCAGCACTCCGAGCATATTGTTCGATTTGGCTGAGCTGAGTGGGGGCGTGGTGGGTGGATGGGTGGGTTGGGCGGCTCTGGTCCCACTGGTCGTTAGGCAGACGACAAAGTGCTGGATCTTCGGGGCAGCTGAGAGCAGAGCATGTCGTACGGATTTCGGTTGCCGAAGCATCGTTGTCCTGACAGCCAGCAGCAGCCGCGAGCGTTAGTAGACGCCGAAGCCTTTTACTAAAAACTTTGAGCCTGACATGTGCAGCCGACACAGAGAAAGCAGCCCCCGCCCCGCCCCAGCAGCACTACCCTCCAACTACCCCACACATGCCAACCCCAGGCTCATTCCCAAATCAAAAAAGCCAAACCCAAACCCAAACCCATTTCCATTCTCAGGCTCAATCCCAAACTGAAACGAGCCACATACGATGTGTATATACAGCGAATCATATATATATACATGTACACATGTATACATGTGTGTGTGTGTGTGTGTGTGTGTACATGTGTATACATATTTATCGACTTTGTGAGCTCGTGAAAACATCAAGTGAACGGAAGCAAAGTGGAGAGCTGGAGTGGAGCTGAGCCAAGTGGTTTGAGTAGCAGCCAACGGACGACAACGACGAGGACATCAAATGCTAGGCGAAGCGGGGAGTTGGAAGTGAAAGGGGAAAGCGTGGAAAGGAGCAAGCGGAGGTTGTGGAGATGTGGAGATGTGGAGATGCCAAACCAAATGACTGGCTGGCTGGGCGAGTGTGGTCGTTGCTGCTGCTGCTGCTGCTGCTGTTGCTGTTGCTGTTGTTGCGCACCAATGTGTTATGGAAAATGTTCCATTAGTACTGATGAGACGACATGGACGAGGAAGAGGACGGGGACGGGGACGGGGACGAGTACGAGTACGAGTATAAGGACGAAGGACCAAAGAACGCCGTAGAGCGAGCAGAAAGGACCGAAGACGGCAGCTCGGACGACGTCGCGACGTCGAGAAGTTTCGGCCCGCATCCGGCACTTGCGAGCCATCCACCCGCCAGCTCCTTCGGGCATGCCCAATATGCCTATGCCCACCCTTAACCATACACATCCAATCCTTTTCCAATACACATTTCCCATTCCCACATCCCTTGCACTGGCACACATGGCAAATGCAGCTCCCAACTCTGTTTGTGGACATTTTTTTTTTTTAATATCCCTTGGAAGTTATTGGACTTGGACTGCGATAGAATTTTTGCAATAATTGATTTAAATCTATGGGAAGTTAAGCTTAAGTCAAAGCCTCTTAATAGTTCTAGCTTCTAGGAAAGTTTTGTGGATTAGAATCAATTTTAAAACTAAAAATAATTTTTTAGTTTGGAGCTATAGTAATGGAGTCAGGTAGCAGTCTGCAGTAACTTGACTGTCCCATTAAAGTTCAAGTCAAAATTTGGTAGAGATATAGTTTTTTTTCTTCCGATTTCCCACTCTCCAAATGGGCATATATAGATATATACACTATATATTTATTAAATTGTTTTCCCATCGCGAATATGTATTCCAAATTTCAATATGTATTAAATATGTATTAAAATAAAACCTATGCTGTTATGTCAGATATATAAGATATATAATTTGCCTTAACATTTTATAGAAATACCACATTTCACTTTAATAACGGTGAAATGGTTTTCGTTTATACGGACGTACGGTGAGATGGACGGCCGGACAACAGAACAGACATTTACAAACTTAACATATCATTGTTATATGTGTGTTTTAAATAATCTCAATTCGAGTTGCTTTATCCACATCAATTGGCATATATCATAAAATGATTAACATATTTTTAATTGATGGATCGCATAGATCATACTGCTTCCTTTCATAGGCGAGAAACTTCTGAAAGAGTCGCAAAACACGCCAATTTGAAATATAGAAGAAATATATTGTATTTGCTAAAGTAATGAGCCAGCCAACCAATTTTGTCAAAGATCCTCGCTGTAAGGTTTAACTAGATCTTGAAAGCTTAAAGAAACTATAAATATCTGCGTAAAACTGAAATGTCAAAACCTTTGAGTTACCTAAATTAAGATTATCAGATTTCATTGATTTCATTCATTCAATGGTTTATTAAGTTATCCTAAAGATTTAGTTGAATGCATTTACCATTTAGTTATACTTTCAAGCCTCCTATTCTTGCTCGTCTCTTAGATATTTGCTGTATTCATAACAGAATTTGCTTAGACTTAGCTTAGTTTTCTGTTGCATCCGCAATGGTTTGTTAACCCGGAAATGTTAGCATATATGAGTTTAGTTTTAGTTTTAGTTTCAGCTGTAGATTTTGTTGATTGTATATCTTTTGAGTAAATCCCTTTTTAATTCAGTCATGATTTGCCATTGTTTGCTATTAACATTGGCTGCCAGGCCCGGGGCAAGTGGCTTGGCTCTGCCTCCGTCCCCGCCGCCTGTACAAAGCATATTCGTGATGAGCATTTCAAGGACTTAAGACGCTCTGCCCACCATAGGGTGGTATCCATAGCACTAACTAAAACAAAAACAAAAAAACAAAAAAAAAAATAAAAACAGTAACAACAACTGTAACGAAAAGGCTTTAACCGCATATCCCCCCCCCCCCCCCCCCTAACCAGAATGAATTCATAAGCTCGAGACTCAGTTGACATGTGAACAGACTCACTGTGTGTGTGTATGATTAAGTATCTATTTGTTGTTGCACCCTACACTTATGGCATTTCAATTTACACTAGAATAAGTTTCAGCTTTTGGAATTTATTAAACTTCGCAAGATTCTCTTTTAACTTTCCCACTTGCTTTTCGCTCTCAATTGGAACTTTTAAGTAGTTTCATAAAGCTTCACATATGCCTCGCAGTGTAGGGTACGTAACCGCACAAACAAACAAACACACACACACACACACACATATATATATTGCAGCCGCACATACATCAACAAGTCTGTTAAGAAATAAAATTTACTTTTCCTTGGGATTACAGTTTTCCTCTCTCTCACTCTCTCTCTCTCTCTCTCTCTCTATCTCTCTCTCTCTCTGTCTTGCTCTCCTACTCTTTCTTTGTGCTAGTCTTTTCTCTTCTTCTTGGAGCGCCTTGTTTGCCATTCGCCTTGGCAAATAAAAGCTGCTCAGCAAAAGCTTTAAGGTGCACAGGGATCGTAATTGGGTGGCATATGTGGGGTTGCTAGCGGTAACGGTAGCGATAGCGTTAAGGCGGTGGGGGTAGTGGGTGTACTAGGTAGGACCGCATCGTGCCGCAAGCAGTTCAGTTAGCTGGGGCGGAAAGTTCTATAAGCTCTGTCAGTGGCATAGTTTCCGTTTAAGCATCTGGCTGGGGATTATTATTTGCCATATTATAAGAAAACGGGTTTAGTTCAAATGTCAACAGCATTTATCATGCCCTATGCCATAGTTGAAGCGTTGCGAGCACCGAAAACCCTACATGGTAGGCTGATATGGTAAACGGAAATGGGAATGGAAATGGGCATGGAAATGGAAATGCCAGTGGGTTGGAAGCAGGAGGCTGAAAGCAGAAGCCAGGAGAAGGGGCCACATGGGCAGATACAGTTGAAAAAAAAAAAAAAAAAACAGAATGCTGAGCGTGCATAATCATATAAGAAACTGTTAGTTAAATAACAGAAATGAGCGCTAAAGGATTGCCCGGATTATACAGTTGTATATATTTTACATTAGTAATAAATGAAACTGGAACACACAAAGAAGGATAAGTCCTTGCCTTTAAAATAAGCGAGCTAGGCCATTTCCTCGAACCCTATTTTTACACTGGGCTAGAGTAAGTCGAAGAAGTCTTTTGCATCAAAACTATTTGTTGTATATTCTTTTCTTGTTGCTTTTTATACTCATTCACGAAAGTGAATTAGTATATTGGTTTTGTCCGTAATTTAACCTGGAGACTTGAAATTTGATACATATACTCGTGTATATCCTCGAATTATAAAGTGTTATTATTTTCTCAATCCGCCCACTAGGGGCGTGGCAAATCGCAAAATGCATTTTCCGGTATTTCAGAAACCATGGTAGCTGAAGTGCTAGAGAGCTGAAATTTGGAATGTATAATCGCGTTGACAGCTCGAAACCAAAAAGATTTCACGGATATATCTACCGCAAAATGTTATTCTTTTAAATTAATAGACCTAACAATTTAAAAATTGGACAGCTAAGTTACTAGAGACTTCCTCCATCGATGACCCTAAAATTCTTTTTACGCCTCATTGGCATGGCATACTTAGAAATATTAATGAGTATTCTGCAGTCGGTAACGTCCGACTGCATCGTTCTTACTTGTTCTCTTCTCTTGTTTTCTAGTTATGTTCGTTTATTATTATAAAAGCATGGCTTTTCATCACTTAGATTTTATTTATGCATTTTCCAGGTAACTTAAGCTTTAGGTTGTGAATTATTCACTGCGCAAGTTTCGCAGTTTCACAGATTCTTATTGTTACCGTGAATTCGCTGCAAATTCAAAGGGAGTTCGGGGTCAAATGGGTTTTGTTAAAATGTAAATAAGAGGCAAAGGTAGGCGTGGAATGAAGTATATGAATTCTTTATCAGGATCAGCAGACGTGTTGATATAGCGCGGTCCGTTTATCTATTTGTTCGTCCGCCCATCCGTCAGTCTGTACGTCGGTCTGTCCGTCCGTCCATATATAATCGATAACTTTTGTAATTTCACTATACATGTGCATATTATTATTCCGTACTAATATACAGATGGACACATAATAAATGCACTTGGATAGTCAAAGATTTTATGCGCCTATTACATAAAATTACTTTATATCTTTCAAAGAACTTAATGCTAGAAATGTTTTGAAATATGGGTTCTATAATATTTTTGTTCTTTAGTTCAATTGAATCTTCAGTTCTTCTCTTATGTGCACTTGATTTATGATGTATAATATGATAATTCTTCTAAGCTATATTTCCATCTTCTAACAAGGCGTTAAATATTCACAAGAGAGTTAAGCGAGAGTGCGGGGTAATTGGCATCGCTCGGGACCAATAGAACAACGGCCTCATGTCCGCCCATTGCCCCGGCTTCGATAATAACTCATGTGACGCTAACTGCTGTAAGCAGTTAGTCAAATATTTTCATGTTTTGATCGTGTGCCCAGCCCACTCGGCTGACCAATGTCCTAATATATACATACGCACACACACATACATATGCAGACATGTATGCCGCGTGTCCTATTCAATTTGTTGGGTCGCTGAAGAGGGGCTGGGCACTGGCCCTGGCCCTGGCTCTTTTCCACCATTAATTCGGTGATTTATGTTCTGTTTAATGTGAAAAATGCAATGTTTTTACCATAGAGATCACTCCCCGATGACGCAGCGACCTTCCGGGGCCTGGTCACTAATCAAGTTGACCGCCGGTCAGGCCGGAGGAGACCCCAGAGCCAAGGAACTGAACTCGATGCCCGGCCAGCGCTGCGGCGGAACCGGTACAAATTCATTAAACGCACAACGATCAACGCAGTTCATAAGCAAAAGTTTACTTCAATTTGCATAGCAATTGCTCTGGACTGATTTGCTCAGCGAGCAGCGAGGGGTAGCAACCCCTAAAGCTGTTTTTGATTTCTCGCTACTTCTGCTCGCTGTGCAGCTGCAAAGGGGGGTTGCTGACCCTTGGCTGCGCTCGCCCGCTGGTCAGCGGCCCCTGCCCAGCCCCTGTGCGCTCTGATTCCTTTATAAGCGTGATAATGATGATGGCTGACCTTTCGAGCTGGACTGTCGTCTACCCCTCGTCTAGCCGCGGTGCGGCAGCCTCCTGCAAAATGGCCGACACATGCGACTCGGACTTAACTTTTGACCAATGGTCAGCTGAAAGAGCACACGCTCAGCACACACACTCACAGACTTGTGAAGACGCTGTGCGAACATCTTGGACAAGAATCGCATTTGTCGGCCCATTGACACTGCAGGCAGGGGGTCGTCCCTGGACACCCTATCGAGCTGATCTGCTGCTCCGGTGGTGGTCAGCGCTTGTCAACATTATTTCTCAATTAATTTTTCATTTTTCATAAAATTAACCCAGAAATTTGGTGTGCAGTGACCTTCGCACTTGGCCATGTTCGCATGTTAGCATGTCCACAGGATTTGTGCCGTGTGTGCTCAGCTCAGCTCCGCTGTGTTGTGTTGTGCTGTGCTGTGTTGTGGCACGTGTTGGTCATTTGGTCATTTGGTCATTTGCTTATTCAATATGCTTAAAGTGAACTGAACTGGTTTGTTGCTTTGCCAATTGCCTTTTGATTTCCTATGCGCGCGTGAGCGCCTGTGTGTGTGTGTGTGTGTGTGTGTCTACTTGTATTTATTTGTACCATTTTTATTGCATTTATTTTGCCGCCATTGAGGTGCGTCCTCCTTTGGCGTCATGAGCCGCAGCCAAGGCGAGTCCTTAAATGAAATTAAGTCCGTGCCGGCATGCGCTGCTGCGCCCAGGCAGGAAGTGATAGAATGAATGGCTGCCAGTCGTTGCAGTAGATGTACATCTGCCCCCCTTCTGCTCCTCTCCCCCTGCTCCAACTCCTGCTGCTGCCACCCAGCTTGACTGCCAGCAAAAGAAAAACAGCAGAGAAAAACAGCGCGCACACACACACACACACACAGCCACAAACACAGCAAGAGAGACGCAAAAAAGGAAGAAAAAAAGAAAAACAGAAATGCACAGACAGACTTCCTGTGGATTTTCCGGAATTTAATTTATTAAAACAACGAGCGACAAGTGCTTAAGCGCAGTCCACAGCCATGCAAGAGACTAGAAGCGAGAGGCGGAAGGCAGGAGGCAGGAGGCGGAAGGCGGAAGGCGGAAGGCAGGAAGGCGGGAAGGCCATATACAGCAGCTGCAGCAGCAGCTAGTGTATGGCCTTTAAGTGATCATGATTAGGTGCAGTTGCCTATGGAACGATGTGCTTCCCAACAAGGATTTCATCAAGTGAAATTGGAGGACAGCTCTTTATATATATACATAGCTATAGGCTAGAAGTAAGCTCTTTTGATGAAAACTTTGCGGATATAAAAATAACGATATATATATAAACAATCAAGATAGATGTATATGTAAATATGTTGATCCTATGTTTCAGTTTAAGCAAATTTATTATGAGTGGATAGTACAATTATTGTTAAGTAAATCGAAATGGCAAAATATCGTCATAAATTAAGAAAAGCAGAGTTTTATTCTTTTCATCAATTCTAAAATCCAAAACATTCATTTGACCAAAAAAGAGTACTTGAAAAAGAAATTGCTATAAGCTAAAAATAGAGTAAGATATTTGCTTGATATTAGTTATATTCTGTGACAACATCCATGCCATTTTGTATGATATAAAAGCAGAAGGTCTTATAAATGAATCCAATCAAGGTGTAAGCTCTTTATAACAATAATATCTTTGAAGCAGTTGCCGTTTGGAGATTGATGATATGTAACGATTCAGTTATAATTGATGCAATCTATCGATCATACTAGCGATATAATTAATTCAATTTTCAGATGTGGAGTTGCTTAGAGCATTTCTGTTTGAATGGGCACCGCGTGCACTGCTTCAACTCTCAGTTTCTCAGCTCTGGGCTGACGACCCACACTCAGGCCAGAGAACACTCTCTGGGCATTATTATTTGAAAATTAAAACAATTCAACAGCGGGAAACAGTTTTGTGACGTGGCGGGACGACGCATTGTGTCGCTGGGTAAAACAATCTCATTGAAGGATCGCAACGGGATCCAGATCTGAGCTCATGAATCAGTCAGTCAGCAGCGGGCAACGGCTGAACTGACCGGGCACGGAATTGTGAACGGAGAGCCGAGGACTGTCAACGTGTCAATCAAGCGGAGTTGCTTTCGCTCGATTCGTGGCACTCCTCACGCTCATTAATTCAGGACGCGTCCTCATTTCTTGTCGTCCTTGACGCAGCGAAAAATATTACCGCAGCGCCGCAGCTTTGCACCCTTTTCCCATTCGCGCGGTATCCTGTGCCGTGATTTTCTCTTATTCTGTTTTTTGCCAACCCTTCCGCTTGGAGCTTCGAGACGTCAGAGCGTCGGAGCGAGACTCGAAGTCAGCTGGGTTAGGTCTTTCGATCGTGGCCCATGGGCCTGAGCTACGCCCTATGACGTCTCACGAAATTCTTTCGTCCTTTCATGCGACACATGACAGCCATTGTGATGGTGATATGTGTGCATAATCCAAATTGATAGTCGCGACTCTGTCATAGTGCTCGCTTTTTAGTGAGCTTCCCAATTTGCAGAGATCAAAAACCATTTCGTGGCGACTTGAAATGTCATGACAATATATATGATCATATTATATGGCTACAAAATATTGATATATAGAATTATGATTGATAAAATGATCATATATTAGACAAGCGAATAGACCTCAGTTCAAATTTTGCTTGACTAACAACTAGATCTAACCATTTGCTAGGATAGTTGATCTGAGCTAAATAAGTTACTATTTGAGTACTAAAACTTGCCAGAATACTTATTTACTTTTCCCTTTTCATAAGATAACACAGCATAATAATAGAGTAAGCAGCTAATTAAAGCAAAAGTTAGACATACAATAATGGTTAAGGGTTTAAGAAAATAACAAAAACGGAAATTCCACAAAATATATACATATACATCTATATTTAGAATTTGAAGACCCTAGATCTAAAGATGTAGGAGATATAATATTTTAACTGATTTTCGATAAGGTTTTTGTAATTGATATCCAACAAATAAGAGGGCTCTAGTCGAGACTGCTCGACTAGGAGATATTCTGAACCCTGCAAAGTACTATTCCAATCATTCTACACCCACGCGTATGCATCCATACGAACGCATAAACACGCGCTCTGCTAACTGAAATCTCTAGCACTTGTAGTTTAGGAGATCTCTGCGTTCATACGAACGGACGGACGGACGGACGGACAGACGGACATGGCTAGATCAACTCAGCTCGTCATCCTGATCAAGAATATATATACTTTATGGGGTCTGCCACGCCTCCATAAACATTTAACAAAACCATTACTCTGATTTTCCATTTTCAATGGGTTCAGGGTATAAAAACCATTATACCCTGATTTCGCATTTGCAATGAGTTCAGGGTATAAAAAGTCTCTTGATGCTATAATTATTTAATGGACAGTCTCACTAATGGCTAAGCCCACTGAATGGATGCTGTGGACTCCCAATCATCAGTATAATCATGATTTCGCACATCATGATCACAGGCTTGTATTGCTATCGAAATTTATATCAAAACATGCTCTTGCTATCATAATAAATGGACGTATTAGCGGTTATTCTTAATATTCATACCTATATTTATTATTTAGCCTACGTTTATCTATTGCTACGTCCTATGATCACATACCTCTTAAACTTTGTTGACTATATCCAGGCGCAAATCCATCGCTAGCTCCGACTTGCTTAGCTGCCTTACGACAACTGCCTGACTCCCTGTCTCTAGGTTCTCTCAAGCCTTTATCTCTGGCAGCATCTTCACTCTCCTCTCTCTCTCTCTCTCTCTCTCTCTCTCTCTCTCACACACACTTTAACTCTCATTTTTCAGGGCTGCCTTGGAACATCTGTTGTTTCGCGCTTGGGCTCAGTTTTACTTATTTGATATTTTTTTGTTGTTTTCAAATTTCTCTTTTTCCATTTTTCAAGCGCGCAAAACTTATGCAAATTTGCATTTTCAGCTCATTGTTGTTGCTCTCGCAATATGGGGATTAAAAAAAACTTTGCCTACGTGGCTCCTGTTCCGGATTCAGTTTTTAGTTTCTGGCACAACCCTGACCCAAAAAAAAAAAAAAAAAAAACAAAAGATTATAATGATGCAGTTGGCAGGATGTGAAGAAGCAGAGCAACAGATCGTGAGCATTCGACAGAGAGAGGGACAGAGAGAGAAAGAGAGAAAGTGAAATAGAGAGAGAGTTGAGTGCACTGCAAATGCTCTGTCATTAAACGCATTTTTTTGTTGCTGCCCTGCTGCCCTGCCCTAACTTCCTGCCAGCCCAAGTTCCATTCAAATCAATAAATATGCAAATGTAAAATATTGTGCTTGTCGTTGTTGTTATCCTTTTGCAACAATGCGATTTGTGGATCGCGTTTCGGGGTGTGCAACGGGTCTTTCGCCTCTCTGATTGCATTCCGCATTTTTCCATTTCCAATTTCCATCATATTCGCAAATAATTGATATCCAGGACATTTGACATTCGAAGTTTGCCAAATTTGAATATTCAAATTACAGGCTACAAGTTTGCATATCCGGCCTGGCCCAACCCAATCCAGCCCAGCCCAGCCCGGCCCGTTGGCCTACCTACTTTGCATATGTACTATTAACTCTACTCTACCCCATCCCCTACCCCTACCCCTACCCTTACTCCTAATCTAACCCGAACCTCCCGTTCGCATAAACCCTTCCGTTTCAATTCAATTTACAATTTCATTGCATTTGTTGGTGGGCTCAGGTTCGAGTCCGGAACTTCGTGTTTGGATTTCGGCTTCGACTTTGATTTGCACTTCTTTTTTATGTTTGTTTCAAAGGTGTGAAATCCTTCTAATTGATTGCAATGATAAGATTCGATTAGAGTATTGAATTAACTCTGTCTTTTATTCTGCTATTTAAAATGGTTGTCCAAGAGTAAGTTAGAAAATTAAGTACTATATATAAACAATTAATTATAAGTAATATGCGAATATTTTCAACTATCAAAATTGTGTTCAGTAATTTAAATTGATTTGTTTGTCATAAGTCTTAATCGTAAATAAGCAGGATGAAATGTTTTTTTATGATACGGACAAAATTATAAAATATATTATTAAAACATTTAATTTAAAAATAAGACACTTGAATCATATCCAAACATATATTTAGTCTAATGGAATAAATTTGGAATACATTTTTATATTTTAAGTGTAAAAAATGTTGGAAAATAAATAAGATTATAATATGAAAATAGTATACTTCTATAAGAATTATTATAAGAGAAATAGCTCCCAAATAAAAGTTTGGGAACAATGATTTTTGAAATATATTTGAATATATATATATTATATTTCAAATATAAAATCACTTATAAAAATATAATTATCTTGTAGGCTTTCATCTTACTCGTATAATAATACAATTCCATAAATCAGATAATTCAAATTCTCCAATAATTTTAAATATATTTATTTTTTTAATTTAAACTTAAAAAAATAAAATTTTTCATAATATTATAGTTCCACATATAAATATATTTATTTCATGCTCGACTACGAGATCCCCCGAACTCTTCCAAGAACTGATAAACTAATAATTCTTCGCTTCTTTTCTGCATACACAAGAAACAATACATACACACACACACACACACACACACACACATTAGCGCACGCTCTGCTATCTGCGCAGTTGGCGCAACGACTGCGCATGGGCTGCAGTTTTTATAGTAACCAAATTTGTAGAATGTGATGATGACATTCATATTTGTATATATGCCAAACTACAATATTCTTCAATATTTGAAATACGATTTTTACGAATTTGAAGAGATGGAGGTGGAAGGGGCCGGTATCCAGAATATAACAAAAATCTAAATTGTATAAAATATATATTAATCTACAAGCAAAATGTAGAGACTCTAGCTCGATAGATTAATGATTGAATTGAACATAGTTGTAAAGCTGATTTTTTATAAGACTTTTAATAGATAAACAGATCGATGTTAATAAAATTGTAGCTCTCTATAATAATACTGTTACCATTGTTAAAGGCTAGACTTGTGCAAAGTTCGCGACCAAACGTATGGAAATAAATATATATTAAGATAAGATTAGATACGTTAAGACAAGTTAAGATAAAAGTCTTGTATAGTTTTGTAAGACTATTAATTCCGATTCGTTAAACATAATATACAATATAATATATTTATGTTTTATATGCGAGATCTTGATAAGTTTATATACAATTATATACGCCTAAATGACAATAGTTTGAACCTACTCGTTGATCTTAAGAAAGACCCAAGCTGTAAGTTCTTGACTGAGCTGGTAAATTTCTACCAAAGAGCCTCAAAATACTGAATACTCAAACCCTTATTCGATGCCCGGCTCATACTCAAATTTAAATTCAAATTGAAATCTAAACGAATTCGATTGAAAATCTTTATATGCTTATTAAACTAAGAATTATTTGCATATTGAAGAAGTTATGTAAGCAGTTTCTCAGCGCCAACCAAAATATGTGTGTGGGAAGAACGGAAAACAAAGAAGTAGCAAAAAAGAGGAAAGAGGAAAAACTAAAGAAAAGCAAGGAAAACCTTTTGAGCAAGCCGTCACGAAAAATCGAATATGAAAGTTTTGCCACATGTGCGATGTCTAGTTGTTGTGTGTGTATGTGTGTGATATATGTGTGTGTGTGTGTGTGTGTGTGTGTGTATATGGCACATAAATATCGCGCATTGTGTATGTATTGGCTTACATAAGCTTCTCACTGGCCTCTCCGCGAATTTCGACCGCTCTCGTGCCCTCTCTCTCTCTCTCGCTCTCCCTCTATCTCTCTCACTCACTCACTCTCTCTAGCACGCCACCCCCTTCCCAGTGGCTGTCTCTGTCACTCGCACGCTCTCTATTGCACTCATGTGGCCGTCGCTGATAGCACGAAATGTGCATATGCTTAAAAGTGCTCCAACACACACACACACACACACACACACACACTTGGAGAGAGCCAGACGTGTGTGTGTGTGTGAGGGCGCACCCGCAGGACATACATGTGCGCGGGGTGGTGGGCGTACAGGAGACAATGTGAAGTGGGCTCTGGCTGTGGGCTGCTCAGGGTGGAGGTCGGGGTGGGGCTGGCGTCTGCACAGTAGTCAAAGGGCTACTCAGCAGCGACGGCGACGCTGGCAGCGCTGCCCGCTGCCAACAGCGGGCTTTGTTTGTAGCGCTGACGTCCTCGCATGTCCTCTCGTGTCCTCCACACACTCACACACACACACACACACATGTCCTCGCATGTCCCGGGCAATGCCCATTATAAGCATGAGATATTCATTTGCTCTCCATTCTTCACATATGTAGCCACTGCTATGGACTCCCCCGCACACGCACACACACACACACAGACACAGACACATATATGAGCATATGTGTGTGGCTGGAGTTAGAGCGAGCTAGCGAATGAGCTTGTGGGCGGCAGGTGTGGGCAGGGGTGTGTGTGTGAGCTGCGCAAAGTCCTTCAATTAAAGATGCGGCGATATGGCGAGCGAGATGGAGCAAACGAAAGTTCAAAATGTGCGAAAGCGAAGCACATGTGTGGGTGTGTGTACGTGTGGCTGTATGTGCGCGTGTGTGTGTGTGTGTGGGTGGCTGAGCAACCAAGTTTCGGCTGCGACTAATATTCAATGTGTCTGTATGTGTGTGCGTGTTTTTGGGCGCTTCGCATTCGAATAGTACGCAGGTCGAGTAATAAAACACGAAGCGCCATGCGAGACAACATGTGTGTGCCCCACACACACACACGCACAACAAAATGGACAACGACAACGCAACATGTTCGGCCAGCAGCAGCAGCAGCAGTAGCAGCAATGTTGCTGCCATTGTTAACGGCAACAGCAACAGCATCTCGTATGGGCACACGAGCAAAAACGACGGCGCGCGAGCACATGCAGGACGACGTTGACGCCGACGCCGACGTCGATGCCGATGCCGAGATGCCGACGCCGAGGACGAGGACGAGGACGAGAAGGCAAACGACCACACACATTCGATAGCCTTCGATGAGCAATACATTTTGCTTCCCTTAAACAGGCCCGCTTAGGCCCAAAGCCCACCCGCTCAGCCGCTCGCTCAGCCACACACACATGTGTGCGAGCGGGACATGCATATAGGCAACACACCCTCACATATGAGGGCCTCTCTATGTGCGCGTGTGTGTGTGTGTGTGTGTGCGGCTGCCATTGCTGTCACTCCATCTAACACACAGTGCGCGCCGCTGTTAGGGCCCTGCCCACCAGGTCCAACCACTCAATGACCTGACCAAACCGCCAAACCACCTTTAACTCAGTTTTTGCTTATGCGAAAAAGGGTGCAGCCGACGTCGCTGCCGCAGCCGCAGCCGCTGTCGCTGTCGCTGCTGCAGTCGCAGTCGCAGTTGACGACCACTTGCTATTTTGTTGGGGGTTGGTTCTGTTCTCTGACGCCAGCGAACCACTCGTCGTTGCCGACCCCCCGCACCACCCCACCCACTGCCAGCTAAATTGATGGCGACCACACACATGACATGGCTGCCAGCCCGCCTCCTGCCTCCTGCCTCCTGCCTGCTGCCAGCTGCCAGCTGCACGCGGCGGCTATCTGATTAGGCAGCCAACTCTAAGATACTCCACTGGCCCCACATCGACCCAGCCCAGCCGCCCCCTCGGCGCTGTGCAACCCCTAGCTAACATACAGCTGCCAGCCCCAACCAAATAGTATGCCTGAGCTGCTACTGCTGCGCATAAATTAGTTTTGTTTGACGGCAAATGAATAGAACGACGGCCATTTTGCTTACATATGAGCAGACACACACACGCACACACACACACGCACACACACACAATGCACACACTCCCACTCATGCATATGAACAGCATGACCAAAGGATCTTCTCTAAGAAAAATATATACAGTATAGAGCGCACTCGAAAAATGGAAATGAATGTATACGAGAAATTTAAAAAATAATATTTATGTTCAGATAAGTAATTATTTACAAAGATATCTAAATTTAAATATACGATATCTATATAATATTTATTTAATGTTTATAAACTATTTTCAATGCACTTAACCCTTTAAAAGGATTGTTAGTCAAATATAATATATTTATCAGATCACATTAAAGGTGATCAGCTCTACATATATATTTCTATAAATATGATATTTCTACACTTTTCAGCTGCTGACTATCGGTACATATACATATGTATGTACATATATACTTTGGATCATATATAGTATGCCATAAGTCATCCTATAGGAACTGTTAGTTGACAGCATGGAGTTTGCTTGATGTTACAATTTGTTCCCTCTTTTTCATATTACTTAATATAGGTTCCTTTTCTTTTTCTTTCTTTTTTCTTTCTCTCTCTCTCTCTCTCTCTATCTCTCTGTATCTCAAACATTCTTGTTATATTCTTTATTCCTTCCTATCTCAGTCTTTCCATTATTCTCTATGCACATTTTTCTGTGTTTCTATCCAACTCCTTTTCTCTCTCCATCTCTCTCTTTCTCTCTGTCTGCTTTTCTCTTTCTCTCTTCTTTCTTTTTCTTTATCACACTCTCTCTCTCTGTCTCTCTGTTCTCTCTCTCTCTCTCTCTAAAACCTATCTCTATCTAAAGTGATAACTTTTTTGTCTCTGTCTCTCTCTATTTCTTTCTGTATTTCTATGCGCATTTCTGTATATTCTTCCTCTCTGTCTCCCTTTCCCATAGGTCCCCTCTATCTCTCTATTTCCTTCTATGCCTTTCCACCCTCTCTTTCTCTCTCTCCTTCTCACTCTATAATTCTATTCATTTACTCCATGCTCTTTTTCTTTTACACTATCTTAATATTTTGAAATTATTTCTTTTACTGATCTTTCCCCCCCCCCCCCTCTCTCACTCCCTTTTTCTTTTTTCTCTTTCTACATCTTTCTTTAGCGCCTCTTTTCTCAATCGTCTCCATCTAGCGCTACTTTTCTCACTGTCTTTTTCTCTGACTGTCTCTCCCTCTTACTCCCTCTCTCTCTCTTATATCTAGCTCGTGCCTCTCAACCTATCTAGCCATCCATTTTTCTTACTCTTCTTCTCTCATTCCCTTTCTTTCGCTCTTCTCATATAAGGAAATCTGCCGCATGGGAATACCAAATTACTGTCATAGAAACAAATGTTCAAAAGTATTTCACATATGAAAATGTAATTAAGACAGCTTCTTTGGCATTTGTGAATTTTGAATCAGCTAGAATAGAAAAACCAAATTATGTTTAAATTATGGACATCAAATGGAATTATCCTAAGTATTTAAAAAGAAAACAAAGCAATAAATTATATATTGCAATTGTTTTCTAAACTCACTTATAAATAACTTTTTGATTCAAACCCAATTGAAGCACAAGCTGTTTCAATATTCTAGCCATTACTGTAACATATCTACACATATGTATACATATTAATGCATAAATATGTACATTTATGCTTATGTATGTGGATGTGGGTGCGGGTGTGTGTGGGAGTGTGTGCATCTGGATGTCAGTAGGCTCCTAATTAAGTTCGCACACACACGCATACATTGCTCCTTGTGTGTGTGTGTGTGTGTGTGGATAAATCGATTTCAATATGTTAATGGGACTGGCTGTGAGCGTTGAACAAATTAAGCAAAATTCGCTGGCTCAACAACTGCTGTGCGCGCATGTGTGTGTGTTAGTGTGTATGCGTGTGAGTGTATGTGTGTATGTGTGTGTGTGTGTGGACATTGTCAGGATTCACGAGTCGCTGCCATTTGGGCCAATACTCGCACATGCCGAACTTCGCTCTGTGTGTGTGTGTGTGTGTGTCAAGCCTGGACCCTAGACTCTCCTCCCGCCCCCTCAGCTCTCATCACGACGCCAAGCACAAGCTATCTGCGCTCAGCGAGCCCCTGCTCCACCTTTTAGACAGTTGCTGCTCGTTCATCTTTGCTGCTGCGCTTTGCGCCCTCTTTCTAACAACAACAACAACAACAACAACAACAACAACAACTGGCATTAAGCCGTGGGTGGTGCGGATGGAGTTGGGTGCTGGGCTTGGAGAAGGGGTTGCCAAGTTAAAAGTCAATACATTTCGCTGACGTGTGACTGTACGTACATGTATGTGTGCTTGTGTGTGCGTGTGTGTGCTGTACTGTATTGTGTGTGTCTGTATCTATACTAAGGTACAGTTTTCAATTACGACGAACAGTTCACAACTTTTGACGGCGCACGAAAAATGTTTCGCGTTTGAAAAACGTTTTCACACAACGTTTTTCTTTTATCTGCTGCGCGTCTTCTTCTTTCTTGCTTTGTTTTCGTTTTTTAAGTGGTTCGTTAAAAATAACTAATTAAGTACGTTCTTAACTAAAGTTGGGCCACATACTACGAGAGAAACTTTCAGCAATGTAAAGTATTTTACAATGCTTATTGGGAGACATTGTTTATAGAACAAAATAAAGAAGTTGTATGAGCAACATATATAGACTAGTTAAGGGACTACTTAATCTTATATCAAAGACTCTTTACATGTTTATATATATATGTCTCTTGACACTTCTCTCTCTCTCCCCTCTCTCAGTCTCTCCCTCTCTGCTCCCTGTCCTCTTGGGATTTGATTTTTTCGCTGACACTTACTCAAACACAGTATTAAGCAACTAATGCATAATTCTGCATCATTTATTTAGCATTTTGCATTTCTCTTTTGTGTGTCATCCTTAAACGTTATACTTCGTAGTAGAGAAGTAGATTTTTATTTGAATAGCACATTTCATATTCTGTTGTACTTTTCGATTAGATTTGGGTTTGTCTTTCGATATTATTAAACTTATTTATATTCTGTTTAAGTTTCCCGTTGAGGCATACCTCAACGGCCTATTTAAAGCATTTCCTTAACTCACAGTTTCACATCACTGAAAAAGTGTTTTTTAGGAAAGTGTTTAGGGAAGCATCCAGTATTTTATAAAGTATTCGCGACGAGCACGAAACTCTCTTTGATTCTCCATACTGAGATCCTTCGGCAGTAATCTTAGGCTAATTATGAAAATGTTTTGAAGTAGTTTTTAGTAGCTTAGAGCTTATATATAGTTTTTATAGTGCTTTTTAGGTTCTTTTTTTGAATGGAAAATTGAATTGAATTGAAAAGTTTCGAATGCAGCTTGAAATATTATATAAAGGCTGTAATGGGAATCTTATTGTTTGATATTATATATGGAGATTATGAATACATATTTGATATTTTAGAGATGACATATTATATAAAGGCTGTAATGGGAATCTTATTGTTTGATATTATATATGGAGATTATGAATACATATTTGATATTTTAGAGATGACATATATTACAATATATCATCTTATCTAACGAATCAGAATATTGCAGTTGCATATAATCTGTTGTATATGGACCATTCACTTTATATGTTTAACTCCACATTAAGTAAATGTATATACATATATTACAATATTATACGAGAATATGAATGCGAACTGAGAGCTACTGACATAATATTTTCATTACGAATCACATCAAACTTCAGTGCATCGCAGTCTGATGGCACCATTTACAAAGATTTTGATCGTGCCGAAACTTGTTTATATTGATTCTTGGCTTTTCCATTTTATTAAATCATATTTTTTAAATGAAAATTTTATAATAATAATTATATTTTTTTTAAAATTTATTAGCATCTCATCAATTACTCATCAAATGAAACATCAACTTTTAATGGCTTATAAGTTATACAATGCGAATTATCCTTTATTTATCATGCGTTGTGTTCAGGCACAATTCAATAGACACAGCTTTATATCACTGTTCGTATTGTGCCATTCGTTCGTTTCTCTTCTCATACTAAGCTCAAACTATAAGCTACGTTTCCGCATGAGCAAACATGATTAAAATGAATCGCAACTTCTTTACAAAGAGATTGAGCCAACTGTCACTCCATCCTTAAAATTTACCTGAAATCTATTTCTAAATATCAAAAATATACAATATTTGATCAGCCGAGATATATAAATATGTAGCACTTAAGTATTCAATTATAATTTTAATCTATATTGTAGTTATATGCAAATAGTATTTTGTTTATCATTTCAGCACTGTTTTCATTAGAAGTAAGCCCTTTGAATATGCCTATACAGAATTTCATCCAATCTAAGAAGTATGTTAATCTTTCAACTTTTCCCAAGGGGATTTTCTTAGCGGCCTGTCAATCAAATATTTTTGCAATTGTCACCTGGCCAGAGCTAGGGCTCAGGCTCCGGTTAGGGCTAGGTCTAGGGCAATGCAAATTATCCAGTTAAATTATTTTTACCCATTTGCGTATCGTGCGAATTTTCTTGAAAGAAAACATTTGGTGCCTTTTCTTCTTCTTCACCGTCTTGCAGAAAGGAAAATGTTTGGGAGACAGAGTTCGCACCCCTTTGATTTTGGCATTAATTGCACGGCGGGTACTTTGCATGCGAATACAGGATCCGAGGGCCATGTAGGAGCTAGAGGCTATGGTAATAATGCATTAGGGCCTGGGAAAGGGGCGCACGCAACCTGCCCTTCGTTAGCAGCGTTCGGATGTCTTTTGGGCCGCGTCTTTTCGGCAGCGTAATCAAATTACAGTCGAGAAAAACCACAGAGAGGGTTGGTAGGGGTTCCGATAGGGTTGCGTCCCTTGGATGTATTGTGCCAAGAGCCTATGTAAATTTTCAATATGCGCCCGACTTCAATTATCTGGGCCGTTGATGGATATGCAATCTGAAGACCAATCCCTCAATGCATCAAGATGCACACACGTCTGTGACTCTCTCTCTCTCTCTATGTGTGTGTGTGTGTGTGTGTGTGGAGGAAAACCCTTCGCTGCATGTGCGCCGTAATTAGAGAAAGGCGCATTTCCCCCGAGTCGCAACTGTAAAAAATTGCAATATGCAAACAGGCGACAGCTCGACAGCTCAGGCAGGCAGTCCGACAGTCAGACAGTCAGACAGTCAGACAGTCCGACAGTCAGTCAGACGATGCCATTTAATTAAAATTCGAAAAAAAGGTATAAATTTCGGTTTCGAGCGCGATTGACAGACATTGTAACGGTTAACTGTAGCTGCGGATCTGCCGACAAAAATTATTACCCATGCAAATTGGGCAGCGAACGAGGAAATTTCCTCAGCCAACGGAAGGGTGTCGTCTCTACCCATGTGTGTGTGTGCGTGTATGCGTGTGTATCTGTGTCTGTGTGTGTAAGTGGTTGCCTAGAGTTATGTAACATGACACACGCACCATAAACACCGTGAAAATTATTACTTTTGTTGCGTATCGCATGACCCGTATGCAATATACTACCATACATACATGTATGTATGTATTTATGGATGTAACCTCAGCTCGTGCAGACAGACCATAGAGGAACACTCGCATCCCGCATGGCCGTCGCATCTCATTTAAAATATGCCAAATTTTGATTATATATGGAAATACATGGACATTACAAAAAAAAAGATAAAATAAAATATATAAATATTTAAAATTTGTATAGCTTATAGTAAGTGTATTTATAATCAAATACAAATATTAGCTTTGTCGTTATAATTTTTTTGTTTTTTAGTTACAAGTCATTGTGTCTTGAATAATAGATAGAATATGAAACTACAACAAAATTTTTTTGAGGCTATCATACATACATATATGCTACATAAGGCTACAGAAAATATACGATAATTGATTATATAAAGTGAATAACATTAATACTCGTTTTTATTTTTTTATTTTTCAACTTCAAGAGCAGAAAAAACACGTATTATTTATTAAAAGTTAAAAAGTGTAAATGGTAATTTTTAGAATAATTAAAAGAATTATACACACAGTGTACGACGATAAGTATCCGCGCTTTAAAGTGTTACCTAAATAGACAGTACCGTGAAACGACTTTGCTTATTGTAGAAATGTAGAGAGCGGAATAGAACAACTGTTAAAAAGAAGAAAAGTGCTTATAGCAGGAGTCCTTGACTTCGTCAAAAAGATTTTACGGCGAAAATGATGGGTCGAAATGAATGTAAGAACAGTGTGCTTAGAACACAAAGGACAGTGTTCACTAAGATGTCCTTTCTTCTCTGTGAAGGGCGCATCATGGAAGGTTAGCAAGGTGGGAGACAGCTGGAGAGAGAGAGAGTGAAAGAGAGAGAGAGAGAGAGAGAGAAACAGAGAGAGAGAGAGAGAAATAGAGGGAGTAAGCCGCAATATCAAATGCAGTCTGACTTTCCGGCCAGAGTGACGACCTGCATAGAGCATACACGACAAAACAAAGAAAGGACAAAATTATCTGTTATCTGCAGAGAAACTTAAAAAAAAAACCCTTGCCAGGAAGTCGAACTCCAAAGCTAATTTGGTTGTTTCAATGAAACTTATAAGAAAGTAAGGTCATTATGAAGTTGAGGCATTTAATTGAAAACAAAGAAAGCAAGTATTTTATAAAGTATTCGCGACGAGCACGAAACTGTCTCTGATTATCCATACTGAGATCTTTCGGCAGTAATCTTACGCTAATAATGAAAATGATTTGAAGTAGTTGATAGAGCTTATCGCGATCCGCTGAGGTGTTGAGCCGTTGATCTTCAAGGCTCAAGGACTTGCTCACACACTGTCGCCTGCCAATATCGATAGAGCGGAGAGGCCAACAGCTGTCGATGCGATTGGCAGAGCTGCCCGCTGGGATGCAGATACCGTTCTAATTTTCTGTTTCCCTTTTCTGTTCTATTTCTTTCCACTCTTCTTTTTTGGGCAGTCACCACCATCGGCCGTTAGGAACCATCATCACGCTTAACGCTTCCTGCAAATGTAAATTATTCAAGTGGTCTTCAAGTCTACCAGGGAATGGCCTGCTATATGTATATAGATTATAGATATGTATATATATGTATGTATAAACTATTTATAATAATTTTATATATATTTAAAAAATGAGAGAAGAGAAGAGAACTGAAATCGCCCCGTTGCGTCTCGAGTGTCCTTTGGGCACGGCTGGCACTTCGCATTAATAACGTGCCGCGGCTATTGAATGCTGCAACTGCTGTTCGCTCCGCGCTGTAGGCGGTAGGCGTGGCAGCTGAAGGTCACTTAAAAAAGCTGAACTTGCAACACACACACAGGCACAGACACAGTTGCCGAGGCACAAGCAGCAGCAGCAGCAACAGTTGCCGCGAGTATTTAAAAAATGCGACCTGAAAATGCGACGCCATAAAAAGCGTGTATAAAAGAAAAGCGAAATGCAAATAGAAAAGTGCTGGCTGTAACAGAGCTACCCCCCTCCCCCTCCCCTAACACCAGACGACCCCACCCCACTCCATTGACGCGTCGCTGGCAGCGAGTCTTGTCTAGTGTTGGCTGCTGACTGCCACGTCCTTGCCAGTCAAGTCTCAATTTGAATTTGAATTTTAAATGCCACAATTTTCCATCTATTTACAGCCGGAGCGACACGGCGCGCCCCCTCCTTGTGGCACAGTGGTGCACAGGTGGTGGAAAACTAGGTGAAGTGTGAACTGTTAATTAAGTAGTTGAATGTTTGCTGTTAGTTAGCTTTGGGTCTGCTTTGTTGCTTTTACTGTTTAATGTATTATATTATAGTTATATAGATATTTATATATATTTTAGATTCATTTATTGTATACACATCAGAAAATTTCTTACATGTATGTAAATAATTAATATGTAAAATATTTGTTGTTCATTTTTCAATCTTAAAGTATCTTTTTTGATAGGTAAAATCATTTAAATAAGGTAAATTTTGTATTACGGATCACAGCTCGTAGATTCATAATTTATTTATAATGGATGTGACTTGCAAGTCTTTCATCGTGTTATCATTGGTATCCTCCTGTGATTTGTATATTGCATTTTAATTTTTAATAAGATATAAAGCCGCTGTTCCTTAAATGTAGCTTCCATATCTCCATAGTACTGGTATTATAGATTTATAAAGTAGAGTTTTGATTTTCGTCGCTGTAGTTTGTCATTTATCTGTGCTTGTGATATCAGTTAGTTTATGTATAAGTTTCATCGATGCAAGTTTGGAGCTAAATATTATTCCTAGGTATGTTTTGCAGTTTAACATGTCTTTAGACAATGGTTCGTTTGGTGTGTACTTGGGCAGGTATATTGTCCTTTTGTGATTGTCATTTGTCTGGATTTTAAAGTTTCTTTTATAGGCCCAGATAATAAATTTAACTTAGATAAAATGCTTGCTCTATTTAAAGAGGAAGTAGACGCTGCTCATGGATGTAGTTAATAAACGCTCAACTCAATTTACGCTCGCCGCCTAATTATCTCGCCACACTGTGCGCCATTTTAGAATGAACTACAAACACTTGTTTTGCGCTTGGGTGTGGAGTAGATGCGGGAGGGAGGGGGACAGCAACACCAAAAGTTGTCGAAGTGCCTCACACTTAACGCTTTTCTTTTCATGAATGAATTTTTGTACGAAAAAAAAGCGCGAGAACAAAAAATTAAAAGAACAACAACAAAACGCGACGCGAGCAGAAGAGAAACAATAAAAGAATGCAGGACCAAGCGGCATGGCAAGGACGAAAGACGGCCCAAAGCAAACGGAAAAAAGCAAAAAAAAAAAAAAAAAAAAGAAAGCATAAAATAAATATATACATATATATGTATATATATATATATGTATGTATGTGTGTGTGTAATTGTGTAAGTACATACATACATATATAAATGTATATATGTATATGTATTAAGTCTGGCCGCCGTCTGCAATGAGAGCGTAATGAGTCTCTAATTGACGACATTGAGCCGACAAGCCAACTCCCCGCTCTTGCCCCTGCCCCTGCCCTGGCCCTGGCACTGGCCCTGGCCCCTCCTCAACAAACGAAGCAGAGTCTGGCACGCAGCGCAACTCCTCCCCGCCCCCCGCATCTTTACTTAGTTCTTTTTTTTCACTTCGCTTTTGCTTTTTGCTTTGCTGTTGCTGCTCTTGTTGTTGTTGTTGTTAGAAATTACGCTATGGATAATGTAAGCGGTCTCGCTCTCCCCCCTCCAGCACTGCGCTGCCTCAGCCTGAATGCTGTTAGTCTTAGAGAGTGAGAGAGAGAGCGGGAGAAAGGAATAGAGCCGTCTGCTTTATGAGTGTGTGTGCGTGTAACTGTAGACTGATTTATTTTCAGGCTCTTTCTGCCATTTTTATTATTATTATGATTATTTCTTTGACTCGTCTCTCATTTGTTGTCGTTTTTTCTGTTTCTACTGCTGCTGCTGCTGCCACTGCTTCTTCTTGCCACTCATTTTCAAGGTCGTCGCATCGCGCGATTCTTTAATGCGGAAATGTAATGAAAAAGTTTTTTTTTCCATTTTTTTCATTTTTATTTTATTTTTGCTTGTCGCGCAACAGTTTGCGTAGCATGAGGGCGCACTAGGCAAGCGGATGGGGGCGTGGTGCAGGCGCGAGACGCCATTTATTTGCGACGTTTTGTCTTGCCCGCGTTGTTTGCCCTGCTTTACACACTTTTCACGCGCTCTCCACCCCCCCTCTCCCTCTCGCTCTATCTCCCTCTTTCCGTCTCTGCATCTACTACTCTTGTGTTTTTTTCTTGCTCCTGCTATTACAGCAAATAATTTCAAATGAGATAAGAAGGCAGAAAATAAAAACAAAAAAGAAAAAGGAAAGGAAAAAATTGTGTGCGTGCAACAAGTTGGCAAGTTTGCTGCCAAGGCAAAGTGAAAGTGGCGCCAGTTCGTTGATGTGGGGCCTCGTCAGAGGGAGCCTCCTCATAGGATGGCAGGGGGTGTGGGAGGCAGAGGGGGCAGGTAGTTGGGCTCTTGGCTTGTAAAATGAACTCATGAAATTTCACAGTTTCTCGACTGCTGCATAATTTATTAGCTGGTTTCATTCTTGATTTTCTCACTCTCCCTCCTGCTCTCTCTCTCTCCCTCTCACTCTCTTGCGACTACTGCTTGTGTCTATAATAGACGTGGCACACAACTGGTGGCAAGTACTTTGCTAAACTAAAGCTTAATGTAAGATCTTTAAAAAAATGTCACTAATTGCTGTACTTAGCACAGTTAGGGCGAGTGAATGAGACTGAGAGAGAGAGAGGGAGAGAGAGAGAGGGAGAGAGTTTGTTTGAGGTTTTTAATTTATTTATCAAAATTGCCTTCTCTATTGTAAATTATTCTTGACCAGCATTTAAATCAGGTTACATAGAGATGATCTGATATTTTATTTGATATTCATTTAAATTCCCTGGAAACTTAACTTTTACCTACCTTAATCTTTAGATCATAACTAATAGTTAACAATTTGGGCTCTCTTAAAACTTGTTGATAATTTTCAGTTTTAGTTTTACGACCTTGATTATGAACTCTTTCCATGTTTATAGTTATATCTTTCTTGATTCAAATTCCTGTAAATAATTAGATATCATATGTGTCTTTAGTCTTATGAACTCTATACTTGCTCCCTTACATATGACTTTGCTCTTGAGCATATGAATTGGCAATTGTGCTTTGTGCTACATTCGTAAACGTTTTGCGGGCATTCGAAGAAAAGGCAAAAGAATGTAAATTATATTTTAATGTGTACATACAATAAATCTAACTTTACAAATATCTTTTATACCTGATATATCTCACTTTATATATATTTTATAAAGCTGGCTTTATAAAAATCTCATAGCCCACATATCAGATATATCTGACTTTATCTATATTTGATATATCGGCTTTTATTTATATACAGGGCTGTCCATATTCGATTGACACATCTGGCAACCTTATATCATTTGACAGATATATTGTATCTGCTGTATCTATATATGATATCTCTGACTTTATCTAAATCTAATACATCTGATGATATATGATGATATATCTAACACATCTGAATGTATACATATAAATCTGATATATCGGACTAAGTCTAATATATCGGTTTCTATTTACATTTATCTGATATATGTGACTTTATATATTCATATGTATATCTGATTGATTTGCCCGCATATATATCTAATATATCGGACTTTGTATGTATTTGATATATCTGACTTTGCATATACTACGATATTTGGTCTTTATTTTCACATAGTTTTCGCCTGCATCTGTAATAGACGCCATCGCCTACAAGCAGCAGCCTGCACATTGGTCAATTGAAACACACACGCACACACACAAGTACACCTATATAGTTAGAAACAACCCACATGGCATATAGGGAAATATGTTAGGCTCGTGTCCGCACGTTCGCTTGCCACACATCAGCCAAGCAGGACAAAGGGTCAGGCAGGCAGTCAGGCAGTCAGTCTGGCAGCTAGGCATAGAGGGCAGAGAGCAAGCAAAGGGAGGGCGTGAGGACTAAAGGGAGGGTGTGGTCAATGGCAATTGCATTTCCGTGGACGTCTCGTCGCCTGAGTTTCGGGGTGGATTTTAGCCGAATTCGTAGCGCATTTCAACGAATTGGCAAAACAGGAAACTACAAAATGGAAGACATCAAAGAGTGTAGGACAGTGAAGGCGGGGGTGAGTGAGGTAGAGAGGGGGTGTAAGCAAATGGCAGCAAAACCAAGTAAGCTGTAAACATGTGAAACTGTACGCGCTGCAGGAAGTGCAATCGAGGAAGGAAGAAAGTTAAGATATATACATATATTAAAGAATATACCATAGAAGACTGAACAAAAAGCTATTCAAGCAATCATTCATGTACTTCACTTATATACATATATGTATGTATATGCTAGTAGTGTATAAACATGTATTAGTCTAACGAGTGTAAGAGATAAAATTACGTTTCTCTGTCTGTTTTATATTCATTCACTTTATTCAGAGGTAGCGCCCGATGTTTTGCAAATGCTTCGCGCTACATTAAATTGGCTCAGCTCGCTTTCTGCCTCATTCGATTCAGCGCAGCTCCACCGTGACTGTTGCTGTGAAGCCGCTTATTAGATTCCAGACGAATTTTCACTAGGCTATCTGTTCTGATGGAGCTGTCCACTGTTTCCTCTAGGCCTCGCCTCTCTTTCCCACAACTGACCGCATTTCTTTCCCTTCCTTTCCATTGTAAGCTTATCGTCTTCCATTCAGGGCTCCAGTGCTACCTATGTAACTACGTTTCCACCTACGCTATTATATCCTTACGTCCATCTGGCATACTAATAAGAGCTAATGACTTCATACTATATTTGGGCGTGAATTGGAACATAGCAGGTCCGTCTGTCAAAAAAAAAAAAAGGCCACCCATCGCATTGCTGATATTAATGATATATTCTTCTATTGTTATTCACGCTGTACAATATACTTTTTAAGTTTCACTTTAAGCTGACTATCGACTTGTCAGTCTCCTTTTAAATAAATAAAGAAATTGATGTTTTAATAGTTTTTTGCATTTATAATTGTTTTCGAAATCGAAATTTAAGTAGGTTCAAAATTAGGATAACCTAGGTTTAGATAGATTATAGTTTAAAGAGATTGAGTTCTATTTTCCATGTACATGTGTCCATGTAAAATATCTATCTAACCTGCAATAGGTTCAATTTCATGAACCTATAGACCTCAATTTCTCCTATCTACCTAGTCAGCTACTTACTTACTTATAGCGTTTCTTTTGACTTTAAGAGAAGACAGAAGAAACTGATAAGTATATATGAGCTGAAAATATCATGGAATATATTAAACATATCTCCAGCTATATGAAGTTATAGAATTATACGTTTTATGAAAATCTTTTCACATTTCAATCATAATTGAAAGATGTCTGTCTTATCGATATATCTATCGATATCGATTGAAAAGTTCCTTAGAGTATTTCATATTCTGCTTTTTGTATTTCGATTTCCCTTTCTTTCCATTCGTTTGGTTGATTTGGGTTGACCTCTCGACAAGACAATTTCTTGAAAGCATTTTTCCTGACTCTGCTCAAGTCAACCCTCTCACTGGCTATATATGTATATGTATGTATATGTATGTATGTACATGTGTGGGTGTGCGCATGTACCACACACAATAGCAAATAAACATGTGTGTGTGTGTGTGTGTGTGCTACAAAAATGCCATGCTGTGGCATACTCAACTGTACTGTTTCGGAATTCGAATGCTAAACCAAAAACATTTGCGCAAAAAGTGTTCAAACTGGCGCTAACTGTGCCCACCGACTGGGTAACTGGTTGGGTGGTTGGGTGGCTGGATGGTTGGATGGCTGGTCCGAAGAGGAAGCGGAAGAGGAAGAGGAAGTGGAAGAGGAGGAGGAAGAGGAAGAGGAGGAGAGGAAACAAACGTTAGTCGATTGCGGAATGCTGTTAGCTGCGGACGGCAGACCAAGTGGCTGAAATGTTTGGCATGAATGTGGTTCGCGGTTCAAGCCATGAAATCAAATGGAACGAGCTGTCGAATTCAAAATAAAACACACACACATCCGCACATACACATGGAAAGGTGGGTGGCTGGGGTGGGGGCAGCGGAGCGGAAGGCCAAAAATAAAAATTGCAAAAAGCAAACGATACGAAACGAGCGCGTGGAGCAGAGGCCGCCATCCATCCATTCATCCAACCATCCTTCCATCCAGCCAGCCAGCCAGCCATCCATCCATCTATCCATTCAGGGAGCCAGGTCCGTTAGCTTAGCGGGCGGCGATGGGGCGTGGGAAGGGGGGGGGGGTGGAGTAGGAGAAGGGAAGGGCAGGGGGGCAAGGCAAAGAAATGCGGCTAGGGTTTGGATGCTGGTCTTACGCCAAGTGATTTATATTTTTGATATGCAAAACAACTCGTACACATCGTCTCAGGGGCGTGGACAAGCCCGTCGCATTTGCATAGAGCGCAGAAAACACAAATAGAGAGAGAGAGAGAGAGAGAGTGAGAGAGGGAGTGAAGGAGAGAAAGAGACAGTGACAGAAAGAGATAGCGATAAACAAAGCGACTGAGTGGAGTGTGAGCGAGAGAGGGCGTATGCACGAGAGAGTAACACACTCACACACACACACACACACACACACACACTCAATCACACACACATACACTCTCACAGATAGAGCGACAGTTTTGCTGGATTTGTGCAAAATCGGGAATTTGCAAACGCTGCGAACATCGCCAGCACCATCCAAATGACAAATATGTAAAGGACATAAGCATAAGCAATGTATAAGGACACACACACACACACACAGAGGGACTGAACCGCAGACCACAGTTCGAGCTTGGAGCTTGGAGTCGCCTGTGCGAAGGCGCGGCTTTAGCTTTTGTGTGCCGGATGTGGTCGTTAGATTAATGCGCTTTGGAAGCTTGCCAGCATATAAAATCTATGTATGTAGATCGAATATGTACACACAAATACAGCATATATAAGTTTATATATATATTTGTACTTATATACATATATACGCATGTATGCTGGGGCCATCTATTGGTTTGGCTCTCGGCTTGAGCAGCATATATAACGGCCAGAAGCTGCGGCCAATGTTTCTGGCGCTAACGTATGTCGGTGTGTGTCTATGTGAATGTATAGGTCTGGCCAACACTTGAGTTTGAACATATCAAGGCCAAAACCAGTTGGGCTCTAAGTCGACTATTTGATGCTCTGAATATACCTCAACGCACACACAGTAATGCTCTATTATTATCTCTTTTTCTCTCTCTCTCTCTTTCTCTCGTTCTGTATCTCTGTCTTAGCCTTTTTGTGTTTTTCACAGAGATAGAGAGAGAGAGAGAGAGAGAGAGAGAGAGAGAGAGAGAGAGAGACAGAGAGAGAGAGAGACAGAGAGAGAGAGAGAGATAGAGAAAGAGAAAGAGAGAGAGAGAGAGAGAGAGAGAGAGATAGAGAAAGAGAAAGAGAGAGAGAGAGAGAGAGAGAGAGATAGTGTCCGTCTTTGTCATTTCTGTTTCTTTTCGTACTTCTCTCTTTCTCTTTTCTCATTTTCTTTTTTATCTTTTTGTCCATGTTCCCTTTTCATCTCTCTTTTTTATATATCTCTCTCTCTATAAATATATCTCTCTTTTTGCTTTCCTTATCCATTCTTTTCCCTTTATTATTTTTATATTAGTCGCTCTCTCTTTTTATCACTTTCACTTTCTTTCTCGTTGTCTTTCCTTGATTCTTCTTTTTGTTTATATATGTCCGTTCCTTTCTTTCCATACTTTTGTCTCTCTTTGTTTATTTATTTCTCCTTATTTTATTTGTCTCTTACTCTCTTTCATTCTGTTTAGTTTAAGCTGACGTTATTTTTGACTATATAGCCTAAACTCTTCAAACTGAAACCTAAAAAAAGCAAATTATTCATTTCATTTTTAAATATTTTTTGCTTTTTTGCAAACAAACGCTTTAAGAAAGTTTTTGTCCCATCTGATGTATAATAATACAAAAACAAGTTTAAAAATTTTCAGCTATTTCGCGATACCTTATTATTTGATCAAATTAGTTAATTTTCCACAAATCGTAATTCAAGAGCAATAGGAGAACATGACAAAGCTTTGCTCTGGATTAAAGTTAAAGTAAAAGCTGGGGATTCTGTGCAGCCCAATTAGAATGACGTGATAGATGATAAACGCGATAAACGGTCTCAAAGGAACTGCTATCAAAATATAAAGATTTTATTATGGTCCTGGCAACGCCAGCGAATCGTGTCGTGTGGCAACCCCAGCTGGCAGCTGGGCAGTAGTTCAATATCCTTGGCAAGAGGACGTTATTCGATTCGAATTTGAAATTGCCCAACTATGTGTATTGATGGCTTCTGCAAATTTACTTCATTTGCATATGCCGTTCCAGCTCGAAGGGTGGACAAACACACAGAGAAAGAACAAGAGAACGAGAGGGAGAGAGGGAGAGAGGGTGGTAGGGTGGTGGGGGCTAAGCGCGCAAGGACATAACGAGCGATAATGCTAATGCCTTTATGGCGCACATATAAAATGTCCTTTTTGCGAACATTGTTGCGCTGATGATGCAGCCGGATGTGGCAGGGGCTGGGGCAGCAGCAAAAAAGGTAGCAAAGGGAGCTGTGTTTGTGTGTGTGTGTGTGTGTGTGTGTGGGGGTGGTTTCTCTATGTGTGTGTGTGTGTGGACTGCCATTATATGGCCATAACATACAACAAAACGAACAAGAGGAAGAAGAAGCCAGCGAACGAACGAGTGGGTTGGGTGGGTGGCTGTTTGCCAGCTTAGATATTGCCCGGTCTGTCTGGGCAAACATTTGCGAAATGTAGACAACCCACCACTGGGCCGTGTGACCAGTGCGAAACACCACCACCACCACCACAGTCAGCACCAACACCACCACCACCCCTACCGCCATGCCACACATATGTACAGCGAGACATACTTGCAAAATATTTAGCATATAGCCGAGCGGCCATGTGTATCCAGCCAAACAGTTGCAAGCCACCGTGCCCAACCACCCACCGTTCCCTGCACCACTGTGTGGCCCTTGGGCGAAAACCACCCGGTCACGTCTAGCGCTTCAGCACGGACGTCAACTTTTGGCCATATGTAAAGGCGAGGGTGGCTCTCTCTCGGTAAATACATTCATATATGTTCACATATACATGCATACGCATATGGAGACTTTAGTCCCTATGTGCATGCGTGTGTGTATGTGTGTATGGGGTTGAACTTGACTTGGCCATTGAATTAGTTAGCCTCGACCACCAGCGGATGATGCTCCTCCTCGGAGACACCGACAAATTGACGATCGGTTCGTGACTGCGCTGCTCTTCTTTTTTATGGCACCTACTTTTATAGCAACGATCTTGTGTAGCATACTTTCAGGCCGTAGTCCAATTAGGCGATAGCGTTTGTATTTGTGCACTCAATGGGAACAGAATCTAATTGGAAAATGAGCAGCATAAAATTACAATTTGAGTAAAGTTCTTTTCTATTGACTTCTGCAATAATTGAATTGATTTTCGTCAATTTGATTTGCTTCGATACCTGGCTGGACAAACGCCACCTGTTGGCCGTGGCCGTGGTTCGCCGCTACGCCCACAGATGGCGCTAGTTTAACTGATTGGACACGCGCACACGTAAATGCCAATTGGAAGGCATGAATTCGTCGACATTAGGGTGGATTTTTTGGACACACACACACACATGCCAAATATGTATACACATATATGTGAAGCATGTGTTGGTGTGTATGTGTGGGACATATGTGAGTGCTTAAATCCTTAGATTTTGATCAAGAAAATTTAAACTGAATAAATATTGGTAGATAGACTGAGATATGTAAATATGCTTTGAATAAGAGTCTGATTAGCTTGAAACATTTTTGGTATGTAGCTGATTATGATTAGGTTAATTGGGCAGGGATTTAATTAGGGACGATTTAGGTCCTTAAATTATTAAACTTACTGCTTTGCTCGTGACAGACCCCACCAGTCTTTAGGCCCATCGGATCGGGTCTTGACTTAAAATCTATCAAAAAAATCGCTAAGCAAAATCTGTGGTAGTTGCAGCCTCAAAATGTTTCTTCTTGTATATTCTGTGTTCGTTATTTTTGATAGATTAAGATTAAAGATGACGTTAGTTTGCAAGCAAGCAGGACAATAATCTCTAATAATATAAAAGTTATATAGAAAACCAAGAGATAAATATATGTAAAAAAAAAAAAAAACAAATATGTATTATTAGGCATTTGCAACTAAGCTAAGTCAGCTTACCCCAAAAAACGAATCTGTTTAAGTTGATAAATCTAGATGTGAGATAGAACCAAATTAGTTTGATCGCCTTCTATAGTCTATAAAACCTAATGCTAATGCTGATTTCTGGATTAGTTAAACTTAGTAATGCCTTTTACCAAAATATAAAGAACTTTAGTTTCCACATTACAATATACATATATAGTAATATCTAAAGTGAAC
Source organism: Drosophila hamatofila (assembly GCA_035045345.1). NCBI lineage: Eukaryota > Metazoa > Arthropoda > Insecta > Diptera > Drosophilidae > Drosophila > Drosophila hamatofila. The sequence goes on along the minus strand of JAWNPA010000039.1, from coordinate 4,500,604 downwards.
TAACAAACCTAGTTTCAGAAAAAACAATTTTTTTTTAGCTAAACAAACTCAAATGACCTTTGTTTGGCATGAAACTCTAGATGTTATTTACATTTAACACACAATAATAGAATCCAAATGAACGGTCCATTGATCAATTGCCTGTGTCCTCCTTGCATAACTGTACATTTGGCGGGTCCTTGAAGCGGACAGCGAACCGACAAAAGGCAAACGGAGCCGAGCGTCGAAGACGAACAAGTCGCTCGACTGTTGAATGAGAAGATCCTCAGCTCGTATTAGATACGCTAGTGAAGAGTATTATGATTTAGGCATTTGATATGAGACATTTCAATAAGTGAACTTTTAGATGGAATATATTTTCCTAAGCATTAGACGATCAAAATTAAATTGTCTCATGGGCAGTTCTCAAGGAAGAATTTTATTTATCACGCAATATTTTGTTTCAAAAAACTTTGGAGTTAGATGTAGGCAAGGGTATTTCAACTTCTTTCTTTTCTTTTGGTTGCCTGAATATAACAGAATCATTAGACATCCACAATGGGCGCCTCTCCCTTTCTCTCTCCCTCTCTCTCTCCCTCTGGCTCTCTCTCTCTCTAACTGAAGAATAAATAAATAAAAAAACAACGTTAGAGCTAGGAAATGGTTTAAAATAAGAAACTAAAAGAAAGAGAGAGAGATAGATAGAAAAGAGAGAGTTATAGGTATAAAGGAAAAGAGCGTGGCTTATCAACGGAATCAGAGCATATATCTACATCTCACTCTCTCTCTTTCTCTCTCCCTCTCCCTCTCCCTCTCTCTTTCTCTCTTTCTGTCTGTGTATAGACACCCCCGCGAACAGTGGACGAACGAGCCGATGCAATGGGAATCAGACAACTTGAGATTCAAGTGACATTGATAAACATCCTGCAGTTGGTTGCGTCCATCAACAAGGCTGGCGCTTCGAGCAGCAGCAACGTCGAGCGACAACATTTCCAAACACTCTCAACTGATCACAAGACCGAAAAACAATGCCGCAACTTCAAGTGCCTATTGGCGTGGCTGTAAAATGTGTCTATACACATCTATGTGTTTCCAATGTTTTTTAAACAAACATCAGACAGTAATTGTAGCCAGAACTCAACCTAAATACGAGCATCTACAGTTGCATAAATTGATTGTCAATAATATCGGAGGCATATTAGTCCATTGACGATCGGTACATTCAGCTAATTTGGCTTCAAATATGTTTTATTTAAATAAATATATATGTATATGTATTGCATGTATATATATTAAATATTGATATTTTTAATATTATCATCATTATCACTAGCATTACTAGTTTCACATATATGTTTTCAATCTTTCTGATTATATTCCAAATCATTATCATTTATAATTATCATTTATAATTATCATTATCAATTATTTTCATTATCATTATCATGGCCATTGTCATTAGCATTATGATTATCATATAGATTATGAAAATTCTTTATGATTATCGCTGCCATGACGAAAAATATAATATTTTGTATAGGTATTATCATTAGTATTAGCATTATCATCGGACATTGTATTAATTTTTATGATTATCACTATCACTCATCATCACTATAATCATAATAATTATCAGTAACACTATGTATTATAATATAATATATCGTTTATTTATTATTGATTTCATTAGCAATATTATAAGAGATATCAATTTCTTAAAAATAATCCTTATCAACAGTATCATTATTATAGTTTTTAATATCATTATCATTATCATTAGCAATAGTATCAGCATTAGAATTATTCATAGGGATTTTGTTATATAAGAAAAGTTCTGATTATTTTTAGTTATATAGAACATACGTAATTTGTACTCCTCGGATGGTCTTCCGCTGAAATTAAAAATAAAATAGATTTATAAATATGCATAAATTGAGTAAACCCCAAAAAAATTGATTATATTTAGAGCTAAGATATACTCTGAGAACTTGGATATGTGGGTCTGTGGAATCACGAGATTTTGTCATAAAACAGAAGCCCAGCTCTTTATTAGTCATTGACAGTTATTGCTGATGGAACAATTTAGTATTATCCAAGAGCATTAAAGTGCTAGACAAAGTATCGATTGCTCTGATGAACCACTATAGCCGAACTGTGGAACCAAATCGAATCGCTTGACAAGTGCCGCTGCTCCGCTTAGCCCATGTCAATGCAGGAGGGGTTTGCCATTTGCATACGCGCCGGCAAAGACAATAGACAGCTCTGATTGTGGGATTGTCAAATTGTCGCACTGCATGATCTGTGGGCGAGAGAGGCATCAGCAGAGGGCGGCTGGGCGGGCTGCTCTTGATGCCAATTAGCGGCGCTGCAGCCGTATCGAATGTTGATAACAAAAGGCTCAGCTGATTGATTTTGATGATGCAGCCACGCAGCGAATGTGATGGACTCTTGCATATGGGCTACTTGGTAGCAGACATCAGCAGAGACAGCGACAGAGACAGCGACAGCGACAGCGACAGAGACAGCGACAGAGACAGCGACAGCGACAGGGGCGTAGTGCGTGGTACGTGTTGCCGCTGCCTGTGCGGGAAGGACCACCCAATGCAGGCAGTCGTTGCAATTCTGACAGCTTGGCAGCGCCTGAGACGCTTGCCAGTCAGAGTCGGGGCATATTGAAACCAATACGTCAAACGTGAGATTACATAAAAAACCGCAAAATATGCGAAACAAAGGGCAGCAACAACAGCAAATCACTAGCAAAACACAACACACACTCACACACAGGCAAGCTGACCTTTGGGCTTGGGCATTGTCCTGGCGCAAAGACTCGTAAAAAACATGAGTAGACAGAGGCCAGCCAGCATGCAATCGGCCTATAAGGATATTAAGGATATTGCCAGCATTCGCTTCAACGCACGTACGCAATGCAACAACAACAACAACAACAGCAACAAAAAAATGCTCAATTGTTGTTGCTGGACAAAAAGTGGATGCTGCTCGGCTGTTCTTCTACTCTGCTTTTCTGCTGCTCTGCTGCTGGCCACCCATCAACAATGGTTAATTCAGTGGAATGGGCTATAGCCTATGCTAGCTATTCATCATTTGATCTGATTGAGAGCAGCTGAATCAGAGCCAGCTCTGAAAGGGTATGCGAAGAGCCAAGCTGAGATTCCAGTGAATGGCTAATGCCTAAATAAAGATATCTAAATAAGTCTGATGGAATGGGGCTTAGGAGTGGGCACTTATGGGACAATTTATGTATGTGGCTGCAGAGGTGTTTAAATCTCTTGATATGGTATTCAAATTGGCTAAGTTTAGTTTATTTTGTCCCAATATCTTATCACTCTATAAACACTCTTCATATCATCCCTGGCTTCGATCCAGCTTACTTTACTTATGCCTTGCTATTCCTTGAAGTTTAAAAACTTAAAAATAAAAGCAAATTTCGTCTTTCGCCTTTCTTTGCGATTCTCATTAATGTCATAAAAACTTCAATACTCAGTTCATATACCATTGAGACTTATTTATATAATTTCAATAGAATTTCAAGTACTGTTCAGTCACAGTTATAAAAGACATAACTCAACTCAAATCAACGAGAAAGTAAGAACTGATAACTGATAAAACAAAAAGCTCTCTCACATAAAACAATTTGCAGTCAACATCCAAAAATAGCTGGCAGTTCGAGGCATGTCATCTTGTTAAGAGCCCGGGGCCAGCATTATCTAATCGAGCGTATATTCCTAATAACAACTATCTACGTCGACTCGCACTCGTACCCCGACACAGTCCACAAAATGAGCTGCGCAAATAATTAAACAAGCGAGAGAAAGAGAAAGAGATAGAGAGAGATAGAGAAAGAGGCAAAAACAATTGAAGAAATTTGCACAACATTTCGACTGTTTGCACAATTTGCCAACATGGTCAGGGTTGAGGGGTTTTCTTCTTCTTCTTCTCTCTTTTTTGGTTAGGGGCTGCTAATTTTTTGCAATTCAATAAAAATAAATCCCAACCGCAAACAAAGTGCCGCTTGCGAACGGACAGCGGTCGAACGAGTCGGCCGAGGGTGTCGAGGGGAATTGTCCGAAATTTGAATATGGATTAGATAAATCGTGCGTGCGACGGCCGCAAGGCCGTAAATTTTTGCATACATAACTCGAGCCTCACGCCCGGCCCACAGTGCGCGGCACAGAGAGATTTGAGCGGGCAGCAAATCGATTTTATCGCCGAGCCGAATGCGGCGGCGGCGATGGCTGTCAATAAAACAATTTGCCGGCCCGTTGTGCGCTTTTGTTGTCCAAAACATAACAACGCACACTTACACACACACACACACACACATTAAGTACCTCTGTCTGTGTGTGTGTGTGTGTAAGTAAAAAGGCAAATCCTGGCGCAAAGTCAAAATGCGCTATAATGGACTCACCTTGCCAGCCAGATGCCCACGAACCACGAGTTTGCTCAGCTGGTCAACTGCTGCAGTTGCATTATAATCACCTAACTTCCTCTCTATTTCTCTCTCTCTTTCTCTCTCTCTCTCTCTCTCTCTCTTTGCCTCATTCTCTGAAAGTTGTCTATGCAAATTGATCCACATCAAAGGCGACGCTTTACACAACTGCCCAAACACTTAAGTATGGCGTATATTAAAAGCGACTCAGATTTCCGATGTGAATTATTTGTGTCCTAAATTAGTTCACTCTACATTCAATGTAACAGTGAGATTATCATCCATATGATTTTAAGCTAGCCCTAATCTTCAAAAGATACGAGTACTAGTTTCACTACTGTCTGACTATTAGCTTGGGGAATTTTGCATCTTGAGTGAAGCTACTTTTATTAGTATAAAGAACAAAGAATTTCGTGTCATAAAAAAAGGGTTTTATTCGAGAACAAATACTGTTAAAGCCGAGGCTTAGCTTGATAAACATTTGGCACACTTTGCAATATATAGATGTGTTTTCTACCCACGAAAACATAAAAAAAAACGACCACAAGATAATTTTTAGGGACCACAAAGTGAAGTTGATCGAGATAGATTTTATATGAATTTTAGGTATGTCTACTGGCTGCCCTAAGTTACGATTCGATCAGTTTTAGGTATACAGAGAGATCATTTTTTATCTGTATAAAGTGTCGAGGCTACATTCAAAGTTGCATCTATTATATAATAATCATCTATTAAATATCTCTTCATTTACTCCTGCTTGTTTTATATGTCATCTGCTCACTATATGATCTTGGTATCTTAATATTTGATTTCAGACTTAATACCTATTTAGTTTCAATATCGTAAATGCTCTATCCATACTGCTAACGTAGAGAAAAACAAGGGTGAGTGTTGGAGTCGGGCGATATAGACTGGATAATTCATATTCACGGACTAAACGCTGCTGGCTTCTAAACTTTTTTTTTCTTCATTTTTTCAATTTCCCACATATAATATTTGGCAAGTCAATAGATGGTAAATGTAAATAAAAAATGTAGTTTTTAAGTTTCTAGTTCCACAATTTAGTCAAATATAGATAAATAATAATATTCTATCTTATTTGTTAATCATTATATATTCGAATCCAACATTTTACATAATTTCAAACTGTAATTTTATCATATTTTAAAATTGTTTTGTAGGAATTCAGAAAATATCAGAAAATTGAGTTATATTGAAATCTTTTAGTTTACTAAATCAAAGAGACGTGAGCGGCGGAAATGTTTCACTTCCTTCTCCATAGCAAAGAAGATGAGAACTATAATTACGTATTGCCAAAGAGTGAGAGGGCGAGGGAGGAGGAGAGAATAAGAGACAGAGGCAGAGAGAGAGAGAGAGAGTGAGCATATGAATGCTTAGAGCGCCGATCGCCGTTGAACTTGACTTTGACTTTGGCAACGCCAACGAAGACAACAACATCAACAACAGCTCGAACTAAAATAGATAAATTCCGTGCGACTAGGACTAGCCGGGAGGGAGGGCTGTGTGCTGAGAGTGTAAACGTAAGCGCGTAGTGGAGGGGGAGAGGGAGGGATGGAGGGAGGGGGAGGACGGCGACATGGGGGTTTCGTTAATGACGCTGTTGCACATGAGTGTGGCTGTAGAACATTGAACATACACTCGAACAGTTGCGAGTGACTAAAATAAACAGTCGCATCCGTTGGATACGAAATCTTGTTCGAGTTGCCTGCTGCAGATGCGTGGACGCAATGACCGTGAGGAGGCGACACTCGCTGCCAGCGACTTACTGCGTAATGCAGTGAGTGAGTGTGTGTGTGTGTGTGTGCGTGTGTGTGCGTGTGTGTGTGTGTGTGTGTGTGCTCGATACTTATACAACAACAATTGAAGGGGCGAATGTTGCATGTCGAGCGATGCGCGTCCTGCTGCCGGTGTCCAAAAAGTATCTGAAGCAACATTTGCCGTTACATGGCCTCACATGTGTGTCATAGCTAGGCATGTGTGTGTGTGTGTGTGCTTATAGCAGAAGATGCTGCAACCGAGGCATGGCCCATGTGGCGAGTGCGTTTGACATTGACATGGTTGCTCCTCTCTGTTTACTTTATGTCATTTCGTATCTGGTGCGTCTTTCATTTATTCAACCGTCCACGTCCAGCAGCGGCCTCTGCCACCGTCGCCGTTGCTGTCGCTGTCGCGGCTCCTTTAGCCCCGGGGCTCGCTGCAGTCGCTACTATTGATGCGCCCCAGCCGTCGAGGGGTGGCTATTTTTAGTGTCCGTTTCAATTTGTGTTACTGTACTTTGTGTGTCCGCTTCGACTCGCTCCCACTCCAAGTCCGCAGTCATACAGGCACAGATAGAGATATAAATACAGATACAAATACAAATACAGATACAGATACAAATACAAATAGGAATATGAGCGCAGATACAGTAGCTCGATTTTCTTTTTTATTGATTTATAATATGCGGTGCATATTTAAAGGTGAAGATTTAATATTGACATTATGTGTATGTGAATGGAGTGCTTAAGATTTGATTTTCAATATATTCACTTCTGATTTCAAATTAAGTTTGAACTGATGTTCTCTGACACTCCAAAATTCTTCAACAAAACGTAATGGTAAATTAACTTTGTATGAAGAAGTCATCATAAGCCTGAAAGATAATCGCAATTGTCACTACTTAAATGTGGTTACTTAAGAAATTAGATTTTAAATCAATTCAGAAATTATATCTAACATACTATCTAATTTTATTTTCAATATCCATTACATATACGAAATTTTTGTGACTATAAGAGACTCAAGAGAATATAGCCTTCACACTTCATTTCATTTTCATCTTAATATTGAAAAAATCCTTCACCTAGTTTAAAAGCCTGTACCACAGGAACAAACAAGTCTAGTTATACATCCTATCATTTAATGCTCTAGTACAAGTCACTATACAGTATAGCAACAGTTTACTAAAAACGCAGTTAATTGAAAAAAAAACACACACACACACATATATATCATATATCCTATCTTAGCTTGGCCATTATATTAATATGGGTTTTAATTCAGGAATTCAGGAAGTTTTCTGCCCTTTCTGCCTTTTCTGCACGATATATAGATAGCTCGAATCGTTGATTCAGAAGTTCTTGAGAGGCAATTCTATTCTCCCGACTTAGATATCATCGAGATGGTTTAATTTGTTAGATTATAGTTAATGTAGGGCATTAAATACAATTATTAATATATATTATTATCTTCACAACTGGATTCCCGCTTAGATTTTTTTACTACAGCTCTTACTTCTTTTGTGTCCTCGACACATTGTTGCTAGTTTATTGACTAGCGAGCTTAATTATCAATCATTTGTGAATTTAAGTATATATTTGTTAAGATTTCAATAAACATAGATAATATGTATCATTATTTTCATCCTATCCAACACATCAATGTCTACTAGTTAGCCTGATGGCGTGCAATGTATTTAAATTTTTTAAATTTTTTAGATTTTTAGAATAATTATAAATAATATTACAATACAATAATATAATTAAATAAATTACACAAAAATTAAAATGAAAGGAAAAGATTAGTAAAAGTGACTGAAGCAGAGTGGAGAATAAAGATAAACCAAGTAAGAGTGCTCTAGTCGAGACTGCTCGACTAGGAGATATCCTGAACCTTGCAAAGTACTGACATTTCAATCATTCTACACCCATACGCATGCATCCATACGAACGCATAAACACGCGCTCTGCTAGCTGCGCAGTTACCAGTTACTGCGCTTGGTCTGTCGTGTGGGCTATATTATGGGAATTTATTTGTTGAAAAAATCTTTTTGTAGTGGGACCATCTTCATCAAACTTTTAGAACGTGATAATAACATTCAATTGTGTGTATATGCCAAAGAACATGTCTCTAGTACTTTAAATACGTTTTTTTTTCAAATTTGGGGCGAAAAGGGCGTGGTATCCAAAATCTGTAAATTACAAAATCTTTGTCCTGATCACATAAATCTACACAGTAAATCTGAAATCTCTAGGTCTATCAGTATTCAAATTAGGTTTAAAAAACAAAGTCAGATTTTCGATTATTATCGATAAAAAAGAAATGGGATGAGTTTTCGAAAAAATATGATAAACTCGTACTGCGTATGGTATACTCGAGTATACATGTAAAATTTCAAGTCTATAGCACTTGTAGTTTAGGAGATCTCTGCGTTCATACGGACGGATGGACGGACGGACGGACAGACGGACATGGCTATATCAACTCAGCTCGTCATCTTGATCAAGAATATATATTCTTTATGGGGTCTGCCATGCCTCCTTCTGCTTGTTACATAGATTTTCACAAAATCATTATATCCTGAATTTCCATTTTCAATGGGTTCAGGGTATAATGAGAGATAAATAAATCCCAATGGGGCTGATTATCGTCAGTCCAGACCTCCCCCAGCTGGCAGCTGGTGATCTGAAGTCAAGGATTTCATTAAAGGATGTGAGAGTGCTAAGGGGAATATGTGGTAACAAACGTTTCAAGCGATTTGTAAATACCTATTTGTCAAAAATATCTTTATAGCAAAAGGTCTATTAACAGAAGTCAAATATTATTTTTAATCATCATAAACTACTTTTATTCTCCGACTATGCATTGATTTATACTATATTTACTATCCAGCTTTATTGTCTATAAATATATCGAAATTTCTTTTCAAAATATTCTGAATCGTGTTTTTCTAGCAAAGTATAATATTTATTTGGATGCCCTAATAGAGATTTTTAATGTATGTATGCATGTTGGCTGTTGGGTGCACGCACAGGATGTGCCTGGCGATCATTTTGGTAAGACTGTACATTGCGCACTCCAAAAGAAGCCCCGACTCCAGACTCTGAGAGATAGTGAGAGGCAGAGAGAAAGGCAAGGGGAATGCTTACTCTGGTCATACGACACATGTGTGTGTCCATTTGGGTGCCTGTCTCTCTCTCTCTCTCTCTCTCTCTCTCTCTCTTTCTGTCTCTCTCTCTCTCTCTCTCTCTCTCTCTCTCTCCCACTCTGCTGCGCCCAGCGCCACTCATTGAATGCTCTCTTGGCAGTTAGGGGTAGCTCCGGGGCTTGATTCTCAAGTGGAGCAGCGAGGTCTGCATCCGCTTGCTAATGATGACAGTGCTCCAAGATGCCGAGCAAGCTGCAGCTTAGCTGGCTGCAGATGTATCTTTAGCTGCTGCTGCTGCTGCTGCTGCTGTAGCTGTAGTTGTAGCTGTATCTTTGGGTCTTGTCTGTTGGTGTTGCACTTTGATTTATTTCAACGCTCTTCAATTCCCACGACAGAGCCGCGGCAGATATCGAAGTCAGGCAATGCAGATGCAGAATTTCTATATACCCATTTTGTAATTGTGTATGTGCATATGTATGTGTATGTGTATGCATATGCACTTCCTGTGTGCGGATCCTGCGGGGCGCTACCCGCGAATATTGAATAACCAGGAATTGGTATTTTTTTTTAATTTTTAAATATGCATAAGCGTCGCCTCGTCCAAAGTGGTGCAGACCCAAAGGGCTGCGCAAAAAAAGAAGAAAAAAACATTTACCCCTAATAAACCGGAACTAATAGAAAAAACTATGAAGCACACACAGAGATACACACACACACACAGATACAGAGGCATGCATGAAAAGGTCGTAGACAATTTTTTATAGGCATTTGACATGGATCACACGGGCAGTTTTTTATGCTCACTTCTCATCTTCCGTTTCGCTCTAGTCGCATTTTGTGTCTCCCTTCATTAGTTGACTATAATTTATTAATTTACATGCGTCCTTTGCATATGCGAATGCCACAAGGGTTAGCGGGGCAGCCGGGGTCGCGGGCTCGTTGTCAGCGGTCGCATCTTCGGGGTAACTCCATTGGACCTCAGACCTCGATGACCCGCGACATTCTCTACCAATTTCGCACCCCTCCTCGCCGCCGTTCGCCTTTTTGTCGGGCAGGTCATGTAGGTACCAAAGCCAAAAAACGAAGCAGCGATATAAAAAAGTGAAAAACCAACACCCAGCGCGAGGGGTGGTTCCACACTGATTTCCATGTTTATCAATCTATCTATTCAAATTCAGTTTTCTCTAACTCTTTCCAAATTATTTTCCAGTTTTTGTTGTTGTTGTTGTTGTTTCATTCATGCTGGTTTGCATGCGGCCAATTTTCAGTGAGAACCTTGGGAAAGTGAAAAGCTCTAAGCGGGCTCTCCTCACTCTGAATGGGGTTTATTGCTAATTTTTGTTATTCATACGGCTTATTATAGTGAAAAGCGTTGTCGACTTTTTGTGGAGTTTATATACGTAGAGTAGAGGTAAAAGTTAATTTGATGAATTGGTAATTGTAGTAAGTGTCTGATGTTAATTCGATAATAGCTGATACAAATCAGTTACATTTATTGCAGTCTTAGACTCCATAGCATTATTAAGTTTAAAGCCTTAAACTAGTGAGGTGACCCTATGTAGAATATTTCAAGTGTATGACATTCTTTGACTATTCTTAGTGAAGTGGCCTATGAGCCAGCAATACTTCTTAAGTCTAGACTTTATTCTTTATTGTATTATATTTTACAATATTTCAAGTTTTACTTGATAAACTAAAACAAATTTTCCAATCTTTGACTATGTCCACGTATTTTTAGTTATGTCGCCCAATGAATTCTGCAACTGTAGAAAACACTAGATTTCTGTGTAAAAATGGGTTCCTCGCGAGTCAGTCAGGACGACTTATTAGTTCCGATCTATAAGTACTGACCAGAAGTAGTTTGTCCAGCTGTCTATTACTATCTTAGCTATTATCTTATTTAATGATATTTTGTATCCGTTTCTCTTTTCTAGGTATATTTAAGCAATTAAGTTTTACATATCTTCAAATGCCCAAGCGAGTTTTTGCCTAAGAAACTTTTTTGTTTTTCAAGCTATCTATGCCTTACATGCCTGAGCTCACACATAGACAACCTGCCATACAAGCATAGTTCTCTCAAAGTCAGTTGACTTTTACCTAGACAGACTTCCCTTTCGCTACACCAAATCTGATCGTCATCATCTGCTTAATCTTTGCTGTTTCTTCCGCTGGAGAAATGCTGGGTGTTTTGGTTTTTCGAGCAATTGGTTTGCAATGTAGAAAATCGATTGACTCGAAGGATTTCATTAACTACGAATTGTCCAGTTGGGCTTATTATTCCTGCAGCTAGGGTTCCTCTGTGTTTCCTTAAAACGCAATTAAGGTGTAGATCCGCAAAAGGATCATTTGATTTCGCCGGCAATAATTAGTAGCGCAGGCCGACAAAGCATTGTAGACAATGCCTGGGATACCTGCTTAAGCAATTTGGCTCATCAACGCTCTTCATTCAGAATCCAATGAAAACACACGCAGGATTAGTGCCGAGCAATAGAACCTTGGGACCAGGAAGTCCACTGACCGCAATCGACACGGAAATGAATCGACTGCCAAGTGCTGTGCCTTCTGACTGACCCTGTCCTCCGCTGACCTTTGTGCAGCTCCTGCTGTGCTGCCCACAACTTAACGGTACCAGCTGTGCCTCGCTCCCTCTCACTCGCTCCCTCGCTCACTCGCGCTCGGGCTGCAGGTAGGACACAGCAGGTAGCAGATGCTGACCTCTATGCTGGCGCTGTGATGTGTTTGTAAACACGCTGAAAATGGAATAATAGATCAAAGCCAGATACGAACGCGATCAGCATACACAAAGATCCTCACAGGATTCACAGTTGTGCTCTGTGAGTCCTACGCTCTGCGCATTGCACTTGCTGCTGGATGCGGGCGCTCAGCAAGTGAGAGCGAGAGCGCGACAGAGATTGAGAGGAAAAGGTGCCATTGCTTCTGATTAATATGAACGGACTGTGGGAATTACCGGAAATCGTTGTCCTGCTGACTGCCCCTACCACTGCCCCTTGCCCCGAGTCCAGTGCGTTTTCATATTTTCCATGGCATTTGGGAAATTTGTAACACACATGGCGTTTCCTTTCAATCACAGTGCACAAGGTGCACACCCACACGATAGCATCAGTCAGGCAAGCATCTCTGCCATCTCGGGCAACTCTGGACCCCGAAGTGTGAATATTTTGAAAGTTGAGAGCTAAGAATTATCCCACGGGATGGATAATGGATAATGAAATTTGCCTGAAACGAAGTGTCAACTCGTTGAGTCTATTGTTGAGCGACTTGGACTATTTTTTGCGACTTAAGCATTGGAATTCCTATTGTGAAATTCCGAGAGATGTTTCAATAGAGGGAGATGCCTTTGTGCCAATCTATGTAACATACAGAAGCAACCAGATCTATTATTAAACTAGCCAAGTCGATGTGGCGCAGCTTAAGACTAATATCTGTGCCGCCTGAGCTGTAAAATCCATTCTCTCTAATCGCTTCACAGCGATCCCAGCTAATCAATGGATTGCTTGTGAAAATGGCATTGACCTCTTCCAGCATCTCTCTCTAAGTCTTTCCAGCAAGTATATTTACGATCGTTTCTCTTAATATCAATGGATGACGGTATGGGGGTTCGAGGGCTGGAGGCTGGGGTTTTGTAACCACCTATGACGGCAACGTTCTACGGTATCTGTTTTCTAGCTTCGTTCCCATTTTGCCTGTGGACAAAGGCAACAACAAAATGTGATGAAAAGGAAACTTAAGACGCTTCGACCGTTTTGTTGTCTTTCTTTCATTTTTTTATAGCGGTACCAACATCCTGCCCCATCATCCTGCAGAAAATAGCAAAATGGACCCGCGCCGGACGAAGCACCGTCATCTGAGGACGTGGGATGGATCGCATACTTCAAGAACAAATGCCTAGCGGTTTTTTATTCTTTTCTTTTCTTTTCTTTTCTTTTCTTCATACATATATCGCACAATGCCAGCCAGCCTTCTCTCCCTCGCACATAGATACACGCCCTCTCTTTCACTTCGTTCTTTCACTGACAGCCAGCGGCTCCTTCGGCTTTCTATTCAGTTTCGCACGCCGTCCGGTATCCTTAAAAAAGGGCCGGCGAAATGTGAAAAGAAAGAAAAAAACTAACCACATGAAGAGAAAGAGAAAGAGAGAGAGAGTTAGAGAGAGAGCGAGTCAGCGCACTGATCACGATGATGATCGTTTTTCAATGGTTTATCTGCTTAGCGGTTCGCTTCGCTGCGCATTCAAAATGTGATTGATCTTAATTGGGGACCTGAGCACAGACAGGATAAAAAGCAACCGAGGCTGCAGGACGAGGGCCAGAGCCTACGCAATACTATTTGCCCAGTAGATGAGTTTTTTCTTTGGAGTACCTCTAACATTATATAACATCAGGGGACATCCTTCAGCCCTCTCTCTCTCTCTCTCCCTCTCACTCTCACCGTGTGTTGCATCTGTTGTCCTGAAAATCGCAAGACTGTTGTCGTAATGTGTGCAAAATCCATTAGATATGTGAGATCTGCCCGATGGGATTATGCGCCCAGACACACAGACGCCCCGAAGCAGACGCTGCGCACCGATCATCGATCGGCATGTGCAGGCCTTAAGGTCTTAGGCAAAGGGAGATACACCCATCTCTCGATTCGCATCTCGAGACTGTTTACTTGCAAATGACAAAACAGACAGCTGAAACAATTTTCATTTGTTTTTTGGGCGAGTCCAAGCTTCTGCTTCTTTCTCTTACTCTTTTTCTGTTTTAATTATTTACTTCATATATGAGATTGTGATTTTGTCAATTAAAACACAATATTTCCATCCATCTACAACTAACTATAAACAACTTACTAAATAATTATATAACAAATACCAAATATATATAATTTCGATTGATATTTGGGAAAATGTCTTCATCTATTTCACACTTTCCAGGTAACCGAGAGAGGGGGGGCGAGAGAGAGAGAGAGAGAGAGAGAGAGAATGGAGCTGCCAGTTGGGCAGCAAACGCTTCTGGGCTGGGCCGCTCACAGTGGTAGCCACTGCTGTTGTGCATTGTGCGAGATCTCGCGCCAGCAGACAGAGATGAAGACGATGACGGCGACGATTGCCGCCAACTGGTTGTGTGGCATGGCCAGCCGAGGTGAGGTGAGGTGAGGTGTGGATGGCAGGGGCTGGGGAGGTGCAGCAGGCAAGCCCAAATAAATGTTCATAATTTTGCCAAGTTGTCAACGGGAGCGGCCGCAATGGCAGCGGCTTCTGCTTCAGCGCCAATAAAAGCAATTGCGCCATTTGGCTAATGGCTAAGGTCCATGTTAGACTAGACGCTCCTCCAGCCAGTGAGTCAGTCAGCCAGTCAGTCAGTCAGTCAGTTAGTCAGTCAGTTAGTCATTTGGCTGATTGTCCAAACTTATGCATTCACCAAAATGCCATCATGTGGCAGCAGGCAGCAGGCAGCAGGCAGAAGGCAGCATGCGGCCTGCAACAAGTCATCGTCAGCATTTTCCTACTGCATCACGTTTTGTGGGCAGCGAGCAAAGATTTTGACTTTTGATTAGGCACAGCAAAAGCGCCAAAAGCAGCGCAAAACGAAACGAAGCGTCGAACGGTGTCTTCTTGGCCCTTGGTCAACTGCTGGCCAAAGCTCGAGTCGGAGTCATGATGGCCAAAAAAGGGACAACCTGCCGTCCAGTTGGTGCGGTCTATTGGGAACACCAGAAAGTTCAACCAATTTGAACTTTCCTAGCCCAAAACCCAAACCATAGAAATCTCATTGCTCACGGCTCCGACTGGTGGGCAGGCAGCAGCGATCTGTGGCATGCGGCAACTGGCAGCAAAACGGTTGAATCGTGCATTTCACAGCAGTCACATTATGTGAGCTGTGCACATGGCTATGGCCAAGACAAGTTGGCCAAAAAGTGTTGCTTCAAAGAAAATTCTAATTTCCAAACATTGTCATGATCAATAATTAGGAATGTGGTCCAGTCCCACTCAATGCTCCCCCTCTCTCTCTCTCTCTCTCTCTCTCTTTGTCTCTCTCTTTATATCTCTCTATCTCTTTCTGTCTTTTGAAAGACTCTCATTATGCATACATAAGTCTCCTCTTTTGCGACTTTCATCATGCAACTTGAATCTGCATTAGAAAACAGCTGGAATCAGCGCCAAGTAGTCATGTAAATTACCAGAGCATATCGACTTATATGAAGACGAACAATCGGTGCTACGCCAACTGCTGGAACATGCAACAAGCTCATGAGTTTAAATACTCAAGTTTGGCCAAATTGGTAGACGTGCTCGTAAAGCTAAAGGGGGTATACTGAGATAAGAGATGTGAGTTTGGTGTGAAACAAGTAGAAATTTTCCGGCGAAGAGAAAGAGAGGGAGAAAGAATTTAAACAGGTAAATGAGAGAGTTAGATAGAGTCAGACAGATAAAGAGATGGAAAGAAATAGAGACTAAAATAAAGATATATATGTAGTGTATATAGATAGTGAGAGGGGAAGACCTTCAACAGATATAGGAGGGAGAGAAGTAGAGAGACAGATGTTTCGAAAGAGAGATATATAACGAGAAAGTAAAATAGAGAAAAAGCTAGATAGAAATATAGGCCAATAAAAAACGAAACTTATAGTTAGACAGAGGCTTATAAGAGAGTAAGCGACAGAGAGATAGAAAGACAAATATTGAGAGAGAGAGTCGGAGAGAAAATCAAATAGAAGGAAAAAGAACTACAAATAGAGAGATAAAAGGATAAAGAGAGAGAGAGAGTGTGAGAGAGAAAGAGAGAGAGAAGAAATAAAGAAGGAGACCAACATAAATTAAGAAATAGACAGAGAGATTATGAGAGATAGAAATAAACACAAAGAGAGACAGAGGTAAACAATAAAAAAAGATATAAAGACAGCTAGAGAAGGAGAGAGAGGGAGAAGGAGACAGAGAAAGAGAAAGAGAGACGGATAGATGCAGAGAGAAAAAGAGAGAAAGAGAGACTAGGAGAGAGACACACTTTAAAAGAGAGTCAGTCATTGAGACAAAATAACGAGTTATGTCGAGTAAAACAAACAGTGTGAGGTAAAGAGAAAAAAACAGCATTTAAAAATCCATTGTTGGGTTGGTCAAGTCGCGTTAAAGGCCATTCGATGTTCAGCATACAAGTGGCACCAACTTAACAGGCTACACATGTTAGTACACACACCCAGCTACACACAGACACACACATACACACATGCATACTCACACACACACACACACACACACACACACACACACCTGTCGTTGCAATTGTGTGCCACATTTGGCGGCTGCTCTTCGCATTTGTTGTCTGTGGGTTCAATGCCGAACCCATCGAACGCCACATGCCGTATGCCTAACGCCGCATGCCGAATGCCGAATGCCGCATGCAAATGTGTCAATAGCTTCAAACTGGACATTTATTGCATTTGCCATTTAGTATCGAGTATCGCAGCCACAAGTATCGATTCAAGCAGTCGAACATCGATCGCGGGTCCGTTGCTCGTTCGCTTATTCATGTTTTGTTAGCTTTTGACTTTGGGCCGCTCACTGCTAGCGCTAGGTCTACTTTTTTGTTTCTACTTGCTTTTTTTGTATTTTTAGTTTCAGTTTGTGGCATGCCCCATGACCGGCTGGGAAAAAGCTGGCAACGGGTGCACGGGCAGCGCGGCAGCAAGTTGCCAACTCGTGAGTGAATCTGGCATACAATATTTTGACAATCCAAAGGATTCTTCAGCAGCAGCGCTCACCTTTAGCATGCGGCCACAGCGCTGTGCTGTACTGTGCTGACATGCAGTCGTAGATCGCCTCCCCCACCGCCACCCAGCCACGTTCTCTCTCTCCCTCTCTCACTCTCCCTCTCTCTCTCTCTCTCTATCTCTCTCGCTCACTCTCTCATCGTGCGCTATGAGTTGTGCAACGGATTTTGTGGCAGCATTCGGATTTTCGGCCTGGGCTCCAACTCCGGCGAGAGGCTGTCGATTTGTTGCACAGATTTGTGCACTCGGTGACTGGCAAAAAAATAAATAAATAAATATATATGTGCATATATATTTATATATATGGGAAAAACAAAAACAACAACAGCAAAAGTAATAGCAACAAATCCTTCTCGCCGCATTTGCCTTCTTTTCTATTTTAAGAATTTGAAAAAATAATAGAAACAACAACTATTTGGCAACGGAACCGTCTCTTACCTTGGCACAATAACGTCGCAGCAGCAGCAGCAGCAGCAGCAGTGGCCGAGGCATCATCATCATCATGATCATCTTCATTGTAAGCTTCATTGTTGCCATCATCATTGCGTTGTCATCTTCATCATTATGATAATTTTGAACAATCGACAGCTTGAACGATTTCTGATGCACTGCCAAAGGTAATTTCAGCTTAAACATCATCGACTATCTATTTAGCCAGCTAAGGGAATTGTCTCATTATTGTCTCATTATTGAATGCTCATGTTTATGCCTTATTTAGCAGTACAAGAGAATTATCTATATTCATTTATCTAGCTGATATATATAACCAATTTGACTTCTAGATGGATCATTTGAGATTCAGCTCAAAGTGAACTAGCTTAGATTCAAGTTCGTCTGCTCATAGAGCGTTTGAACTTCGGCTTGCCAACAATATCTCTTTTTACTGTGATTGTGTTTTTTGTTTTTCATTATTTTTTGGCTCTTTGCCTCATTTACATGCGGCGCGCTCTTGAATCTGTGGCGGCTCAAGACGCAGATCACTTGCAGCTAAAAAACTTTGGCTACAACTTGGGCAGTCATGATTATATCGTTGTTGTTGTTGCTGCTGTTGCTGTTAATGTTGTTGCTGTTGTTGCTGCAACAGCCGCCTAAAACACTCATCATCATGTCGGACAAACAACCTTGTTGCCGTTTGCCATTCGCCGTGGCCGGTGCCTGATGCCTGCTGCCTGCTGCCGGGTTGTTTGGTAGTTTGCTGTTGTTGTTGTTGCTGTTGTTGGTTGGTTGGTTGCCCGCTACCCGAGGCTGTCATTGCTTCCTCGTGGCGCTAATGTGGCCGCCGCGGCTGCTGTTGCCGCTGCCGCTGCCGCTGCTGCTGCTGCTGCTGCTCCATTAAAGCTTGGCGCGGCTGCCGCTTATGACAGGCGATGCACGCTCGCCCGACATGCAACCAACAACAACAACAGCAACAGCAACTAGCAACAGCAGCAGCAATGCGTTGCCTTCAGCCATAGACCGAAGTTGTTATACGCTAACAACAACTTAACAGTCATTGTAATACATTTAAAGTAACAGCGATCGACTCTGTTAAGCAGAAAATGTCAGAAATATTATGTCAAGCATCTGCTGGCTTCTGTTACATTTGTAGTGAACATTTCTAGTTACTAAAATGATAAGTTAGTTTAATTCAAAGTTAATATTCTTCTAGCTTAAGCTGTTGTCTAACAGCAGTGTATTATGTTAAGTATTCTGTTACATTTCTGACCAGTCTGTTATGTTCGCTTAGCATTTGGTATTAAATGCTGTTATTAGTTTGTGACTCTGTTGCATAACAGCTGTTAAGCTGTTGCTAACAGCGATTGCTATGTTAAGTTTAAGTTGAATTGAAACTGTATTTCTCTAACAATTTCTAGTACACCTCCAATAAGAATTGATCTCTTTGTTTAAGGAACCTGGAGCTGTATTTAATATTCAATTCTAAACATATTTAAATTAATCTGTCTTAACAAGTGTCTTTACATTGTATCTAAATGAGCAATCAATCATGTCAGCTTGCTGTAGACGATGAGCAGAAAAAAGTTCTACTTACAAATTGACAATTCGTAGCCTTTCTCTGGCTCAGCTTTTCGCATTGAGCTGCTGCCATTGCATTAGTGCATAAAATATTAAAAATTATTAATGATTTTCTATGTATGGAATGAACTTTAAATTGACAACTGCTAAACAAAGAGTCTGGCGCGAAGCGTGCGTCTCTCGAGAGCGTGTGCATAGGGTATACATATATTGACAGTAAATATATACACATATACATATCTATACTATATATATATATATATACACAGCATATATAGAAACGGCAACTGTAGTGCGCAAAATATCTCGACATGAATACAATCTTTTAATGATCGTGTGTAATTTTCAAACATGTGGGTACGGTGAAGTCATGGCACGCCGCTGTTGCAGTTGCTGTTGTTGTTGCTGTTGCAGTCGCCAACGTCGTCTGTCACCTGACCTCAGCTCGACTTGCTGGCAATCACTCATTGCGAGCCGGAGATGGACAGAGGGATATACGTATATGTAGGTATGTGGAGAGGAAGGCAGACAGAGGCGTAGTTGCCTCGACTTTCGGTTGCATTGCACCTTGAATCTTGTTGCAGCGCCATCGCATCACTCACCCACTAACTGAGGACCAGTACATCGTGGCCTGGTCGCATTTCGCAAGCCCAACCAACAACAATAAGAACAACAACAACAACAGCCAGCTGGCTATAAGAACAACAATAACAACAACGTTTGCTTGTTCACATGCCACTCAAGAAGTCGTGGCACTGAATTCCCCAGTAGTATGGCTCGCATGCCCCACGTACTTTGCATTGCAGGGCAAGGAGCGAGGGGACAGAGGGAATGGGGGAGTGGGGGAGTGGATGGCCTACAGTGGAGCACTCAAGATGGATTTGAACGTTTTGGGCAATTACAATAGCTCAATTTGTTTGGCACTGTGCGCTGGCAATCGTTTTGTCAATTCTCTGTCTGTGTGCGTTTGCAACAGGCAACAAGCAACTAGCAACAAGCAATTGGCAACCTGCAACTGGCAACTGGCAACTGGCGACGGGCAACATTTGCAGTTATGTTTCTGTCCAAAAAAAAAAAAAAGATATTCTACTTTTAGTTTTCAATTAGCTGCCGCGTCATGCAAGAGAAAGGCAAAGAGAATGGAATCTGCTCCAAAAGTGTTGGATAATCAGCTCAAAATTGAAGTCAAAAATAGACTGAAGCATATTTTGATGAATACATCAACTAAATAGATATTTCTTCGTCAATAATGTATACATCAGTAGCCTACATAAACAATATATAATACTGTATACATCAATTAAAAATACTAAAACATTAAATACGTAATATGTAATATAATATGATGCATCTAATGAAGTTTACATCATTAGCATACGAAATATAAATGGTAACATTTATACATCAAGGATATAAAGAATGATGTGGACTTCAGTTGAGTAAATGAATGTATATGAAATAATTCATATTGATGATGATGTATAGATACTAATTCATTGCATAGTGGTATATAAATACCTTAACTGATGTAATACTACATATACAATGATATAAACATTAGTTGTGTACATAGCCAAAACAATTAATTATCTACTTATTAAATACATCATTCACTCATGCATTCATTCCATATTTGGTCTTCTAGTCATCTAGTCTTCACATATTTCATTTCACTTAAATATTGATCCCATTAGAACATATATGATGATTGACACCAATCATCTCACATACATGTGCAAGAGTATATGATGAATAATGTTTACATACTACTAATATAATAATGTATGTATCAATGAAATATTACATACAAAGTGATATATACACAATAATGTATCCAACAAATGAATATATTCTAGATGTTATTTTTATGATATGTATATATGTTACATCAGTCGATCACACATTTGACACACTATTTATACATTTTATTCATGAATGTAATACAAACTACATATGTATATGTACTACATATCTTCTTTTCATCTAATTTCGAAATTAACAAGAGACTTTAGCCCACATTTCGTACTATGAAGTATTCCAGTATGGATAATAGATCACATTTGGAGTTTGCCTCAGCCTCTGCCCCGATCTAAAATTTGTCGCCCACTCAGCGGGCTCAGCATGTTTTGGTTTATTGCAAATGCAGCGCCCTATCTATGCTGTATCAGTATTTGCGGCTCTTGCTGTTGGTGCATCTAGGTATCTATGTATCTGTGTATCAGTGCATCTATATCTGCATCTGCATCTGTATCTGTATCTCTATCTGCATCTGTATCTGGAACTGTTTGTGTATCTGTAACGTTTAATGTCTGGTGTTTAGCATTTTCAATTTACATATTACACGGCAGTCGAAACAAGATTTGTGGCCATTGGCCAACACGGCTATCGCCGCCTGCTGCAGCCTCCACCGGGCAGGCTCCAGTTGCCCACCTTGGCCTGCGCGCGCTTCCAGCTACTGCTGCAAAAACAATTTATTGTGACACGAGGTAATTGCCAGGGGCTGCATTATGTCTACTTTGTCCAAAACGGACACGTTAAGGCCAATAACACAGGCAGCCAAGAGTCCAATGCCTTGGCCAGCAGACAATTCTCATAATGCTTGAGATGTTGATGAGGCAGTCGGCGAAAGAGAGAGCGAGAGAGAAAGAGAGAGAGAGAGAGGGAGAGCAAACGAGTGACGGTCAGTCAAAGGCTAAGTCTGCAACTTGGTCCATAGATCGATCAGCTAGCGGCACGAAGATGCCAACTAGCCCAAAGCCACAGCGAAGAAGAAGCAGCTGAAGACGAAGTAGAAGAAGAACTTATTTGGTGTAACAATTATTTCGTGATTTAATTTCGACCTTTAGCGACCAATTTAATCGATCCACCAAACCACCGCACAGCTCCATTGTTGTTGCCTTGGACAACACAGCCTAGGCTCCAGCCACAGCCGCAGCCACAGCCACAGCCACAGCTACAACTTGAGCTCTGGGAGTGGGCAGCCAGCAGCAGCTACAACTGTACATTTACAGAGGGTTGACAGGTGAGGGAGCGAGAGGGGAGGAGGGGCCCGAGTGCATTGTTTTGGACTGCCAGTGGCTCCTCAATCGTGCGCGATATTCCGCCAAGCCTACAGCCCCCAAGGCACACAGCAGCTCAGGCAGCCAAGGCAGCCAAAGCAGCACTCGACAATCGGCAGCGATTGCCCAGCGCTTGCCATGGGGCAGCTGCCTAGATACAAAGTTCCCACGTCCATGTCCGCCATCGCCGGGCAAGTGCTGGTCGAGAGTTGCTCTGGAGTTGTTGCAACAGCAGCAGCAGCAGCAGCAGCAGCAACAGCAGCAGCAGCAGCAATGTCCCCAGAAGCGTTTCGAGCGAAAATTTAAATTTCGCACCGCTGCAGCATCATCATCATCATCATGATGATGTTGAAGATCGTCGTGCTGCGAGTTCAGCGTCTTGGCTTCTTTGTTTAGATGCCCTAATCCACTCTCATTCTCTCTGCCTCATCCTCTCTCTTTTCTCGCACTCTCTCATTCTCTCTCTCTCTCTCTCTCTGTCTCCCTAACGCTCTCTGCCTTTACCTCTCTCTCTTTCTCTCTGTTTGGGCCAGGTCAGGTTGGCTGCGGCTTGGTCAGCCCAAACACGATTACTGCCCGCTAATAATTGCCATTGATTTGGATCATGAGGTGGCTGGACAAAAAAAAAAAAAAAAAAAAAACAAAAGCAAAAAAAAAATAAATAAATAAAAAAATACAACGAAAACAAAAACAAAGCCAAGACGCGACTCTTACTCAAAGTGCTCGCAATTTGTGAAATTACATAAATCAGCTTTTATTTATTTATACATTTGTTGAGTTGCGAGCTGGCTCGATTGCTGGCTGGCTGGGCGATTGCCTGGGAGCATCGTTTGGTGTTTGGCTTCCTGTGCCAATTCGGCTGCTTTTTCCCATACCAATTGCTTCTTTCCTGCTCCCAATTCCCCACTGCTCTTCCGCTACCCGCTCCCCGCTCACCGTTCCCCGCTCGCCGTCTTCCATTGATTACTTATTTTCCCAAAATAAATATGCATTGTGAATTGCGCTGTAAAGCTCATTTGAGAGGCGCTGCCAGTTGGTGGCTGGGCTGGTTTTGCGGTTATCGAACGGCCATCGCATCGGCGACAACCAACGGCGGTGGCATTGGCAATGGCTGGCGCTGCCTCTGTCTGTGCCGCTACCGCTGCCGATGTCGATGTCGATGTCGATGCTTTTGTTATCGTTAATCGATCGAACGGCCTACACGAACAAATAAACGAAGGCAGCGTTAGAAATTCGCGTAATTGAATTGGATCTGATTCCTAGACAAAAACACACACTCTCAATGCTATCGATCTGTGCAAGTGCGCAAGGAGTGTTGAATGTAAATTAATCGTATATCGATAACATTTTCAGTAGTCAAAAATAAAATATGTAAAAATCGACCGGTATCCTTTCGTGGAGATATACCACAAATTAATTTAATATTTTAATCATCTGTATGATAAATATGTAATCGATAAATTATCGTGTTATCTATTTAGCAATCAATAATTAAAAAATATATGTTAAAATTATATATACATATATTTGAAATATGTATACGTTTTTAAAACTTTATTTATATATTGGAAATTTGACTTCTGTTTCGATAACTTCAATAAGTATTGAAATTGTTAAAAATTTTTAACTCGATTACTCGTTTGTTTATTGGCTTTTAAAGTTTCAATTTATTATTTCGTTTACTGAGTTTTGTATTGATAACTCTCAAATTTTCGATTATAAATTTATCGATTAAACTCAAATCAGATAGCTGTTATAATATCGATAATTGAATCGATTAATTAAAGTATCTACAACTCAATTCATACATTAAAGTCGAAAGCTGCATGTTTAGTTGACTCTAATTTATCGATAACTTCAACCGCAGCTCATAATTTAAATATCTCTGATTTGAATTTTTACTTAATGATTGATAGCTCTAAAGTTTTCAATAAATAGTTACATAATTAAATGATTTAAGGCAATATAAAAGGTCGATAAATAGCCCATTTGGTCATCAATTAATGTTATCGATTTATTATAAAATGGACACTTGCTAGCAACTCGACTGACAGCGTGTTTAGCCGTATATCTTGTACCACATTCACATCCACATCCACATCCACATCCACTTGTGCCCAGTCCTGAAGCGATGGGAAAATGCGTTAACACAATTTGCTTGGCGCTTCAAGCTGATGCGGGAGAAGAGAGCTGAGAGCTGCGGTGGGCTGCAGATGGCATGGAATGGTTCGATTTATGAACTTGTAGTCGGAAGTGATTAGAGTCCGTGTGCGTCCACCTTCGCGTACCGAACTTGTTCTCCCTGTGTGTGTGTGTCTGTGTGTGTGTGTGTGCGATTGACACGTTCCATGTGCCGATTCCAACAGAAAGTTCAGATTGGGACTGCGACTACGACTGCGAATGCGACTGCGAATGCTGGCAATGCACAGACGCGAAATTCATTCATTCAAGAGCCGAAATGGAACTCAGTGCATAGACTGGCTGGTGGTTTGGCTGGCTGGCTGTCTTGGCGGTTTGCTGGCCTGGTGGCTCGGTGGCTCGGTGGCTCGGTGGCTTGGTGGCTTGGTGGCTTGCCTCGAATCGTGTCTGCCATGGAAATTGAATGAGTTGTGCGCGTGAGCCACGATCAACGACTGCGTACAGGCAGAGCAGGTGGAGGAGCGAGAGGCCCGACGGGGTCCCGGTCAGCGGTCGCCTCGGGGCTAGCCAGAGAGCTAGTTGTAGGTGCTGCCTGTTGGCTGCCGTGTTGTGTTGGTGCGGCATGTGGTGCCACTTGTGCCACAGCTCGTTGCGGCAACGAATCGCTCTGCTTTTGGGGGTAATGAAGAATTATTGTGGCTCATTGTAAATGTCTCTAATTATGGTTCATTAATCAATAAAATTGTTTTGCCCAAACAACCACACAGCACACAGCTCACAGCACCACCCCCACCAAGCCGCGCACCACCGCAGCCAACGCCGTTGCATGGCAGAAATTATGTTTAAAAGCTGTGCACGCCGCGCGATCTATCGACATGTGTTTGTGGCATGTATTGCCAGATCGTGATATTTGTAGTGGACACACGTTTGTTGTCTCTCTCTCTCCCCCTCTCTCTCTCTGTCTTTCTTCCTCTCTCACTCACACACACTCATAGAGCAACGTACAGACGTCGTAGCAAACCACTGACTTGCCCTCTTAGCCGCCCCGCCTCCTTAGCCACTCTCTAACAACTAAAACTAAACTAAGCCTGAAATTGCGCGCTTCAGTTCCGCTGAACTTTCTTATCGCTCTTTTAATGGCCTAATATGAGTTCTCGTTGCTGTCTCTCTCCACGTGTGCGTGTGTGTGTTTGTGTGTGTGTGTGTGCGTGTGTGTTTGTCGTTCAAGCATTGACAATAGCCGCGACCAGTCAACGCTTTTGATAATGTGGCCAAGTCAAGACTTGCTCGTCCAGGGCCTCAGTTGTCTAGGTTTCGCGCTCCACTGACTGAATGAAAGTGGTTGACGTGTTGCTGTTACAGTGGTTCCAGTGGTTTCAGACGCCCAAAGATCACAGCGCGACATTCGTTTTTACTCGTGTGTGTGTGTGTCCAAAAGTGTACGTCATGCACATTTAGCTCTAGTAGTAACCACACAGCGCATTCATAACGCACCACCCATGCACCGCTCACTGCCAAGGTAGATGACACGAGAACCTTCTCAATGCTATTGCCCGGGGTTGCAACGCTCTTGGCGCTTTACCGGCGTGAAATTGGTTTAACCCACTGGTCACAATTGCACGCACACAACCGCACCACACACACACGCTGGGCGGGGGCGGGTATCGCTGTAGAGGCGTACAAATAGTTTGGAGCGCATTAACATTAACATTAACTGAGCCGCAAAAGCGACAAGGGCAGCCGACCAGCGCCTTCAGAGACCCCTTTCCCCAGCCCCAGCCCCACCCCTCGGCCACCCTGCCCCCTTCACAGGCGGAAGAGGCCAGCTAAAGAGCAGCTAGACCCAGCGTCAAGTACCGTCCTCCTCTGTTTTGTTATCTTTGTCTCCATATCTATACATGTGTTTGTTCTTGCCAAGGTGCGTGTGTGAGTGTGTGTGTGTGTGTGTAGAGGCAATGTCCAAGCGTATGACATACAAGTTAATTTAGGTGAAGTCGAAGAGTCGTTGCACTTGGCTCGACATAACTAACAACTATTTATATGATCGGCAATCGTTCAATCTTGGCCAATAAGCATTACAAGATATTCACTAGAGGAGATAGCACCTAGACTCTACTCCATAGAATCAATATAGAGTAGGAAGTGAAATAGATTATTATACAGCAATAAACTACTCTAGCATTCAGGTTCATTGGTTAAGCCTTAATCACAATGTTTGCAGATTTAAATAAATAGATTGATTATTTTCTGAAAATAGATTCAAATGAGAATTACAAGGTAATTCGGCTTATCAAATGAGGTTAACTAGGCTAACTATTATGAAATCTATTCAATTCCAATAGACTAAAAACAACTTATTATTTATTTGGTGTGTATGCTACATATGTGTATGTAATTGGTATTTAATATTATTTTTTAATACAAAATCGATAAAAATCTATATTTCAATATTGATTATAATAAAACACTCAGTTTTGTATATAATTGAGGAAATAGAATTATTTTCAATAGAAATTTAACATTTCAAGTAAAGTTAATCTGTAAATATCAATTTTTAGAAACGCACAGCTTTGTGTATAGTAATTTTTCATAGGCCGAATGATCGTTCTTTTAAGTCAAAATCGATAATTATTGATAGTAAAATGGTATTTTTTCTAATGGATAAAAATATACAAATATACATATTTAATCATTTATTATATTCAAACACCTAATTTTAAATAAAATCTCTTCTAGAAATACCAAAAAAGTACAAATTGGATAAATATGGATTTCTACCCAATCGAGAAACAAATTTGCCATAGACGTGCCCGTGACCAAAGCTCTTTTACTTTTTGCTTCTATTTTTAAAGAATTATTATATAGCTTTGCTAAATTATTCTCAATACCAAACAGCATTTGGCAATTCATTTAAAAATTAGCCAGGAGTGGCCAGTCCCACCTCCTTTAGCTTCTATTTTTAACCATTCTAATCGATTATTATCCGTTTTAGAGCTCGTCTCAATGTTTAATCTGCAGCTCTACGAAATGTCTTATGCTCAACGATAAAGCAGTTGTAGCTGATGCTTGGAGTGTTTTCTTCAAATTGAAGCGCTTCGAACTAACGCCTAGCGCTCATCTAATGCTCGTAATCCTGATGCTACAGTTTGCCTTGAGGGCTTATCGGAACATGGCCATCGAGCGGTGGTTGGGTGGCTTGGCGGTTCGGCGGTGGTTGCGGTCTGTAGCGGTTAGATGCGCCTGGTCGCCGTTTAATTTCATTCGCCTGCCTGAGTCTTCAAGATTTCGAGTGCTTTTTAATAATTGTTGTTGTCTCCGTTGTCATCATCATCAGGCGATTAAACGAGGCAGCAACAACGCTAAATAATAACAATGGCAACAGCGACTGCGAGTAGCGGGGCAACGTCACCTACAATAATAATAATAAATATTTCTAAACAGTTAGTTACATTAAGAGCCGCAATGAAAACAGTAACTCACATGTAAAGAAATAATTTGACTCGCACTCGCACTCGCACTCACACTTGGACTTTAATTTGCCACGAAAATGCTCGCTCACCCGCCTTTGCCCCGCTTGCCGCTTGCTGCACTCGTTTGTGCCACATGGAACTGTGGCTATAGGGCATAACGCTTTTCACTGCGACAACATCTACAACAACAGCCAGCGACTAGCTGTAATGAATGCCAAGAAGCTAGAGTCGGTTATACCCTATATACTTTAGCTTTGTTTGTCTTCGACTTATGCATATATTTCTGAGCTTAGGTAAAAAAGATTTGAAATAAATCTATGAATAATGTAGTCTTAAGACTTACGTTTACTTTATGGAACCTATTCTAACTCTTTAACTAATTTTATACTCGGTTCTTATCGATTTTGCAAAAAAAAAGCTAAGTTTGTTTTTATTGATTTCAAAACACTTATTTTAAATTTAGTGAAAAGATATTAGAGTTGACAAGTTATTGATAAATTTACTCATAAATAAATTATAAAATATTAATAACTGTATTATAATAATGAAAATATAAATATTAAAAATATTAAATAGTATAAAAAAATTGTAAATATTTATCTAAATATAATATATGTATGTATATAAAATACAAAATATTAAAAATAATTAAATAATTTTATGGTAGTTTGTATTAAACAAAAATAATTAAAAATATATATACAAATTTTAAAAAATTTGATATTGATATAACAAATAATAAAAATAAAAAAACTAAATGAATAATATTTTTTTTTTTGTATTGAAATGTGCAAAAATGTTAATGAATTTAAATATAAACAAATTTTAAAAACTGTTATTTATCATTTGTAAACTTTTTTTTATAATGTACATATAAAAATGTATTATTAAGAATATTTATATAATTTTTATTTAAATATAAATGTATGTACATATTTTAAAATATTTTTAAATATGGTTTTAATCCTAAAAAATTCAACAAAAAATTGAATAGGGATTTTAATTTAATTTATTATTTAATATAAATAGATTAAAAAATTTTTACATTGCTTAAGTTTAGATATCTGAGATTGTGAGATTATAAAGAAGATAACTAATTAGATAGATACAAATTAAAAGCTTAACAACTTTTGACGGCTGTTTTCTGTTGCAATAGTTCATCATAGCTCGTTCTTAGTAAGCTCTATATACAGGGTATACTGGCAACAGCACCAACAATTGCTTGCGAGCAAATGGAAGTCAGCGCCAAGCTGGAGCGCTCCATGGAGCCACATGAGAGCTTCTTCGTTTGTCTCTGCGCAAGTTCCGATCTTTTGATGATAATCAGCAGCAGAAGCTGCTGTCCCGCCGTTTGTTGTTGCTCTTGTTGCTGTTGTTGTTGGCTTTGTGGGCAGCGAGCGTGGAAACAGTTTGGAAAATCACATGCGACATTTGCTCAGCAGCAGCAGCAGCAGCAGCAGTAGCAGTAGCAACAGTCGTCGACCGTCCAGGGAGGTGGTAATCTTTAGCAGATGCAACTGCTGCACATTGCCTTAGCCATGCACGATTCAGGCAGCCAGGCAGGCAGGCAGGCAGGCAGGCAGGCAGACTTTAAAGCCCATATACCCTATGTCTCGCCCTCCACTACCCCACCTGCCAGATGGCACCTACCCACTCCCACGGTCGTTTATTCATTGGCCCCGTTACATGGCAGCCATTTGGCGACAGTTTTTGCTAGAGCTTGCGGCTTCGCTGGCGACAATTTGCTTAAAAAATAAATCACGAAAACCGCGAGGCACCCAACGACCAAGTCGCGCCACAATAAAATGCCCAGCAATATTAATAATAGTCCGGACCAGCTATAGCAACAGCTACAGCTACGGCTTCAGCTTCAGCTTCCGCTCCAGCTTCAGCCTCAGCCTCAGCTCCAGCCCAGCACCCATTTGTCCCAGACAGCAGTAGCCCCTTCTGCATCGTTCTACGATGCGGTCGGCGCGTCGGTTAACCAGCCAATCAATGAAAGCCAATCGCTAATCGCGGCCCATTGGCACTTTTCGGTGTTTTCTGCTCCTGTCGATGGGCTTTGGGACGAGTGTGTGGGCGAGGGCAGCACGCACAGTGGATTGAGGCGGATTCGAGGCGGAAATTAAACGATTTATCGATAGCAGTGCCTAAGAGGAAAACAGTATTATCGATACATAATGAGTTCAATTTAGTTGTTATTGTAGCCGACTTTTATGTATCGATAAATGAAGGAACTAGAGATTATTGATAACATAATATTACATAGATACTTGAATACAAATCCTTTTATCGATATATAAAATATTTATGCTAAGGCGATAAGATGGTATAGCTGATACTCTATCGGTATGCAATATACAATGCACAATTTATTTTAATTATGTATTTCGTAACCAAATATATGAATGAAAACAGCGATAGCAAAGTAACATTTATCGATAACAATTGTCGAAACATTTGCTGTATATTAAAAATAAATATACAGAAAAACAATATCTATAAAAGCCAAGCTGCGACAACATTGATCGATATGTAGAACCAATATTAATTGAAGTTTAGATAATCGATAACTTTTGCAGGCTGTGCATTTAGAGCTTAAAAAAATCGAAATCGAAATCGCTTACATTTTTTCGGTCACACAGTCCAATGTTTACATATAGCTTATCGATTGTCAATTATCGATAACACAATTTCATGATTGCTCCGTTGTCAAACAGTGCGCTGATTGTTTCAACACCCACATCCACCCACTCGAGCGAACAGTAGCGAGCCTCGTAGTGGAGCCGCTCAGCTTTTGCGAAATTGTCAAATGATTTACATCGGACATATGTATGCTAAACTCACGAATCTATCTGTGGCACGATTAGGACACAAGCGCGAAATTCGCCACGCGGTATAACGCGACGCGGAACAAGATGCTCGTGTTCGGCTCGCTCACACTCATTCGAATACACTCGCATTCATTCGCGCCATTCGGGCCATCACATTCACAATCACCCGGTGTAATCGTAATCGTGGTTATGACAAATTTGGATGCAACACGTCTCGCTAAGGGGGTGGATGCTACTTCAATGTGGGTGACAGACAGACTGAAAGAGAGCAAGAAAGAGAGAGAGAGAGAGAGAGAGAGAGATAGGGAGAGAAAGAGCGAGAGGGCAAGGGATAGATCCTCTAAATGCTTAGGCGTCGCGCTGCCATCAAAGTAATTGGAACTTTTCTCACTTTCACGCGCACAAATTATACGATGCCGCATTTTGTGGTCTTTCTGCCCGAAATAATCTACGAACTTTCTTATTTTCAGTTTTGTGTCTAACAATTTTCCATTTTATTTTTTGCGCTTCGTTGTTTGCCTCTGTTGCTGTTGTTGTTGTTGGTGTTGTTGTTGTTGCTGCTGTTGCTGTTGCTGTGATTGCTGCACTGTGACACGGCAGCTCATCTCAGCGCTTCGTGTTTGGCTAGTCATGACTTCCGCTCTGTCTTTAGCTCTGTCTCGGGTCTCGAGTCTTGTGTTCCTCTCCCTGTTGCAACTGAACTGCAACTGCAACTTGGCACTTTGGCACAAATCCAGTTGCAACGACGCTTCAATGTTGCCCCATTATGTGGCATGTGTGCCTCACATTCGGCTGCAATGTTCTGCCGCCCACACACATACACACACACACACTCACATACACAGAAAGTCATCAACTGCCGCCAAATGAGCCACCAACCAAGCCCCACTCGCCACGAGTCTCGATTGATCCATCGGATTAGCAGAGCCTGTCGATCGCAGTAGCCGCCTTGCGAGCGTCGCCAAGCTTCAGACACTCACTTCAGATGGCTTGATAGTGATTTGATTTCCTATATCAAGCTTTAACTTTCTGGAAGTATCAGCTACTTTTTGATGATCCTAGAGCTTGTATCATACATCAATAAGATCACTTATGATACATCATTAATCAGAAATGATTCAATGAACAGAAGTACATTAGGGAAGTATTATGATAATCTGCCAAATACGTGTCCTATATTTAAGACTTCAAGATTTAATGGACACTGCTGGGTATTTCGTATTCTTTCCACTCCTAGCAAACTTGTCACACTCACAGCTCTCGGTCAACTGTGGCCTTGCTCTCGCCCACATATTCTACTGAAGGTACTTTAATGCTGTCCGGCATAAATATTTCATTGGGAGGCCAAGCAGCTTATCGCAGGACCAGCTAAAATGTCCTTTTCACCTTTCAAACTGGCCAAATTAAAAGTTTTTTATATGTCTGTGTGTGTGTGAAGAGTCTTTGAATGAGTCCTTAAGTGGGTGCGTGGGCGGGGAAGGGGAAGGGGACGGGGAGTTGGGCGTTGCAGGCTAACTAATTCAAAAAAGTGTATCGTGGCCAAGTCAATTGTTGAGTGTACATGTGGGTGTGCGTGCGTGTGCGTGTGTGTGTGTGTGTGTGTGAGTGTCGTTTTATGTTGTGCCTGCTGGCAGCACCAGCCACCCGAACCACCCGAACCACCCGCACCACCCTTCGGCCTTTCAATTTGCTTGCGATTTAGCAAAACTTTTCAATTTTTTGTTTTGACAAAAGTCGCCCGAGCAGAGGGACCCAAAGTGCCTTTTGTTGGGCAAGAAAGCGGCCAGTGGGGCTGACTGCCACCGCTGGATGGTGGGGGTGGTTCGCTCTGCTTCTTGTGGTCGACAAGTGAAAAGAATGCATGAAGGCTTATCAGTTGGACATGCTGTATTTTAATTGTGAGCACTCGAGTGTGAAGCTGGCCCAGCTCAGAGACAACAACAACAACAACAGCAACCACCCACCATCTCGTTGTCGCATACGTCGTTAACAAAACAAAAAAAAGTTACCAAAGACGAGGCCAAGGGCTCCGTATCGCCGTCAGGTACACGTACCCGCACAAATGGCCAACGAAATCCGAATCCCCAACTCCTACTCCTACTCCTACTCCCAGCTACCCTCTGCCGGAGCACGTGAAGCAATGCGAGGCGAAAGTTTTGTTTTTCCCAATTTTTTTTGGTTATCGCCAACGTATGTAGTTGCCGATAAGCATCGCCTGGCCGGCAGGACAGCGCTGAAAAGTCTAAAAAGGATAAGCAAGCGGAAAGCCCATTCATTCCTGCGCCGGCCAAGTGAAAACCACAAATTGGCTTTTATGGCACACTTTTAAAATTGCCGCAAAGTTTAATTGTGAGCCGCACGTGAGTTGATCCGTATTGCTGGCTATTACCCCTAATGGAAATGTCTCTAGAGTCAAGGGAAATTTCAATCAATTTAAAACGTCTTTAGATGTGTCAGCGAGGAGAAGCAAGGAGGGCAGTTAAAGTGGGAAAGAAATTGACTGAGGTATGTATGAGTGCAGATGGATTAGAGAAAAGATTGGCTGATCTTACATCTAAACCAATATAAATAAATACTAGACAGATACTGCATAAAATGATTATGGACAATTATCAGAGAGTTTTTTCCGCATAAATTTCTATTATGAATAACTCTTAACTACTCGGGATATGCCTAACTCCATGTTTCTGATCAAGCAAGCTGTTTCATAAATATTCATATACATATAATATATATTGATTCCCCATACTGTAAGCAATTAAGCTTAGCTTTTCTTATTGCACTAACAATGTGAATACAGTTTTGAAATAGATATTTAATTACATAGATGGATGGGCTGACACACGGCACGAAGAGAACTCAATTAGGCGCATTTCTGTGCGATGCGTGTGTGCGGCGAGCGCCCCTTGACGCCAGCTATCAGTTGTGTGGAGTGTGGAGTGTGGTAGCCTCTGTCAGCGATTTACATCGGCATATACCCAGAAATCTGAGCGTCAATCTGTAAGCGAGTGCTGCTCCCAGACTGCCGAGAGCCGACAAATCGACAAACCGTTTGGGGAGCGTCCGACAACAGCAAAGTTTGCCCACCCACTCACATTTGCATGTTGCAATTGCCAAGCCCTCCACGCTGGTCAGCGGATCACTGTGTGGATCTCTGTGGATCACTGTGTGGATCACTGTGGGTCTCTGCGGCTAGCCCATACGTTGGCTTTTATTGATGGCTTTTAACAGGCAAGCCAGCGTCGTTTAAATAATGAGCCATGGAGTCGAGGCCGTAAGTCGTACTCTCTGCCAGTCACACACACACTTACAAGCAAACAGACAGACAGTCAGACATACTCACACACACACACACACACACACACACCTCCGCAGCCGGCGTCAGATCTGTGGTTGAGTCCGCTGTCACAGCAAGTCATCGATGGATATGGATTTGGATGTGGATGCGACCCAGTTGAAGAGCTCGTCTCCGTCTCTCTCAGATCTAAGCCAGCTGCTTCGCTCAGTTGGGCAATGGCCATTGGGCATTCATTACCTAATGATGTGGCACTGCCTGAGGCATGACTAATTATAAATCAGTGTGGCCGCAATGCAAAGTGCCGAGTCACTGGCCAGGCAATCCCTGTCCCTACCTAGCACCGTCCCTCGCAGCTCCGTTGTCCAGAGCTTCCTCTCTCTCTCTCTCTCTCTCTCTCTCTCTCTCTCTCCGGGGCTCACTTTCAATTTCTGTCCGAATTATATGCGATTTCGCGCACTTTGACCTCATCGGTTGACGTCGTTGTCATCGCTGCTCAAGCGAGAAATTGCAAAGGCAGCTGCTAAAACACACACACAGTCACACTCACACACTCACACACACACACATACATATACACATGCACTTGAAAATTGACCGGCCAAAAGCTGCGACGACGATCGTCAAATGCCAACTCAAGTCTGACATTTATTGTTTGCCGCTGACGATGATCGCCGGGTGACGCTAACAGACCAAAATGACATCATATTGAAATGATAGACTATGACTTACCACGTAGTGCTTGTTAAGAGTGTGAGGTAGCACCTGGGATCACATACATGTAAAACTATTTAGTGGTTGTTAAAACTAGCTTTAGAGCTTCGGATCTGGGTAGTTAAACTACTCCAATTAGGTGAGCTATGGCAAATGATATAAGAGCTGAAACCTCAGCCGAGCGTTCGACTTTTCACTGCTCAGCTCGTCTGTCTTTACTCCTCCGCTCTCCATTCCATTAGATAACTTCATATACAGTCCAAACCTGACCTATGTAATTTTTGTTATTCCTTCTACCATTAAGACTTCAAAACATTAATAAACTAAACTTTCCTGGAAGAATCGTTCTTGATTTATGCTATTATATCATACCCCAGCTTTGTCAAATTTGCTTATTAGACTACCCCTTTCCCTAGCATATAATACAGGGTATGCTTGAAATGAGCTCAACACACAAAAGCGCCATCGACATGAGCTGCCCATGAGCCGGCGCGTCTTCAGCCCAGATCTGAGTTCAGTTTCAGCTCGGTCTGCGAGCTGCTTTCAGTCATGGACTCCAATGCTGGCTCACGCATATTGGTGCCATATGATTAGTTCGACGTCGTCGATGCATGACAGCCCAACTGAAAATAGTACAGCGCCAGTTCCATTCCCAACCGAATCATGTCTCAGCTTTCGACTCTCCACTCCTCTACTCCTCTACTCCTCTACTCATCCGCTCTTCACTCGTCTCGCGTCTCGCGTCGTCTTGTCTCGGGCTTGCCAGCAGTAATAACAACAACAACAACAACAACAACAAGAACAATATGATCATCATCTGTGCCCTGGTGCTCTGCCTCTGCCTTTGCCTCTACCTCTGCCTCTGCTTTTGCCTTTGCCTGTGGTGCCATTGATGACCACAAAAACTGGGCGTGGCTGGCTGGCATGCCCCTCAATACACCCAACTTGGGCATGGGCGCACACCCAAAAAAGCAGAAAAAACGAGGAGAAAAGTAAAAAAGCAAAAGCTAAATCAAAACCAAGCTAATACCCCGGCATCCCTCTGCGCCGCTGCTCCGCTGCACCCGCTGGCCGCCCACCTCTGCCTCGGCTCCAAGTGCGATCACTTACAAGTACAAAATTGTCCCAGCCTACGCTCAGCTGCACTCAGTTGCTGTTGTTGCTGTTGCTGTTGTTGCTGGGGCCCCAAAATGATTTCTGGGCGCTGATTTCTGATTTCTCATCCGCTCGCGTGTGCGTGAGCCAAAGCAAAGCTCGGGCCACAGTTGGGGCCACAGATGCAGAGATATCGCTGCGAATGGGAGCAAGACATATCGCAGGTACGCCTTAGCTCATTTGATATTCATTGATGTGGAGCAGCGAGTCCGATCTGTCCCCAGCACCAGCACCAGCTCCAGCTCCAGCTCCAGCTCCAGCTCCGGCCAGGGGCACGGCCACGTTCCACGCTCCATGCTCCATGCTCCATGCCAAGTTTGTGCGTGTATGTGTGTGCGTGTGCGTGTGCGTGTGCAAGTGCCAGCCATGGAGGACTCTTGGCTTATTCGCAACCGCAATTACAATTACCTCACCCACTAAATGCCCACCTAACGCACAAGCACAGGAAATGACAAAGGCGACCACAGCCTATCCTACCCGCCTTTCAAATATTGAATTTAATTTGAGCTATTAAGGAAACAAATGAAGTCTGCCGGAGATTTGATAGATAATCTGACTGTTAAGTGACCGACGATCCGAATGACAGAGAAGTATTCCAGATGAATGACTGATTTCCTCTCCTATATTCTTCTCTTCTCTGTATCAACTCACGAATTCAACAGGCCCAAAATAATTGACTGCATTCTATTAATATTTAATAAGAGCCCAGCTCTCAATCAAAGCATTCCATTTCGTTTATCAGATCTTGAGCGCCTGAGACAGGGGACAGATTGCTGGTACAACGGCTAGCCATAGAGTACATTGAGCACCGTTTAGCGATGCTCGCAGATCTCTTGCCAGAGCTATTCCTGCTTGTGGGCCTGGCCAACAGCAGCTTGGGCTCGACTAAATGCTGGCTGGCCTGCAGTAGTAATTGTTGTTGCTCTTCAATATTGTGGTTGTTTTTTAGTGTCATGCGCCACCTTAACAGCATTTTTGCCAGTCCCATTTGTCATTTAGCCAGCTAAACATTCAGTCAGTCAGTCAGTCAGTCAGTCAGTCAGCCAGTCAGTCAGCCAGTCAGCCACTCAGTCAGTCAGTCAAGCAGGCAGCAATTCATTCATTATGCTGAGATTTAGCCAGGCGAGTCATTCGATTCATAGGCAGACTGCGTGGGCTGCCGCCGCTTAAGCTAAAGAGCAAACAAAACAAAAGAGACTCCCAAGATATAATATTAACAATTTCCACTAACCTATAAAGGCTCAATTCGCATTGCGATTGCTCTATAAATAGCTTAACTAAAGACCAAAAAAGTGCCAAGTGTTGAAAATGATATCATTTCTATGTAAGATATATAAACAGAGCTATGTATGTATATATGTTTATGTTATGTATATATACATATTTATGTATCGATACGTTTTCAGTTTAGTAATAGATAATCTATTGTAAAAGTGCTTTACATATATAACAATTTCAAGTAAATAATGAGGATTAAGTTGAGTTTTTTAAGTCTAAATTTCATAAAACTAAAAATCTATAAGCTGTATGATAGTCGATTAATACAAATGATGAAGTATATAACAAAATATCAATAATTAGCTAGAAATGATATACATACATTTATAATACCATTTTACTAATAGTAGAAAATAAACTTAGTAGAAGAGCTAGTTCCAAGTCATGTCCAAAATATATATTAATCTATTCTTTATAGTGTTACATTTCCCTTCACAATCTCTAAATACTCTCTCGTAATATAGAGCATACACATGACAATGCTCGAATTGTCTCAACGTCTACGACTGCAGCTCCGCCTCGATTGTGTTTCGATCGCAATGCGCCTGGGAGACACACACACACACACACACACACACACACACACACATAGGTATATATACTTATATATTTATATATATATATATATATATACTCGTATATCGCATGCCTGGCCAGATAAGTTCAGTTTGTGCACTATGATGCACCTCAGATTGCAATCAAGAGATATCCAGAGATATTGCAATTAAGATAAACCCACAAATGCCGTATATACGAAGTGTATTTAGCCAGCGCAATGGCTCTTGCCCTACAGCCCCCTCCATCCTCTTTTGGCGCCCCTCCTCAACCACAGCGCCCCCCCCCCCCCCATCGAATGTTAACCCCTAAGCGTTCTATTATTATGTTGCTGTTGTTGTTGTTGGCTTTGTGACTGTCACCAGTTGTTGTTGTTGTTGTTGTTGTTGTTGTTGTTGCTGTTAGCAATGCCATCGTGACTCTGCTCTGCTTGCTGGCTATGTGGCAGAGCACGGATCACAGATTCCCAAACCAAATCCCGCTCCCAGTTGCCAACTCTCTAGCTAAACTGCTCAACGCCTTTGCCAAGCAGAGAAATGCCATCCAAACACCACTTTGTAGTGGCCAGAGAGAAGCCTTCAGCAGAAGCCTTCCGAAAAAGAATCAGAACTAATTAGGAATCTAGAGAGAATATAGAGAAGACGAAAATCAACAAAAGAGCAGAAGTTCTGGAATTTGGACTACTTCCATCAGTTCTCTAGGCGATTCTCTATCAAGTGAGCTCTAGATGAAATGACAAACTTCTCTATACTCAATATTAAGTCTTCCTATGCTACCCATTTCAATTTTTCGTTTCACTCTGGGCATGCCTCTCACTCTCTGCGCTGCTTATTATGTGCTCTCTCTCTCTCCCTCTCTCTCTCAACTGTACTTCTGCTGAATGCCATAAAAAAGGAGAATATGAAAGGGAAAACCTAGTGGAAATATATAAATATCTCTCACTTAATGCTAAACATTTTCAAGTTCACCCCCCGCTACGGATCCCGGCTCCCCCGTTACCCCTGCTACCCTACTGCCTTGCTCCGCTCCTCCTCCGGCCTGGCACTGAAACTGGGGGCTGTTTCCTGTGGCTCGGCAGTTGTCGCCGCCGCCGGCGCTGCCTGGTCAAATGCTGCTTGCTGCGGCAACTGCATCTGAATCTCAATACGAATACGAATACGCATTCGAATTCGAATCTCACTCACTCGGAATCCGCGTCCGTTCTCACTGTCAAGCGATCTGTGATCTGGGCTGCCGACGAGCGTCCCATCCCCATCGATGCTTAAAAATAACAACCGGACTGCGTTGCCCGCCGCAGAGCTGGGCGGGCACACACATGTGTCTGCCACATGTTTGTCCATGAGCCGTTGCCAGCCAGCGGAACGGACGGCTGGCACTGCCACAGACGCCGCCCAGAGTCTCTGCCGCTGCCGCAGTCGCAGTCGCTGGCCGTGGGGCTGTTGCTGCTGCTGTTGCTGTTGCTGCTACTGCTGCAGCCGCTGGCGACTTTGACATTGTCGCTGGGCCGCAAAAATTTGCCTCTCGAGTTGGTCGCATCGCCTCCATCGATCAGGCGACCCCATTGCTGCTTGTACAGCTTCATCTTGTCAGTGTTCCATTTGTGGACACACTTGAGATTCCATTAATTCAAAAATATTTATTTTATTTTTCCATTTACCAAAATTTCATGTGTTGTTGTTTTGCCACTGGTTTCTTTTTTATGGCAAATGCTACTATTTTCATGTTTTTGTCCCCTTCTTTGTCTTTCCCATTGCGTCGCGCTCTTTGTACCCACTGCTCAGTTCCCAATAATGTCATTTGGACATTGTCGCATCGTGTAAATGGAGAAGGGAGACAGTTTCACAGCAAGAGACAAGAAACACACACACACACACACACACACACAGGTCTCCTCGAAAGCACTTGAGAAACCGCATTCGAAATCAAAAATGAGTTCATATTCTTGGCATGTTCTATTAAAAGAGTTTACAGTTAATCAATTAATTTTCAAAGAAACTATGTTTTGTGTAATGTTTTGAAAGAGATCTATGTGCACATAAATATATTAATTAAGTGCTTTATAGGCAATAAATTTATTAAAAATAAATTAATCAACACAAAATTAAATTAAATTATAAATGTTAGGCAGATAAGCAGCTATATTTCATATTAGATATTGAAAACATATTACAAAATATAATGTCTTATATCAGATCATATCATATCTTATAAATAAAAGAATCTGTGATTTAATAATGCTCTGATCTGAAACAATTTAGTTTATTTTATACATATTTATGAAGTATCATTCATAGTATTTATCTAGTATAAATTAAATATACGAAATTCTTAAATATTACTTTCTGTTTTTTATTTCCCAAGGAAAAATATACTTACATACCTGTTCGAAGGATTGTTTTCACTCTCAAGAGCTGTTCAACCGCAAATGTTCAAACAGAACCCTTAGGCGAAGGCGCCCACTGTGACCCGATCGGCATATAGAATTACCGAACTGGTTGTCCACTTGAGACGTCAAGTGCGTGGCACTTGTAGAAATTTGAAAATTCAATTAAGCATGTTATGAGAAGTGCAGAGAAGACCCAGAAGTCATGAACCTAGCGAGTGTCAAGGACTCTACCACAGATCCTTGCACATGTGGAGTCTAGATCTGGTATTGATTAGTAGTAGAAAGTGGTATCTAGGACTGGGAATGCGATTTAAGTGCTCTAGGTGTATTTTATGAATGGAAAACTCGAACTGAATTCGAGCAGCAGATCCAAATCTCTCTGATCTCCATAAAGCATTGTGAAATGGGAACAGTATAGCCATTAATCTTTTCCCATATAATTCCTATATTCTCTCTTTATTTCTTGTATTTGCCAGCTAAGTAGTATCTATGGTATCTACGGCTAATGGGTGCCCATGCCCGCGAGAAGGGCATTGAGGACAAAGCTGTTTATAGTTGTTAGCCTTCATGGCCATCGAATGTATAATCGATCACTTGGGTGGGCCTCCGGCGCCGGCAGTGCCCGGCCAACGGGCCGAGCGCTGAGTTTGTTGGGTCATCTAAACAAAGCCAAAACCAAAAGCCCAGGCCCGAACCCAAACCCAAACCCGGCCACGGCCGGTGCAGGTCGTCCCAGGAGCCAAATGTGGCACTTGGGCTCAATGAATTTTGTTAAATCGATAAACTTTGTTTAGCCCGCGGAAACAACAAGAATCAGCCGGCCCCTAAGAGCACCACCACCACCACCACCACCACCATCGCCACTATCGCCACCTGCACCACCTTAGGTAAGGGGCTAACCACAGGCGAGGCAGAGCTCTAAGATTCCATGGCTACGCGGCCCTGGCCAACGGATTGCGTCAATCAACAATTTGTCAACGAAAACGAATTGAAATGGAACGGAATGGAATGGAGTACAATGAAATGGAATGCTATGGACGTAATGTGAGCTCATAGATGCCATGGCTACGCAAGCCCAATCAACAATTTTGTCAATGGAAACATAATGGAATGAAACGTAATGAAATCGAGTGGAGTGGAATGGAATGGAATGGAATGTTCGTTATGTGACGACCCGCATCCTGTGTGGCAGTTTAATCGATCAACGGCCAGCGCTTGGCATTGAGAACATTTCAATTGGCCGCGCGGTGGGTTGACTTGGTGGGTCGGCTCGGTGGGTCGCTCGATGATTCGCCCAGTGGGTTGACATAGCGGTGCTATCGAAACTGTGACCCGCAATCGATCCAACAAAGCTGTTCACGCGACAATTAATGGCCAAGCAACGCGCTCAGCGACGCCTGGCACCGAACCTGCCACAGCAACTGCCACAGATGCTGTTGCTGCTGTTGTTGCTGCTGTTGCTTCTACTGCTGTTGCTGCTGCTGCGGCAGCTAGCCCAACGGTAGCCGTGATAATGGCCAGCTTGTGCAGCCCCTTGGCCAATTGCAAATTGGCAGCGATTGAGCGGCTGCCACTTAAGCAGCAATCATGACCAGCCACTCGGCCAGGCGGACAGATGGACAGAGGGACAAACTGATGCAGAGCTGTCAGCTTTTGATGGATGAAAAAAGGCTACTTTTATAGCTAAATAAAGGCTAAATGTAGATTGTATGGTTGATTCAGCTGAAATTTCCTCTTAAACTGACCCAGATTCTTGTAGACTTTATAGGACCATTATTTATCAACACAATGGTATCTACTGTGACACCAAAATTTACCTCAACATTTGGTTGTCAATATTAGCTTTACCAACCATCACTAAAAATATATAGATTATACAAAAAAAGTCTTTACCAGCTCAATCAAATCTTATTTGATTCCAATCTTCCACTCTCTGTCCTATCTAAACTTTTACAACAAATATCTCGGTCAATTTATCTCCCTTTTACACCTTTTGGAGCAACAATCCTCTCATTTCTATCAAACACATCTAGAAGCATGATCCTATTTCAATTTATTTCCAAGCACTCATCCTAAACCAAAAATCATAAGAATACATTCATTATGAAATTCTTCAACAAACATTATTATAACAATATTACAGCACTATAGAACTAGAAAATGTGTATAAGTCTGCAACGAGCTGAAGGCCTCTACTTTTAAGCAAACAAATAATAAAACATTTAATTTTCTTTTTAATAAAAAATTTAAATTAGCTTTCATCTTAAAACTTAAACTTTATAAAAAGTTGAATTATTTTCTCTTAATTTTCCGTCAAAGTTCGACGCGCTATATACAGCTCTTATAACAAATTTTCTCCTTAAATATGTCAGATAAAAAAAATGTATAGATTGTTATTTTGGTTAAATTCATATATTTGCTTTTTATAAATTTAAAAAGTTTTCAAATATTACATGATTTTAAAACATTGATAGGGGATAGCCCTATACCCTACTCAATGTGGACAACAAGGACTTCTTACCAAGGTGTCCACAAGGTGATGTGCTGATTACGTCTAATTGATATTCCTGCGTGACGTAGCTGCATGAAACCTCCTCAAAGTTTTCTTAAATCTGAAAATTTTGTAGGACTTCTATAATATTTGTATACAAATAAATTTGGCTAATAACTAATATCTAATATCTTAGTGAGCTCCATTATTTTCACAGTCGCAATACCATTTTATTGTATGTATAAACTATATATGAAAATTTCTATATATCCCATATACATAAATATGTATATAAAAAGGAAAATAATTGAAGTTTTTTAAAATTATATATGCTCGACAAATCTTAGGTCTAATTTCGATGATTTCTTTTTGTATTTACCATATTGACGTACCTTTATTTTTTTTTGTTCTAATGTACATTTGCTCATCTTCTTAATTTTTTTCATATTCTGCTTCATTGTAGATTAAGCTATAAACTCAACATGTTTTGAAATCTTTACGTATGTAGCAAATCAGCTATAAATGATATATTCAAGGTTTTGATTTACCAGTTAGAGCAGCTGAATTAGTTTTCATCTACTCTACAAAATCCAGAAAATACTATTTCATATCTTCTATAAAGTTAGATAAACCTAAAACCAGAATGAAAAAGAAAAGAAGAATACTATCTATTTATGAACAGTATTTGATCAATTTTAGATTACAGTATTATGAGGCTGTTTTCTCTTTGGCTTTAAAATAGCATTTTAATGAAATCATTAAAATAATATAAAGAGTAAAGAATCGAGAATAAAACACGTAGCAATTCAAAGAAAGCTTGAAAACCAAATCAAATTTAATAGCTAAAAATATGACGTTGCTCAACACTGTTTCGGCTGGGGCAGCTTAATGCTAATGCAGCAACTGCCCGTTGGCCAGATCGTCAGACATTTGGGCAGAGTGAGAGAGAGAGAGGGAGAGACAGACAGAGAGGGATAGAGAGTAAGCTTAGCTTAGATTGTTGGCCAATTTGTCGACACTTCTAATGCTGGACATGCGCCGCAGGATTATATAATGAAGCCCAGTTGCAGTTGCAGTTGCAGTTGCAAGGAGTGCACTCAAAACTCAAGCAGCTTTTGCTGCTGCCGCTGCTGCTGCTGCCACTGCCACTGCTGCTGCTGCTGTTGCATATGTCACACAGCAACCGAGCAACCCCTTTGCCTTCTCAACTATACCTCTTGGCTTTGGTAATTGTTGGCAATTCTCGTAATTTACGTTGCAGTTGTTGTTGTTGTTGCTGCTGCAGTTGTTGTTGCTGTTGTTTTAGTTGAGTCTCGCTTTTAAAAATCTCACATCTTGCCGACATGGAGGCTGTGCATATATTATGCGATTCATACACATATAAATATATATATATATATTTATTTATATATGTATATACATATGTATGTATATACCTTTTATATACACTCTCCCTTACCCCACTTATTATTTACTTATTGAAATGCCGATACGAAGGGTAATTACGAGTGCTCCTTTTTTCGCATGCTTTGTTTGATGTAGCCGCATTCCAAGTGTTGACAAACAACAACAAAATGCAAAAAAAAAAAAAAACAAAACATAAAAATTAAACGAAATCTGGCAACTGTTGCCGCATACCTATAGACAGCCGCGCACCACCGAACCACCGCACACCCACAACAGTCAAAGAGCGCACAACCTTTTGGACAAGCCCTAAAAACCAACATCATATGTATACTTATATACATATATATATGTACATATATTATTCT
Source organism: Drosophila hamatofila (assembly GCA_035045345.1). NCBI lineage: Eukaryota > Metazoa > Arthropoda > Insecta > Diptera > Drosophilidae > Drosophila > Drosophila hamatofila. The sequence continues at coordinate 4,456,320 of JAWNPA010000039.1, read as the reverse complement.
ATATGCATTCTACAATCCAAATACCATTTACATAATCAGACGAAAATTTTCGAATTCACAGATTCTTGAAGTCTGTTCATCATATATTTAAATTACAAAATTAACGATCAGCTTAAATGGCAAAATCTTTGCATTGCAATGCAATGTATTGATTATGTATATGCATGTATTATTTATTTATACATATATCTGCCAGATGAGTTTATCAGTATCATATAACGAAGCTGAGGGTATATATATATATATATATATATATATATATATATATATATATATATATATATATAACTGCATTAAAAGTTATCAAATCAAAAAAGCAGAACATGTACATATCTATTTTCCCAATTATCGTAATACAAAAAAGAAATTATTTAAGTCTTGATTTTTGTAAGCTCAGGTGGAAAACTTAAAAAACTAGAGATAGACACGGTCTAATGCAAGTTCTCTTGATATTTACGAAGGAATCGACAAAAAATACTGTTACAATACATTAAAGAAATTTTTTGAAAATATTTAAAAATAAAATTTCATTGTTGCATCGGGCGTTACCGACTGCAGCATACTCATTCACTGATCCCTGCCAGATCCATTTTCTGATATACCACAATTTATATATATATTATATGTGTGCAATGACAAGAGAAAGTCAACAATAATTAAGTCATTAAATTTGGATTTTATAGCTCTAAAACCCCCTCAGCCCACAATAGGCGCTATATCTTTTTAATCTTGTGTTGTCAACGCGAGTGTACATTGCAAATTTCAAATCTTGAGCCTTTGAACTACAATGGTTTTTAATATGCTGGAAAATTAATTTACTGATTTGCCACGCCCCTACTGGGCGGATCGGGAAAGTCTTGACATTTTATAATTCGAGAGTATACACGAGTATATGCTCAAAATGTCAAGTATCTAGCTTGAATAGTGGAGAAATGGCTTGCATTTATCTAATAAAATTTGTAAGAATTAGCTTACTGGGACAGTATTACGAGTAAAATCTTAAGTGGTTTTCATCATGAAAGCTTACAAAATAAAAATAATAAAATTTTTGAATGAAACTGTTTTTATTTTTAATATGTACTTATGATAATAATGTATTTTCTTTTTCTAAATACAAAATTCGAAATAAACTCAATTTTTTAATATTAAGATGCAAAATGCAGAGAAAAGTTTAAGAAGATATCGATATCAGAAATCGATGAAGTTTCAATAAAAAATAGAGTTTGAAGTTTACAAAGCCTTGAAAACTTTTGTGATTTCAGTTAAGAAATAGGAGTGAGGAGATAATATGCTGTTACTTTGAATGGAAGCTCGATGCTGATCATTTGTGAAGGTTTCGCCTTGAGCTAGTAACATGGCTTATGGATTGTGGCATGTGGCATGTGGCAAGTGGCATGTGGCAAGTGGCATGCGTTAGCCGCCTGCCGGCATTGTCAACGCTGGCGCGACGACTGATAAGCGCAGCGCGGATGCCAAAGCTCGCCTGCACACATAACCCCATCCGAAGCGGCTGGCGACTCGCTCTCAGTTGCTCTCTCGTTCGACGCTCTCTCTCGCTCTCTGCTAAGCTGTCTCTCTTTGTCACTGTTGGGCCAAGCAGGGGTAGCTTTGGCATCGACAGCGACCGCAGCAGCAGTAGCAGAAGCAGCAGCAGCAGCAGCAGCAGCAGTCGCCGTCGCCGTCGCCGCCGCAGCATCTCGCTCTCTTGCTCTGACGCTTTCTCACTCTCTCTCGCTCTCAGCGGCTACCTGTGTGCGAGAGCGCGACTAACGGCAGGTTGAGTGCAAGGCGGCAGACCGTGTGGGGAGCCTGCCGTTAAAGGGGGAAGAGGGGCGGGCCATTTGGGTTGGGACAGTTACTCGAACTGCGAGAGCGACGATGGCCAATCGATGGGGAGAACGCGCGTGTGCGACGCTCATATGAGTGCGACGCATATGTGAGTGCGTGCTTATGAGTGTGTGCGTGTGTGTGAGTGTGTGTGTGCGTCTGTGTGAGTGTGTGTGTGTGCATGTACATATAAGCCAAGGCGCCGATACATATGCTATAGCCATGTAGGTTATAGCTATGGACACAGCGAGGCATGCGTGTGAGAGTGAGGGGGGAGGGCGGAGGGGGAGGGGTTCCTTGGAGTGAAGGGACTAGGGTGGGGGGCTGAATGGGTGGCAAACAATGGGTTAAGCTTGAGGTTATCAGCGCAGCATTCGTGCAAGTGTCACACTTATATGTATGTATGTATGCCTGTTTATATGTATGTATGTATGCACACATACGACACACAGACACACACACACACACACACATTCACAGTGGAAGGCTTGGGGCTGGGGGCTGGGGGCTGGGGCTGCGTCTCAGTGGACACTCACAATACACTCATGTGCACACATGTGTGGCGCTAATGATCTCTATCTGTCTCACTCGCACTCTCACTCTCTCTCTCTCTCTCACACGCACGTGCTGTCTCCCTCGCTCCATCTCTCTCTCTTTCTGGTTCGCTCGCTCTGCCTCACACTCACAAAGCGCACAGCACAATTAACAATAACGCAAACCTTTGCAATAAAAACAATTCGCATTCACTTTTGGGCATACACACTCACACACACACAGTTGCACTCACACACATGCTTCGAGTACGTGCTGTGCTTCTCATATCAAAGCGCTGACATTAATGGGTGCAATGCTTGGGCAGCGCAGTCGGCGGCGACGTCAGCGTTGACAGCAGCTAGTGTGAGTGCCAATATGTGTGTATGTGAGTGTGTGTGTGCGGCTCGAGCTGCTCGCGTCCAGTCGTGGTCCGCCTCGCAACGTTCAGCTTGCAACATGCTGCACGAGCCAAGCCGCTAACCACCCGAACTAGCGCCCACCCACCGAAGCGCTGTTACTGCCGCTGCCACCGTTGACGGCGCTGTCGACGCCGCTTCCGCAGTGATTAATGTGCATTAGCCGGTGTTGACCGTGGTGGGCGAGTATTAAACTCAAGTGGAAGCAGCAGCTCCACTCCAATGCAACAGACTCCAATTGCAGTTAGTACGCACCTACACATATACACACACATACATATATATATATGTATATGATATATATATGTGAATATAGGCATGTGACTATTGGAATGTCTCGCCCACACTCAGAGGCAAATATGTATGCTCTAATTGGTAAAAATGCATATTTTTAAATTTACATATTTACATTTATGAATACACTCATGAGTGCACTCTTGAAAAATTCATGAATACATTCATACCAACAAGTAAAGTGCTTTAAAATGCATACAATTAGATGATAGCTTATAAGTGAATACACTCAAAAATAATATCATGAATACACTCATTAATATTTGGCTACTTATTATTATTATTTCCAAATATTCAATTGAACATTTGAACATAACTTTAGTCATGAATATAGTCATATTTATAACTCAAATGAATGCTCTGTAAAATGAAGAAAAATGCTCATAAGACCCGAGTGCATTTATATAGGTTTCCTTGAATATAATAAGCCAAATTCGTGACAGGTAGCGTACTCTTGCAATCACGGTACTGTTCATAAATGTACTCATGAATGTATTCATAATTTAATTATTGAATTTATCTTTATATCTAACTATCAAATAAATTCAAAGCTATACTCGTATGACCATCGCTGTATTTAAAAAAAAAAAAATAATAAAAATAAAGGGGAACATGGACACTTATGAATAGACTTATGAATATATTCATAAATAAATAATAATATCTGTCTATATACATTTAATTGTTTAGTACATATAAATTCATATATAATGAGTAAAAATGCAGCTATACTTATAAATACACCCACTTATCATAAAACTTCAAATGAATGCATTTAATATATATGATTTCGATATAAATATATTAATTAATTTAATTAAATTAATATACATACTATAATTTATTAATTTAGTTAACTTAATTAATTTGAATTGTTCCATAAAAATATACATATACACATATACACATATACATATGTACATCTCAAGCACTCATGAATGCATTTCTGAAAAATCAAGCGTTTTAACCAAACTCTACTGAGCAACCGAATGCATTCGATCACTCATAACTAAATAAAAGCTTCATTCACTCTTGAATACACTCACCTATAAAAAAAGTAATAAATGGTTCATTTTTAATTACTTATATAAGTATATATATTTATTTTATTTGGCTTATCTATTTGCATTAATTGAATGCTATATCTAGTCTATGTACTATTACATGCAGTACTCTCATTTGCCGCCACAGCCAGATGAGCTTCAACCCATACAACTCGTCGAACCGACTACGTCGAATGGCGGCTCGCTGTTCGAGCCATTCGGCAGCTTCAGCTTCGACTGCAGCTGAAGCTGAGGCTGGCGTTAGCTTCAGCTGCTGTTCGAACGCCGACTGACAAGGCGTTTGGGGCCTGCGAAGCGGCCAGGCGAGGGCAGGCTATGGCCGGCCGTCAGTTGGCGCTGGCAGCGACGTCGGCGTTGCGAGTGGTTTGGTTGGTTGCTTGCTCGCCTGCTGCTCGGCAGCTAGAGCCAGAGCCAGAGCCACAGCTGAAGCAGTGGCAGTGGCAGTGGCAGCGGCGACAGCGCCAGTGGCCTCTTGTTGAATGGAAGATGGGCATAAACTAAGTTTAGTTTATTAGATGCACACGAGCAGCCGCGTTGTGAGGACGTGCGCCACAAGTTCCTGCTAAAGTTCTGCCCGGTCTACGGGAAGCGCGCGCGCAAAAATACGAGAAAGCGAAACAGATGAAAGACAACGGCAAATGTGTTTCTAGCTAGTGTTTGGTTCGAATTCCAATTGGATGTTTAGCTGCAATGGTAATGGCATTAAGTCAAGCTATTATGCATATTCCAGTTCATTATGTTGTTGTTGCTGTTGATGTTGTTGATGTTATTGTTGTAGTTGTTGTTGTCGTTGACGCTTTGATTTTGCGCGGCAAACGTCGCGCAGTCGTCGCGTTAAGCTGCGCGCGCATTCGGTCAAACGCCGGCTGCGTATAACGGACAATGGACAGCGCGTCAGCAGCGGCAGCGGCAGCGGCAGCGGCAGCAGCAGACGCAGCTCTGCCCACTAGCACTCAGTTTATTCTGCTCGCGCTATCCTTCAGCTTCCCCATCTCTCTTCATACAGCATACGCACGCTTCACACATGTGTGAACCGTTATCAGCGGCAAATTTGAGCAGTCGCCGCGCTGCCAACGTCGACGTCGACGTCGCGTCGTGTGCAGTCTGGCATGAAACAGTCGCCACATCGAACTTGGCTATTTTCATTTGTTTCAACTGACGCGAGCTTGGCGCGCGCTCTCTCTTTCTCTCTCTCTCTCTCACTCTTGCTGTTTGGCTGTAGAGCTCTCGCTCGCGCATACGCTGGCTCGCTCTCGTAGTCGTATGTGTATGTGTGTGTCCACCCCCACATACGCACACACATGCGGCCAACGGACCAACGAGTGGCAGCAAACCAAATAAACAAATCTACCGGCAGCGACGTCAGCAGCAGCAGCAGAGGCAGCAGCAGCAGCCCACCAACCCACCAACCCACCAGCCTACCACCACCAACAACAACAACACGAGCATAATAACAATAACAACAACCCACCACCACCACCACCACTACCACCACCATCACCACCGACGACGACGACACCATAGCAAAAGGGCTGTAGCTTTGACGTTGGCGTCGGCGTCGGCGTCGGCGTCCGCGTCGGTGTTGGCATCGCTTAGCCAAAATCAAATTTTCAGATTGGCATTAAAGTGCAAAACCCTAAAATAAAATTGAATTATCTGAACGTGTGCGTCCACAGTCGCTCGCAGGACATCGTCGCGTTCGGACATGCTCTCGTCGCTGCTCTGTCTCTGTCACTGGCTTTGGCTTTTCTAGGCTCTCGCATAAGCTTGGCCGCTGCCGCAGTCACAGTCGCTGCCACAGTCACAGCCATAGTCACAGCCACTGCTGTTGCTCTGCCTCTCCACACTCCACACACACACACACACACACACGTATGCTCGTTCGCTCGCTCGCTTACTCACTCACTCATACACACAGGCACACACACTCTCCAACTCAAACTGAAACTCACACGAGCAAAAGTGCGCTCTCTCACGCACTGTGTTCGTCCACTCGTCAAGCTTTCGTTCGTTTCGCTTAGCCGACACGACGACGACGACGACGACGACCGACCGACCGACCACGACCACGAAGCAGAAGTTCTCTCGCACTGCCGCCCGTTGCCCATTCAGTCAGTGTGTGCGCTGGTGTTGGTGTTGGAGTGTGTGTGTTGGTGTTGGAGTGTGTGTGTTGGTGTTGGTGTCGTCACGGCGCTTTGTTGGTTGGACAACGACAACAACTACGACAACAGAGCGACTAACGTAGCCGTAGCCGTAGCCGCAGCCGCAGCCGCAGTCACAGCCGCAGCAGAGCCAGCGAAGACGCGCTCGCCGCTTGACGCCTCGTAGTAGTCGCGTACTTCCGCCGTTACCGTTAGCACCACACATTTCTGACGAGGCTGCCACCGCCGTCGCGGTGCACGCAGCAGCAGCAGCAGCAGCAGCAAACGCCAAGCGCCAAACGGCAAACGCCAAACGCTGAACGTCGAATGCAACAATAACAGTTAGCCAGAGGACAACGACAAATAATGACGCGTGCTTAAATACGTATTCAAACAGAGTTTTTTTTTCATTTGGTCGCACATCTTTCGACACTCACCGTCTCGATCCCCGCCCGTTAGCAACTACAACTAGACCCGGCTAATACAAACACAACTACACTCGCACACACGCGCTCACACACACACACGCATACAAAGCAGCTACAATTTTTTTCAAGTGTTTTGTGCATTTTCAAAAAAAAAGAAACAAAAACAAATGTTCGATTCCAATTGGATGACCAATTGCGAATTGCCAATTGCCAATTGGATTGTGCCGCGCTAACAGCAAAGCGAACTAAGAAACAGCAACAATGTGTTGATAAAGTTGTTTAGCACAACAAAACGCCGACAAAGCATGTGGCCAAAAGGAACGCGCAAAAACAATTTCGTCAGCTGCCAAACTGCCAGCAAATACAACAGCAACATCCACATCCACAACAACAACAGCAACAGCAACAACTACAACTAAAACAAATGCTAATCAGATTTACAACAACAACAACAACTAGAGTGCATACGGTTCCTATAAGAAAGTCTAAACAGGAAGCAATAGCAGTCGAAGCAGTAGAAGAAGAAGCATAGCAGGCAGCAAAAAGTGTTTTTTCAAGTGCGAAAATTTGTTTGTTTGTTTTTTTTTAATGTTTTATCTAAAACGTAAAGTAAATAAAAATCTATGAAAATATTATGAATATATAATGAAAATAATGTCTTGAATCCAAAAACAACAAAAAAAAAAGGTGGAAAAATGACAAAAACAACGAGAAAATTTCTCAAATTAAAGCTGTGGGACCGAGTGGAGCCCATGTGAGAGGCCACAGATAAGAGATAAAAGCGAAAATCTAAACAAAATTCAGTGCATTTTTTTTCTCTCTCGAAACATAAAAGAAAAAACTGCAACAACAAAGTGCAATAAAACTAAATAGAAATCAAAAGCTAAACAAAACTAACAAAAAAAAAAATTAACTAAAAACATTTGACCAGTGTTGAGCAACAGCTCAAAGGCAAAAGAAGCAGCAAGCCAGAGGAGCAGAAGGAGTCGAAGGAGTCGAAGGAGTTGCCCGCCCAGCTGCCAGTGGGGCGAGCGCTCGAAAAGTTTTGAAACTCCCTTTGGAAATTGTAACAAAAATGAGAATTAAAATGCCTGCGGTTCGAATTGCACAAGGTAAGTGAATATTTTTGGAAAAAGGCACCAAGTGGAATTCGAGTGAAAAACAAAGAAGAGGAAGAAGAAGAGGAAAAATTGATATAGCACCTGTGGGCGCAGCATGAGACTTGCTGTGAATACCTTGCTCAGGTGCAAATGATGAGCTAATTATATGAATATATATGTATATATATATGTATATATATATATATATATATATATATATATATATATATATATATATATATATATATGTATATATATTTTGCACTTTCTATGAGTGTTTTGTAACGTTATGCACATATATGAATTTACTTTAACAGGTGAATTCGCAATCGAGTTGAGCTAAATTCTGTGAAGTTTTCGATTCAGATTTAAGATATACGAACAGCTATTTAAACATGATATGATATCATATTACATTTATCTTTATCTATATCAGGAGAAGATTTCTATTCAGTTCTGTTTAAATATACAATAAATTATTTTTGTAAAATATAAAATTTTTTAAATTAGAGTGAATGAAAACATTATTTAAATATTTGTTTATTTTCTTTCTATATATTTATTATTCGTGCCAAAAGAAAAAAGTTGCTGCTGTACGAAGACATTATTGACACACTGTGTGGTCATTTATATATATATATATTTTTATATTTAGTTTATAAAGGTCTTGAATTTTAGGTATTTATGAAAGATTTTGTTTATTCTTCATGTTTATATATTGTTTATGGGCTTTGTTATTTAACTAATTTATAGAAATATAGATATTACAAAAAATAAATTTAAAAATTTAATTTGGTCAACTTTGTCGGGATATACTAACACATGTAGAGTATGTTATATAGGTTTCTTTTTAGTTAAACTACAACAAAATATTAAGAGTTAATATTATAATAATAATAAATGAATAATTGCAAGGGAAAGGCAGAAAATGTAAAGCCATATCAGAGATATTAGAAGAACATTTATGTTCTATAAACATACCATAAAAAGTAGTTAATAAATACATACCATATATTTGATCAAATCAATCAAATTCTATGAATATTAAAACATATAGTATAGTATACTAAAGTAAACTTTAGTAAAAGTATTTTGAGGTAGAGCGAACAGAATTCCATAGGCCGATCAGTTCATAAGTGTGACCTATACCTATATATATATATACATGTATATACCTATACAATAGACAAAGTGATATATACTATAAGGGGATATAGGCCATGGCCCATATATCATTTGTCTCCGTTCCATATCCATATGTGTGCGATGGGCTTTATTTCCCAGTTATTCTTGGCCTATTTGGTTTTTTTCGTGTTATCGCAACGATATCGCACTGAAATCAGAGTTCCTCTGTTTTGGGTGTGTATTGCCATGATTTTTCAGATTTGTTTTCGCGATTTATATTTTTTGTTTTTTTTTTTTCGTTTTTATTTTTGTTTTTGGGTTTTTGCTTTGCGTTGGTGGTTGTAAAGTTAACGGTTCTTTTTGGCCAGGGCGCGACGTTGGCCGCAATTTAGTTGCTTTATTGCTGCTTATTGTTATTGTTATTATTATTATTATTATTTACGTTATTTGGCGGCGGGTCAACAACAGCAACAGCAACAACAACAACAATCAACATGACAAATAATTTGGTTTTGTATCTGTATCTGTGTATCTGTATCTGGTCACGGCTAGTTCAAAGCAAAATCAAAGCCGTATAGCCATAAACTCCAACACACACACACACACACACACACACACGTATATATATATTTCCGTATCAGGCTGGTCATAAAAGATGACTGGCTTTTAGTTTTGGCAGAGATTCTTTATATGTTATATATATGTGCGTGCCTCTCCCACGCCCGTCTCTTGCACCTTTCTTGTTATCTAGCTGTTATCTAGATAACACATTGCCGTCCAGCCCTGAACTGCCCAATGACGCACGGTTGCCACGTTTCGCGCTGCTGCCCATTTATCAGAGCCATCCAGAGCTATCAGAGCTATCAGAGCTGCTGCTGCTGCCGCTGCCCTGTGCACCACCTGAGACGCAGCACTACACCAACCCCTACTTCTACACCTACCGCCACCCACTTGTGCCTCACCTGCCAACCTTCCTGAAATGTCGTCAAACAGTTTTAATTGCTCGCAAAGTTGTTTGCCTTGTTATTGTTGTCGTTGTGCCTCTCATTCAGCTCGTTGCGATATTTTTTGGTTTATTTGTGTTACAAATCAAAAGAAACAATCACTGGAGTCGGTGCCGAGTGGGTGGCTTGGGTGGCTTGGGTGGCTTGCGTGGCTCGCTACCCAGTTCAATGCGATAAGAAGCAAATTGTGGACCCAACGACTAATTACCAACGATCGCTTACGCCGTGGACCCGCTTTCAGTTTCTTCTTTCATTTTGATGTTGTTGCTTTTGGGTCTAGCTTGTTATCGATATTGATGTTACGCCCAAAATTGCTGTTGTCAGTGGCTATACACCTACGCCTCGTCTGCTTTGCCCCCTGTCCCTGCCCCTGCCCCTTCCCCTGCCCATTCATAATTAATTGTTACAATTTCATCAATTTTCCCTCACATTTTCGACAATTTTCGAAATCTTTTCGATCTTCGCCTTTACAAGATTTCGTCACGAGTCGCATCGACGCTCTTATCAGACGCTAATGAGTATTTCTACGTCTTCTTCTGGAGAAAAACAAGTCACATTGCCAAATGCAATCAACAATGTTAAACGAGAGCTGAGAGTTGTGGGAAGTAAGGAACTGTTATGGCTAATGGAGTGGGATATGAGGGGTAGCTAATGAAAGTTAAAATTTAGATATTCGATTGTCGGGAGGAACTCTTTTCTGGAACATCTATGATAGATTGTCAAATATGAGAATTAAGGTGAGAAAAACATTAAGTTTTTTTATTCTCATACAATTATTATAAATCCAAAAATTGTCTTCTATATAGAGTTGCCTGTCTATAAAACTCGGAAGAATATTGTAGTCGGGCGCTAACCCCTACGTAATACTCATTCACTGTCTAAAGCGTGAATGAGGGTATAATATAATTATCAGATTTCTTTCTTGGGCATTATCTTTATTATACGTTTTCTCAACATGAAAAATGTTCTTTATGCAGTATTTAAGTCAATATCTATTTCTTAAGCTTAAATCTAAATCAGCAGAACTTAGTATAAAAGTATAAAAATAAGCTTGCTCTAAGATTTTTGACGCTAAAATAATCTTCAGTTTTGGGATGGAATATTTAAAAACCCTAATATAGTAGATCTTGTTTAATTTAGAATTCCCATCCCTTTACTAAAAATTCAAAAAGCTCTGTCGACACATTCAAAAAGCTGTGTATGACACAGGTCGAACTCCTCATGAAATATGATATATACATGATATACGTGATTTATAATGTATATGATATAGATCATATATGATATATGTATATATAATATATGTGATATATATATGTTATATATATGATATGATATATATATATATATGACATATGAGCTATATACCAATATCTTCATAGATAGACCGGTCTACTTTCCAAGCTGTCCTATTTGAGAGAGAGAGAGAGAGAGAGAGAGAACGTTCCGCAAAGTATTTTGGGTAAGGCGAAAAGTTGAATTTGAATCAAATTGTTGTTTGTCCTGGCCAACGTCCTCGCCTTGTTCGCTCGTGTTTGGCTTTTTGGCAAACCCCTTTGAAGTCCACGCGTCCGTTTCGCTTGACTACGGTCAATGGCTAATCGAGCGGGACACGCGGTCCGAGCAGCTGGCCTCGAATCAGTTGAATCGATAGCTAGGCTGGACGCACGAGTCCTTCGTTCCATGCCGGCACCTGCTGTGGCCCAGCTATCGCTACCGCTACCACTTTCCCTCCCGCTCCCTCTCCCTCTCCCTTTCCTTCTCCGTGTCACTATTTTCGCTGCTGGTTTTAATTTGATTATCGACCAAACAGTGTCCATTAAATGAGCGACCGACCGCGGCCGTCGCCGTCCGCTTGGCATTGTTATCCAGCTCCTGTGGCAAGAGCGCCATGGCAACGTCGCTGCCCGGCTCCCCTTCTCGCAATTGTTATAACAAATAACAGCAGAGCAGCAGCTCCCCTTCCCATGCCAACGATCCGATTCGCCTGTGTCGTCATGTGTATGTCAAACTTTTGTCCAGCTGCTTTTGCTTAAACGGCACTTGGCTAGAGCTTGCCGGTTGCATGGGAGCCTGCAGGACATCTGTGGCGGGCGACCCCTTACCGTCCTACCGTCCTACCCCCCTCCCCCAGCTGCCCCTCCTCCCTCAGCTCTCCACACAACAGCAAATTGCAGGCGCTGCGGGTGTGTGTGTGCTGATATGCTCGTCATGCAGTCAAAGACTCTGCCAGCAGCTCCTGCCACTGGCAGCATAATCAGCCACAACAGCGCGCAGCAAGTTGCTTCCGCTGCAACAGCCGAAGCCCCCGCCCGAAATTCCCCAATGCCTCCGAGCTGCCAAGCCGCCAAGCCGCCGCCTTCTGTCCCGCTTCTTCGACAATTGTGAGCCAGCCGCCGCACTAGGTGCATCCGTGTCCGTTTTTTATTCGACACTCGGGACCAGCGGGCGGTCGCAGCCAGTCGGCCGGCCAACCCAGACGCCAACAACAATATCAACAACAACAACAACAACAACATCAGCAGCAGCAGCAGCAGCATCAACATCAACAACAACACTAGCTGCTGTCGACTCTTTTCGTATTTGGCTCGACTCGGATGCGACTTCACATTCACAGCGAGTCAGATTCACATTCACATTCACATTCACATTCAGAGATTCCGGCCAGGCGCATGAATTGTTTTGCACTTTCTTTTGTTTTAAATACGTTTTTGCCTATTGTTTTCCACACACACACGCTCTCTCCTTCTCTCTCTCTCTCTTTTTTCTCTCAATTCAGTTTTCAAGTTTTCGTCCAAAAATAAAAACAAGCGAAACAAAAAAGTGAGCCAAACAAAGCGCAGTTTGAAATAAATAATATATGTATATGAATATATATACGTCTAAAAAAACCCTTACCCAAAATACTCACACACACACTCACACTCTCTCTAGTCTATCCAAAATAAATATATGATATATATATATACAAATATATATATATATATATATATTTATAGAATGCATATGCAAGCGAACTGTTTCACAAAAGCACATAAATCAAAGCTGTGCAACAGCTGCCAAATCATCAAAGGTCGTTATCGATCCATAAATCGATAAATCGTTAATCGTTAATGGTCGAAAAGGCCAATAAAGTTTATAAAATATAGAATAAGATCGAAGTCTTATACACGTACAACAATTTAGTCACAGTTTAAGGTGCTGACACTTCATATAATTTTGCTCAAAACTTTGGAACTGATTCGCCAAGTGGCTCTAGAAACATAATTTTTAGATTGATTTGTTTGCAAATGCAGATTTTATTTACTATATTTTTATATTTAATTATTTTTATATCATTCTTTGTATTTATTTTTGGTTAAAAAAAACTGGTTTAAAGCCTTGTAAACTATTGTTTTCTAATGCATTTCCATAATTCCATTTGTAGTTAAGGGCACTGATTCAGTTCTTTATTTTAAAATGTAAATTTATTGCTCAAAGATTGGCTAACAGCTTTGCTATATTTGTTGTTAATATAATAATATAGCTGAAATATTTATATATCAAATAACTGATTCAAAACTTTGTTAGCAATTGCCGATTTAGTAAATCTAGAATTCCTTGTTGCTCCAAAAATTAGTTCCAAATTATAACCATCGATATAAATTTCATTTTCGTATGTGAACCTATGCTATGTTCATTTATTTTTCATACTCTACTCTACATACCGGTTTACAAAGTAGATCATTGATATTTATTTTTTTTATAAAGAGTGAAAAAACTATTAAATAAGCTCAAAACATTATTGCCTTTATCAGATATATATAAAACTATTTCTTATTACTGTATCCTTTCTGGTTCACATAATTAATAAAATGGAACTAGTCTTACCTGAGTTAGCCAAAAAAGTCAAAAGTGACCAGATCTAGTTCCACTTAGTTTTCAACTTTTAGTTGTTTTGCTTACATTTCATTTAATGCTTATAATATGACTTGGAACTAGTTCAAGTTCCGTCAACAGCCTTGACTGATGTCCAGCGAACGCGTCGTATACGCAATGTCCAAGCAGCTGTGCTTTTGTTTTGGCTGACCAGCTGCTGTTGCTGCTGTTTCTGCTGCTGCCTAAGCGAAAGCGAAAATAAGAGAACAGAAAAGTAAGGAAGGAAGGCAAAGGAGAAGAGCAAAGAGAAAGCAGCAAATGAAAAGGAAACTGCGAGGCGGGCAGAAGCAGACTTAATGAATCTTTTGCTGCGTTTGTTTTGACGCGCATATTTTTATGGCGGCGACAACGCCAGCGTCGACGCCGACGCCGACGCCGACAGCAGCGCCACTTCGCACTTTGGCAAACTTTTCACTTTCAATGACGGCTGCAGCAGCCCATCCGAACCACCCCACCACCCACCACCCACTTGCTGCTTTGCTTGGCACCTTTTGCTGGAGGCGTAGGTTGTTGGAGCTAGGGTCTGGGTGCGGGGGTTGGTGGATGGGGAATGGGGAATGGGGGAGTGTCGTGAAATTTGCGTAGCAAAACAAACCGCAAAATGTGTTTCACACTTTATTTACTGGAGATGCCGCCAAAGAAAAAAAAAAGGAAACAGAATTGAAAAAAAAGAAAGGAAAAACTGAAAAAGAAGAAAGAGGAAATATGATGAAGAAGAAGAAAAGTCGGCCTTGCTGCGTTGCCTATCTGAGGTGCAGGCCCCGCGCGTTTGCCCCGCGCGTTTGCCCCGCGCACAGCGCACGCGCCTCGCACACCTTTCGGCTTTTGTTGCTGCTGGCGAGCATCCTGTGGCAGGCGCCGCCAACACGTGCCACAAGTTGCAACTTGAGCCTAGCTGCGACAGCCGCTGCTTCCGGCCAGGAAATGCGCCCAAAAAAATGCCAAAAATTATAGTTTTTTTTTGCTTCTCTCTCGCCGTTTTGTCAATTGCGCATAAATTAGAGCCTAGCTAGGGTCTAGCCCTCGCCTCTCCTCTCGACTCTCCTCTCGGCTCTCCTCTCGCTTGCCAGCCAGCAAGCCAGTCAGCCTGATTAGTTCCAGGGCCAGCGTCGGAGTCAGGGCCAAGAGTCATTCATTAAACGGGCCCGCAACGGGCTTGGCTCTGCCGCCCACGCAATGTCAAAATGTGGAGAGCAGCAAAGGCCCCACCAATATACAGCACACGCTACATGCCCCCATCCACGGCCATGCCCCTGCATGGCTAGCGCCCGCTAGTCTCCGCTGTCCCTCCTTGGGCAACATCTTCTGGGTTTGGTTTTCGGTTTTCGCTTGGCTTTTTGTCTACCTTTTTAATTGAGCTGCGCGCAATTATTATTTGCTGTCCGTCCGTGCGTCCGCCTGTCCGCCTGTCCGCCTGTCCGCCTGTCCGCTTGTCCGCCTGTCCGGCAGTCGATTCGTTCATTCATTCACTCGTGCGCGCGCTCGTTCATTCATTATATATATAAAAATAGCGCAGATTGAAAACTGAAGCCCACGCGCTGCGCCGCACCCAGCTTCAAAGTTGAAACTGGAACTTGAATTGGAGCTGCGTCTCGGACGGTCAAGGTGTGCGTGTGTATATATATGTGTGTGTGTGTGTGCGTGTGTGTGTGTGGACGCTGCAGCTGTCAAGCCATGGGGTGGGGTATGCCCCTCTATAAAATGGCCATCTCACTCGCTCGCTCTGCTTCTCTCTCTGTCTCTGTTCATGTGGGTGTCAACGCAGCAGATGAATTCAATAAAAGCTTCACAGCCAATAAGCAGTTCTTCCACACGCTAACAAAGGGTATATGTGTTTTCAGAGGCAAACTGTGACATCTGTATTTGAAACGGAACATATATTTGTCGAATTACTGTATAAGGATATATCTTAGACAGATCGCATGGCTATATAGCATAGCTCTCATTGGCATTCACAGAGTGCTTAGAGGGTATTCAATCGACGTCTTGCTGCAGTCGACTTCTTGGCTTGACGACGCGTGCTGCAATCTCGGAAGATTTGCTCGTAGGTGTGGGTGCGGCTACAGCCCAGCCCCGGCTCGACGGCTCGATGGCTCGATGGCTGGATGGATGGATGGATGGATAGATGGATGGCTCCACTTGGCTCGAGTTGGCTCGAGTTGGCTTGGGTTGGCTCGCTGCTTTTTTTCTGGGTTGGTTGCTTAGCTGGCATAATTTAATTCAATGATTACTGATTTTAAATGAAACGAAGACGTCGCATGACGTTGCCAATGCCCCAACAGCAACAACAACAACAACAACAACTGACAACAAGGCGACGCGTGCGTCCGCAGCTCAAATAAATAAATCAATCATGCCACTCTCTCGTGCTGCAGGCGAACAACAACAACAATTGTGTTGGAGACCTACCTCGAAACTCCCAGTGTGTTTGTGTGTATGTGTGTGTGTGTGTGTGTGTGTGTGTGTGTGTGTGTGTATGTGTGTGCGTGGCACACCCCATTTCCGCTTGCCTGAGCGATTAATATCGAAAGATGGCACCAGAAAACGCGCTCAACTCATATTGCCTCCCACCCCCTCATCATCATCATCATCAGCATCAGCATCAGCATCATTATTGGCAACATTGTCATTATCATTATTATCATTAAACTGCCTTTGTCACCGCACACCTTAACTGGAGCGCCGTTGGTCCAGATGCATTCCACACTGATTGCAGTGCAATGCATATTAAGAATGAACACACAATGAATACTTTTGACAGCGAGTGGATATCCACACCCACTTTCCTTAAAGATATTCACTCAGTGCATCGAGCCATAGAAGCATGTATTTTAATAAAAGTGAGACAGGCAAATGAAACAAGTTTGAATGTAAACGAATGAAAACGAATTGAACTTATTCAGCAAAATAAAGAAAATCTTTTGATAAGAGCTTCCCGATATAGTTTGTGTGTATTCAAATGCAATAAACGAATGTTTGAATGCTAGAAAGTCTTCTCAATTGGTATTTAAATGCATGTTAGTATATTCAAATTAATGAAAATGAGTGCTTTGATGAATGTGTGCTTATTCAAATGCTCTCAATGAGAGATTAAATGACAGTGGGTATATTCATATGTATTAAAATATATTCGAATACATGTGAGTATATTCAAAAAATTGAGAATGCGTCTTTGTAAAATACGTAAAATTGCTCTCAATGAGTGTTGCAATAACGAATGTATTCAAATGTATTCAAGCCATTGAGTTTTTTTTTTTTATGTTAGTGAGTGATTCATATACATTAAATACCTGTAAGCACACTTGAGCGGTTTCAAATGTTCACAATATGTGTTTGAATATATGTAAGTGTAGTTATATGCTGTCATGAATGTTTATAAATACTTTTATAAAAGAGATTATGAGACTTTACCAGCTTGAACTAAGTATTTTATGCAAATCATCTACTTATCATGAAAGTTTCAATGATAAGATATCGTATGTATTTATATATATATATATATATATATATATATATATATATATATATATATATATATTTATACGAATTGTATTAATTAATTAACAACAGTTAAATGGCTACCTTTATGATCGAATTTAAGTTAATTCATGCAATTGTTTACTATAAGAACTTGACTCACGGCTCTTTTACCATAACGTTGCCTTTGTTCAATATGTAGCTAACTTCACTGTACCACATACAGTGTAGGTTTTATTACTGTTTCTCTTGGCTTTCCCTCTGTCAACTGCTCGAATTGCTCGCTTGCCCCAAATGCAAACACACACACACACACACACACACACACATGCAAACACACTGATTGAGCCCCCTTCCTTTCCTGATGCTCCTTCGCTCTTCTTCCGCCCCCCTTCCTTCTCCCTTCCTCCTTTTTTTATACGCTTTCTGCTCATTTGTGGGCTCCCCCTTTGCAAACGCATTCAGATTTGAATGGGCACGCGCGACTTATAAATCGCTTGCTCGCCATTCGCTATGCTTGCTTCACATGTGTCCCACACACACACACACACACACACACACATGCAGACTCCCCAACTGTGTGTGTGTGTGTGTTCAGTCTCCAAGACGCGCTCTGATCTTTGTCAACGACGAAGCCCGCTTTTTGTTGTTGTTGTCGTCTTCTTATTGTTATTCGCATTGTTGTTGCTGTTGCTGTTGCTGTTGCTGTTGCTGTTGCTGTTGCTGTTGCCGTTGTTGACGCCTCCCCTTTTATATATTCATTCATTTTTTTTTTTCTTTCGCATTTTGTTTTGTTTCGCTTTATGTTTTCGTTTCCAGTTACAATTCAACTGATAACTTATTTACTTTGGGTTGGGGCTTTGGCTTTGGCCGTTCGCCGTGTCGCCGTCGCTTCGTTTGCCGTTGGCTGCTTGGCCGTGGCCCAGCCCCAGCTAGCTGGCTGGCTGGTTGGCTGCCTCAGCGAGTGAGTGAGCCAGAGTGTAAGCGAGAGCGAGAGAGAGAGAGAGAGAGAGAGAGAGAGAGCATCAGCACGAGAGCGAACCGAACCGAACGGGCTGAGCTGTGGCCAGCGTATTGAATGAATATCAGCAGTCGGGAGCCAGCGCACTTAGCAGGTTTTTGGCTGGCCAAAGAGAGCGTACAGAGAAGCAGAGCGAGAGTGGAAGAGCGAGCGAGAGAGAGAGAGAGCGGCAGCGGGTGAGTAAGCTTATCTGCAGCCGTGTTACGGTTTGTTATTGCCTGCCAGCGCTGGGGCTTCACACCTGTCTGTCGACGACGTTGTCGATCGCGCGGCCTCCGCACGAACCATTCAATCTGCCCAGCCTCGATACATACGGTGTATGTGTGTGTGCTTGTGTGTGTGTGTGTGTGTGTGTGTGTGTGTGTGTGTGCTTAGTTGGCTTTTTGATTGGCCAGACCTTGATATCTCTGACTGTACATAGGCCGAGGCCGGGCCGGGCCAAGCCCAAAGCTGCGTCCAAAACAGAAACAACAGCCAGCCAACGGCTGGCGTGCGTTGCTCACCGACGTCTCTGGGCTCGGCATCATAATCATCATTGTTATGGTCATTACGATCATTATGTTCATGATCAGCACCAGCACCAGCACCAGCACCAGCAGCAGCAGCAGCAGCATCGCTTGTCGACTCAAAACTGGGCCTGGCATTTGCGACTGCGCAGCATGCCCACATTTGCATTTGACAACACACACACACACACACACATACATACACACCTCTCTCTCTCTATATATATATGTACATAGGTATATAGCGCTGCTCCGATTTATATGCCACATCAATTGTCCGCCATTTTGTGCCCGCGACTCGCTTGGAGAAAGAGTCAAAAGATTTTCTTTTTGCCCATTTTAGGTTATTTTTATTTTTTTGCTTGGGCAGTTTCAAGTTGCCGCTGAGCGGGCACAGCTTGAGCTGCGACATTTATTGGCCGGCGACTCGAAGTCTGGAAGGGGTTCGAGATTCGGGTCCAGCTAGAATGAAGCCATAACAAAAACATTGTCAAGCACTTTTAGGGGTAGTCCAGCAGCAAGTCAGTGCTCAACAAAAATCTATAGAGAGAGATTGCTTGAACATAACTTAAAGCCAAATTCAATGAATATCTATTTTTACTGTATATATCCTAGAAGTCAAAGCAGAGATTTGGAATCTGAAAAATTAATGTAAAACTTTCGTATGTAGACTATTTGATTAAGTAAACTTTAAGTTAGATATTAAAAAATCATATGAACATTAAAAGAAATGCTTAAGAATATTAATGAGAAGAAAATCAACGCCTAAAATAGATAGAACACAGTGAGATGTAGAATCTGGGAGAAACAAAGTTAGAGAGAGATAATTTAAAGGAGACAGAGAAAGAGTAAAAAATAGAGTATAGGTAGAGATAAATTAAAAAACGAGATGAAGAGAGAGGGAGAAAAGTTAAAAGATAAAGAGAAAGAGAGATAAGATAAGTACATAAAGAGTGCGAAAAAATTGAGAAACACAGAGCGAGAGAAATAAAAAGAGATACTGTTGGAACAGCTATAGAGAAAAGACAGAGAAAAAGTAATTAAGCCAAGTGAGAATGAGCGATTAGAGATAAATATCAGCAATAGAGACTGAAAAGCTAGAGATAGAGCATAAATATAGAGGATTGAATTGAATTAAGAATTCAGACCAAAGAAGAAATTGAAAAAGTAAGTAAAGTAATCACAATAGAGAAACAAAAAAATATTTCTAAAAAAATATGATGATGAACTAGTTCCATACTATTTAAATGATAAGTTATTTAAATTATAATTCGGATATCCGCATATCTAACTCCCCACTCTCAGCTCCGCTAATAGCTATAATAGATAGTTAATAGACGTTATGGATCTCATTTCTAGCTCTCAATGCTTTGGTACACATTGCCCCAATTCCCATTCACAGTTGCTGTTGCTGCTGTTGCTTGTAGCCTTTTTGAATACACTCGCAATGTATTCACAGTTCGCCGGGCTTCGCATTGTGCCCTGTGAATGCATGTTGAATGGCTTCGCTTCGCCCGGGCTTGGGACTTGAAGCTTGCCAAGTTCTGGCCAAAAGTCTTGCCACACACAAAAAAAAAAAAAAAGAAAGAGTAGTAGAAGAAGAAGAAGGCGTTAAGGCTGTGGACGAGGTATCCTGTGGGCTTTGCTGGCCGTGCGCCAAAGGTTTAAAGTTAAGGCAAAGAGTGCAAAGGCCTTGGTGTGCTGGAAAATTACCGTTGGCTACTTGAGCCCACCTTGCCACCACGTGTGGCAAGCAAGCAAGCAAATAAACGCAGTTGCAAGCACATCCAGCTCGTATGCGTGTGTCAATCTAAGCGCGTGCGTGTGTGAGTGTGTGTGTGTGTGTGTGTGTGTGTGTGTGTGTGTGTGTGTGTGTGTGTGTGTGTGTGTGTGTGTAAGTGCGAGTGTGTGGCATATGTTAAAGGGATTTTATGCATCAACTGGCAGAGACATTGCCACACGCAGTTGCAGGAGCATGGGACAGGATCCTTTTGGAGCCCGGGCCAAGTCACTTTGCATCATCATTTAGCGCAGGCGAGCGAGCAGCTAAAGCGTCGCCATTGTTGGGCACAAGTTGCGCATAATTGAAACATAAAACGCTTGGACACCAATTCACAAAAGCCAACGACAAGGCAGCAGCTGTGCGCCAGCCAAGGGCCGAGGGGCCGAGGGGCAACTGGGGCAGTCGAGGGGCAACTGCGACTCGCTGGGACTCGCTGTGCATTGTGCGAGGCCAAAAGAAAAGAGACAATTGCGTGTAAGAAATATGCAAGCTGTATGTGTGTGAGAGAGTGTATCTGTGTGTGTGTGCATGTATGTGTGTGTGTATGTGTCTGTCTGTCTGATTTATGTTGCTGCTGTTGTTTCTGTTGCTGTGTGTTTGGGTTGCTGTTGAACGATTTGTTGTAAATTGAAGAGTGCCAAACCGCATATTTGAATATGCCAGCTGTGTGTACGTGTATGTGTATGCTTGTATGTGTGTGTGTGTGTGACTGGGTGTGTGCTTTGGCTGTGACTTGCACTGTCACAAGCTCTTGGCATTTGCTAATAAGCAACAATGTCCCAGCCGCAACTACAAATCGAGCGAGACACAATAAAAATTCAAATCCAATTATGAGGCTAATATACAAACATATATCACACATAAAGCTCAATTAATTTACAGTTAAAGCTTAAATCTCTTTCTTTTTTTTGTGCTAAATGTGATATTATTTATTTCTCATTGGAATCTTGCTATAATAATAAAAGCATCAATATAAAAGTAAGTCTTTGAGCTGATGAATTTTTTTTTATCATAGAGCAAAAGTTCAATTGAACTAGTTATTCAAATTGATTAAGCTCAGTTAAAAATGATTAAATATGTATAATTGATTCCTCTTGTAATTAGAATTACAAAAAATGCTGAGCATAAGTTCAATTGAACTAGTGGTTCAAAAGAACTAGTTCAGCTGAAAATGCTCGGTGTCGTAATTGAACTCAAATGCTTCAATCCTTTTGTAATTCCAATTATAAATACATATATTGAACAAGAGTTCAGTTGAACTTGTTACTTGTAAGAACTAGCTCGGTGAAAAATGCTCAATTATGTAATAGCTCTAGATTGCATTTGTATTGGTATCTTTTTGTAATTTAAATCATATTGACCATAAGTGCAATTGAATTAGTTATTCAGAAGAACTAGTAAAAAAAAAGGAGCTAGTTCCCTATACAAAGCTTGCCTTTAAAGTTTCTTTCTATTGAACAGTTCTAACTTAGATCACACAAGTTTTAATTCGAATAATACGAGTAGTGCTCCTGAACTACCAAATAGTAAGTATCGTTCATGAGCTAGTGAATAAACAGATCAAGCTCATAACTGAATCTATTGCAGTCATATTGGAACTGCGATTTCGACTCTATCATAGGCTCTATTCCCATACCTTCTATAACACAAGTTGTAATAGATTTTATAGGTATTCAGCTTAAGTTCAATAAAATATTTGTGGAACTACACAAAATATTCTATTTGTTTCAGTTGTCGAATTCCTTCTGTAAGCTTTACAGCTGAAATGCTGTGTAACTCTTTGTATTTCCTGAATTTGTCGTGCTTGCTTGGGCCACACTTAAACAGCATAAAACTGGACAGGCCCACCTCCTGCTCCTGCTCCTGCTGCTGCTCCTGCTGCTGCTCCTGCTTCTACTCCTGCTCTGACAGCCAAGTCCAATGCCCGAAAATTATTTGCGCCCATAAACTTCGCCCGCTTTTCAATTATTTCAACTTGTGCATTTTATTTGGTGCCTTTTTCGCCTGCGGTTAAAGGCGGCAACAGCCACCGAGCAGGCAACCAGGCAACCGGGCAGCCAGCTCACCCACCCACACATGGGCCACAATGACCAACGTGGACTCCCATTGCGGATGCCGGCTGGAGCATTCGGAGTATGCGTCAGCATTTTCGGGCTGCAGATGCAATGCGCTTCTCTTGACCTCCAGTTAAACCGCCGAAAAAAGGAAGCAGACGCGAAAACAAAAACGAGCGAACAAACAGTCAGACAGATGTTTGCTACAGACAGACAGACATAAAGTGTGAGAGAGTCAGGCAGATAGAGAGAGAGAGAGAGAGAGAGAGAGAGAGAATCTACCGGCAGGGTATGCACATGTACGACCGACCCTTGCAGTGGAGCATTGGAAGCCCGGCTGCAGCATCTTTCGCTACTTTCATTTGTTCACAATTTGCGTCCTGCCCTGCGGTCGAGGCTGCTGCGGTTAAGTTCTCCAAATTGCAGTCAGAGACGACGACAACAGGAGACACACATATATATATATTCATATATATATATAAATATATATGTATATACATGTGTCTGTTTGGATTCCGCCAGTTTGCTTCGCAGTTGAAACAGTTTTTAGCCAAGGTCCATTTCGGTGCGAGCATAACTTGAAGCTAAGACCCTAGAACGATCTGTGGGATGTGTGGATTGTCTGCCATTGGCATTGGCTGCAGCCAGGAATCACTCAGCCGCAGCCGCATAAAGTTCACATTGCAAAACAGTTGCCAGCACACAGACTGAACGATGGAGACAGAGAGAGAGAGAGAGAGAGAGAGAGAGAGACAGAGAGAGAGAGGGAAAGAGAATGAGAGAAAGGCAAAGAAAGCAAATAGAATCGACAGGACTTCAACTTTTTATTGTGAACCCGAGGCGAAAAAAGCTAGCGACCGTTGCATGTGTATCTTTGAGTGTGTGTGTGTGTGAGTGTATGTGTGTGTGGATAGCTCGTACGTGTACTATCAACGTCATCGGCCACATTTGACTCTACCCATGCCCCAGACTCTGATTGACCCCAGCTCTAGCTCCATCTCCTTCTCCATCTCCTTCTCCAGCTCCATCTCCGTCTTCGACTTCGACTTCGACTCGGCGCCGGCAACGTCATCGTCGTCAACGTTTAAGTGCCGCATCCGGGCAGAGGGAGATAGCACATGAGCGCTCTGCCACAGCTCCAAGAAGCCCCAACACACACACATACACACACTCACACACTCGCAGTCAGAGCCGACTTTGGGGCGCTATTGATTTTAGCAGCGATGCGTCGTTGAGTTGGGTGCAAAATGTGCCTCTTGTGTGTGTGTGTGTGTGTGAGTATGTGTGTGTATTATTTGGGGTTGGACTGAATGTGAATTTAGGATGCTGTCATGGACTTGGACCATTGGACAAATGGGCGTGTGCTGTGGTCAGTCGACGTATGCGTGATATTTTCACAATTCGCCTTGTCCAGCATCAGACTCCGCCCATCGGCTCAGCATTTTGAGCAGGAATTTCGAGTATAGCCAGCTAAGAAGATGAAGCTTAAGGCCACAGCATAAATGGAAACCGTAAACAGTTCTTGTTACGAGCTCTTAACAAATATTTATATTCATTTATTGCATTCGTCACTTGATGAGTAATAATATCTAAAGATAATGCTGCTTATCAAAAACGTTTATTTGCTAACATTTCTCTGGGGTTTTGTCCGGGTTTTTTCTGCTTTTATTTCTATGATAAGTAATTATGGCATAGCTTCTCTATTAAATGTTTAATGGAATGCTTTAGATTTTACTAATAATTATTATCGTTAATTGGGCTATTGATATTTTTTAATTCCCAGAGATTATATTGGTCCAAAGGAGCCTAGGCCCCTCTACAGTTGATTCGCTTTCTCTAATCAATCGTGATGGTAATTGTTGTCAGCCAAAACGATGCGAGACGGTCTCAATGCAATGCCACAAAGTATTGCTCGACCACATTTGTAGCTATAAATAATAAAGAATCCAGTGCAGGTCTAATATCCAGCAGCTTCCAGCTTCCAGCATCCAGCATCCGTCACCTGTGCTGCGACGAAGCCATTTAATTTCCAGTTGTTGTCCCATTGGCAGCTAGCAGAAGATTGGTTGTTCCTTCAGCTAATAGCCAAGCCATAAAACGATAGGAGGCAAACGGACCAAAGCGACAAACTCGTATCATATGGCCCAAAGTGTAACTGAAGCTCAGCCACGGGCCACGGGCCAAGGGCCACGGGACAAACACTGAGTTATTGCTGCGACAGATACAATTACGAGCGATTGCCCCGAAAGCCCTGCGGTCAATGAATGAATGAATACCGAAATGAATGAATGAATGAGTAAGTGAGTAAGTGAGTGAATGAGTGAGTGAGTGAGTGAGTGAGTGAGTGAGTGAGTGAGTCAGTGTGAATGGTTGGCGAGGAGTCGAAAGAGTCGAGTCGAGACGAGAGACCAGCAGCTTTCTCACCTTTGTCGCAAATCGGAAGCGATGCCAATCGCGATTTGTTATCGTCTTTGCCCAGTTGCAGTTGCAGTTGCAGTTGCAGTTGCAATTGCAGTTGGCAGCCTGAAAGATTGCAGACTCGAGAAACCATATCCGACTTGGGCAATAGGATCATCGAACTCTTTGCGGTGGGGATATTGTTTTTGCTGTTGCTGTTGCTGTTGTTTGGGTTTGGTGTTGATGCATTGTCTGCACATCGCTCTGGCTTATTGCGGTTAACCGAAAGCTGTCTATAAATTATTAAAATTGTCTCATTATTCATATAGAATACAATAGATTTCATTTACGTTTCATTTTATTGCAACAAGAACAGCAAACAGGCTGAAGAAGAACCACAGCTCGAACTAACACCACAGAATAACCGGTCACAGATCACAGATCGTTCAATTGCCTTTGTTTGTTTGTTGGTTTGTTGGTTTGTTTGGCTATATCTGTCTCTGGCTCTATCGCTGTCTCTGTCGCTGTCTCTCTGTGTCTCTTGGCCAAGTTGGCTTTTCTGGCCAGGCTTAGGTCACCCGACATTGGCGACCAGTGTGCGATGCGTGGGAGAATTTTAATGAAACCACAGACAAAACAGAAAGACAGCCAGGCAGTCAAGCAGTCAAGCAGTCGAGCAGTCGAGCAGTTAGAGAGTCAGAGAGCCAGACTCACACACCTAACTGAAATCTCAGTGGACCCAACCCAAATGCCAGAACTTGTTGTGCTAAATATGACAGTCGAGTGGCCTTTAATGCATATTTATGGATTTGCAATAGACCAAACCTATAATTTAATAATAATTTGCGCATTTTTCTTTTTCATTGCAGGTGAGTTGTTCAGATGAGTTTCCTATGGATGCAGACGGAACTTCCTGTTCGAATGCTTGGTAAAGTAGATGCCGTTGCTTATGATTTTCTTGAACTTAAGTGAAATATTTGACTGTGTGAATGTTGTCTTATTAGATTAGATTCTAGTATACTCTGGCTATACATTAATATCAAAAAATGTCATTAAAGAGACTTCAGTCTAGGCGAGGTTATGGAAAGCTTCACGGATGCACTGAGACATATATCAGCTCTATTTGTGAGTTCAATTCTTGACTTGATTCGTGTTTGGCCACAAGTAGTGCGCGATGAATACTTCCTCATTACTAGAAAAGGCAAACCACAAGCCAGGCCTAGTCGTCGCCGATGATCCCAACGAATTTCCCAGCGATTTTCTGCAGCTTCTGCTGCTGCTCTACAAGCGTCGTGAACATTGCTCTGATTTCCCATACAGTGCTCGAGCTGTGTCTAGACTAGCGAAGGAGAAGCTGGTGCGGATGGAGGAGCCCTGACTTGACTGGGCTTGGGGTCGGTCACATGGCCGCCAGTCGCTGGCATTTCAATCAGATGGCTGGCTGTGTTGGCTGGGCCGGCTGCAACAAGTTAAGTACATGGCCCATAACATGGCCAACGCGTGTAATCGCAACTTGTTGGATGTTGGCCTTTTAATTATGCCAGCAGCATATTCAAAGGCCCTCTCGGTCAAATCCTTAGAGCCGAGCGAGCGAGTGAGCGAGCGAGCAAGCTCGTTAGCCGCCTGCCCAAATGCCTGCAGAGCATGGCCGGCATGTTTGATACTACCCAAATGCCCCCATCATTCCATCTCTCTCTCCCTCTCTCTTTATCTCTCTCTCTCGCTCTTTTACTCTCCCTTGCTCTCGCGATGACATCTCAATAGTTGCGGCTTTGGCCTAGCATGTCAAACCTCTGAGGGCGCATTGTCAATGTCCGAGCATGGCTTGTCAATTGCTTGGGAACGGGACTGCGATAGCGACGCAAAAATTTTCATTTCATGTACAATGTGGCACTGACTGACGGACTTGCAACAAGCATTTGATGCAACGTCGCTTAATTAGCATCACGTGGGCCAGACTCGCAGAGACGAAACGTAACATTTGCCTAATTAGTAACCTTGACTGCCGCCTGACTGATGGATGGATGGATGGATGGATGGATGGTTGGTTGGTTGGTTGACTGGATGGCTGGTTGGTTAGTCGGTCGACTACTGGTCTGTTGAATGTTAAATGGCATTTAACGGGCTGCCAAAGTGAACTCTTTGTTAAGAGCCCGCTTAGCCGCTGTCTGACTAACTGAATGGACCATTCTGCTCCTGTGTGCATCTTTGTGGCCGCAGTTCTGGCTCTGGCTCTGGCTCTCGCTTTGACTCTTTGTTTAGTTTTGTCATCATCCTCATCAGCATCAGCATCGGCATCGGCATCAGCAGCTTACACGACGAAACACGAATGTGCGGTAATGTTGCGTGCATGTCTAAACAATTCAAATCCCAACGACGTACGACGTACGACGTACGCAAGTTTTCCTACGATGACATCGACAACAGCAACAACAACGACTAAGTGAAACAAATCGCAGCAGCTGCATGGCATGCCACACCCCCTCAGCCCTTCGAAGTGTAAGATAGTGAGGTGTAGATGTGGGCATATCGTGTTTGAAATTATTGGAAGGTGTCAATGTGCGTGGCTGGCTAACGGCCCTCCGGCTAACGCGTCGACCCCCTCACTGAGCTTCCTTCCGTGTGGCAGCTCAAGCAGCCACTGCTCGCACAGTGGGCCTTAAATTGACTTTTATTTCATTAAGGGAAACCAACAAGCCATAGGCTCATTTACTAAAATTTACAAAGCTGTTGAAGTGTATACAGTATCACTCGATCTATCGAATTATCGATATATTTAGTAAAATTACAATTATTACTGAAACGAATCTTAAACTCTTATAAAACATACAGGAAATATGTATGTACATATATTTTTTTAAAAGCTTAGTCAAGATTACTTCGATAACAATATCGATAATTCAATTAATCAGTGCAATTAACTGAAATAATTCTCGCTAAGAAACTTTCAACTTGATTGACTATTATTTTTATCGGTTCTTTATTGTTATACATTCTGAGATCAAAGCCGCTTTCATCATTATATCAATTTTAAGCATTATCTAAATAGTCCTTACTTGGTCGATCATGGTATCGATTAGCTTTTAGCATTTTAGTGACCAACTTTGCCTTTGCTTTCCACTGCGCTGTCCTAAAACACAGGAATCCGATTGATTTCCAGACACGGACATGGCAATGTAGCCTGCAGCCTCATCTTGGGCTGGGCTGCGGGCTGGAGCTGGAGCTGGGGCATCGGTGATGTCATCTACGGGCTTGCGGCATGTCCGACCTGCGGCAAGTGCGTGTAAATGCAAATGTTGTCAATGTGCAGCCAAAAATTGAATTGGGAATCGGAGGCTTTAGTTAAATGCCCGTCGCAGCCGCCGACCGCAGCCGCGTTTGTCCATTCAGCTCAAATCCTTAATACAAATTGCAAAGCAACCGCGACCGAGGGCCCAGTCGACTTGTCAACGTAGTTGTTGCTGTTGCTGATGCTGTTGCTGATGCTGATGCTGTTGTTGCGGTCGACTAAGCCAAAAAGCAAATCAAGTCGCTGTCGCTGCTGCTGGTGCTGCTGCTGCTGTCCCTGCGACTGTCTGCGTGGTTAGCGCAACGGTGAGAAGCGAGAAGAGAGGCGGTGCGGGAGCCGCATTGAATGAATTCAATTGCCGACCGCAGACAGCAGGCCGAGGGCCAAAACTAACACGACGCTCGTTGTTGACGTTGTTGCACTTTCAGTGCTATCTGTGTGTGTGTGTGTGTGTGTGTGTATGTGTGTGTGCGCTTGTCTTATGTGTTGCTGTTGATGTTTTACGGTTTTTGTATACCCTATAAGATTTAGTCTTGGCTATGGCATACTAAATACCCTATTGATGAAACTCGATGTGAATTTATATTTTCATTATGTATTTCTATCATTCAAAGTCTAGAATAAAGGTCTAAATTGGTGCAAATTTGTTGATGCTGATCATATTTTTTAAATAAAAACGAAAAAGAAAATAGCTCAACTCGTTTTTTCTAATGCCAATTGAATTGAATGAAAGTTTCCATAAGACACATCAGTCACTCAAAGGAGATATAAGTTTTTCCAGCTGAAAGCATGAGTGCCAACAAATGTTGCTATCCGATCAATTATTTTTGTATAGGGTATCTCATAGCCCAGCAAGCACATGCTCCTCTATTATATGAATAAATTTGTAGGCTTGCAATATTTCACTCGCTGAATAACCTTCATGATAGTGGCATTTCATACCCCAAAAGATGAGTGAATAACTCCGACTGATGCTGTTAGCTAAATGATATATAGGGTATCTCATAACCAAGCAATCTCATGCTAAAGTATAAGTTGCCTAGTTTCTAAATATTGCACTGACGTGAATAGTGTATAAACGCCGTCTAATAGCTGCTTAAGTAAAGGGTATCTCACAGTCTAACCGCACCGTGTTCTCGCAAGATTTGAATAGGTTTTAGTTTTTGTTGATTCTATAATGTAGGCTTGTGTTTGGAGGCCTTCAATTGCATCAGAGAGTCAGAGTCGGGGGGACGACGCCGTCGACGCACTGAGGCAGCGGCAAAAGTATCTGTTAGATGCAGTTGCATCTGCACTTGTATCGCATGTATCGCAGTTTTAATCGTGCGCCCAGCCGTCACATTTTATTTTGGCCGCATTGATATGCAAGTGGCGACTAGCGACTGGCTGCTTGGTGCTGTGGTGTGGTGTGGTGGTGTGGTGGTGTGGTGGGGGCAGCTGCAGGTGCCCGCAGATATGCAGATACCTTGCCTCTACTATCTGCAGCAACATGACTTTCAAACGTTATACAAACAGTTCATACATATGGATGGATGTCTGTCTGTCCGTCCGTCCTTCTGTCCGTCTCTCTGACTGTATGGCACCTGGCAGCTTAGGTCGGTCCGTCTGTGGCCAACATCGACAGTCGGTCGATCACGCAGAGCAGCTCCGACTTCAACTGCGACTGCGACTGCGACTGCGACTGCGACTGCAGCGCATCTTTCAAGTATCTGGCAGATACTTTAGCCTGACTTGACTCAGCGCTTGGCTCTCAACTTTCAACTTTAGTTTTTAGCGCTTCGTTTTCTGTTGGCTTTATTTGGGTTACTCTGCACTGCTCTACTCAGCGCGCTGTACAGTTATGTAGAGCCTGCCCTCTCTTCATACCTGCCTCCCTCCCACCTGAATCGCCCTGTGGCAACCTGTGCCACCCCGTTGCACATCACTTGTCTATTTATTTACCTTCATTTTCCTATTCGTTTGTTTGCGCATTTTTGAACGGGCTGCCGTTCAAATGATGAAATTGAATTAATGTGCCCAGCATTGAAGGCTTCAA
This sequence comes from Drosophila hamatofila, assembly GCA_035045345.1. Taxonomy (NCBI): domain Eukaryota; kingdom Metazoa; phylum Arthropoda; class Insecta; order Diptera; family Drosophilidae; genus Drosophila; species Drosophila hamatofila. The sequence goes on along the minus strand of JAWNPA010000039.1, from coordinate 4,425,907 downwards.
GTTGCCTGCCCCATTTTGCGGCAGGAGCTGTGCAAACACTAAAAAAACAACAAACACACACACACACACAGATGCACACACACACATACACACACATACTGAGCGAATCGTTGTTCGCATTGACAGCTTTTAGGCCATAGATCATGCTCATGTAATTCACGTTGCACTCACACTCAAGTGTGGCACTGCTCTGATCTTAACGTGTGCCGAATTCAACAAGCACTGACAACACTGTCCGACTTCATTGTACAACACTGGGTGGCAGCGCGCTATAAGTGCATCTGACTTGGATGGGCCTAAGGCATCTCAGAAAGACAGCGAAAGAAGTAAAAATGATACCCATGTCAGCTGAAATCAATGCTCTGAGAACTTTGTTGCCTTCAGTAAGATTCTAGCTTGTATTTATACAAAAATATAGTATGCTCTTATTCGCTAAGGAAATGTATTAGGTTTTTAGAGCTGCACTCTTGAACTCACCTGTAACAAACATAGCTGATCATTTGTTGTGATCCATCTTTTTATATATATTTTTTTGGAGTTCTTGAAGTCTCCTGTTTACCATTTATCGCTCTCTTTACAGCACTAGTCAGCCCCTGAGCATCTATGCCCCCTAGGTATAGTCTATTCAGTCTATTTTACTTTTTTGACTCCCACTCGCTGCTGATCTCCATTGGCGACCTTCAGTGGCTGTTGCTTTTGAGCTAGCCGCGCTGAGTGTGTGACCGCGACCCATTTACTGGGTTCCCATGACACCTGCTCCTCTCAGGTGCCGTTAGACAGACACATGCACACACACACATACACAGAGCGACACCAAATTTCGGGCTGTGGTTGTGCCTGACATTCATCAATCAGCTAAGGCTGAGCCGTGTGTTCACACAGTTTAACTGGCTCGACTGAGTGACAGTGTGAGTGTGAGTGTGAGTGCGAGTGCGAGTACTCATTCATTTTATTCATATCTGAGTCGCTCGGTGCACAATGGGCTCTAGCTGCAGTTGTCAACGGTTGCCCTGTCCCAAGCAACTCGCCCCGTTCCTCCGCTCCCGCCACGTCCTCCATGGACTGTGGGAATCTGTTACCCTTTCTCTCGCCAGACAAATACAAAATAACTTTTGTGTTGATAGCAACGGCGCACCACCGCCGGCTGGGAGTGGGGCAGGTGGTCGGCGGTGGCATGCCACAATGGGTGCGGGTAGTGGGGACGTGGACTTGCAACTTGCAGCTTGCAACTTGCAACTTGCAGCATGCAACTTGGCAACACTTTCCCGTTGCGAGCTGGTGCCGTGTCAGGTGCATTTGCAGCTAGCCATTGTCTTTGCGACGCGCCCCCGCACCGAACCAGATCAGAGCAGAGCAGCGCTGCTGGCGTCGCGACGGCGCAGCTGCCCAAAAGGGTGAGCAGCCAGCATTTGGGTGAAGGTTGGGCGCCCAAGGGGCACGCTGGAGGGCCAAGGGTTGCCCGGGGAGTTAGCTGAGGAGTCGTGTTGTTCGGATTATCCGTGAGATAATTTCTTTTGCTGCTGCTTCTTTTTTATTTTATTTGATTTTTTCTTCTAGTCTCTTCTGCTTCTTCGTCTTCTTTTTCTTCTTTTTTGTTTGCTGGTCTATTGTGGGTACAAAACTGTCTTGTTCGCATTTGCCGCCTGTCAACGCTTGGACTTGGCTAAGACTTCACTCCACTCTCCCGCTCTAGCTGCCTCTTTGTGTAACTGTGAATGCTCTATTACCAGTGTGTGTGTATGTGTGTGTGTGTGTGTGTGTGTGTGTGTGTGTGTGTGTGTGTGTGTGTGTGTCATGTGCAGGCCATTGCCATTATTCCTAATTTCGTTTTAAATCAGATCTCCCAGCGAGCGGCTGCTGCTCGCTGCTGGCTGCTTTCTGCTGCTGGCTGCTTTCTGCTGCTGGCTGCTTTCTGCTGCTGGCTGCTTTCTGCTGCTGCTTTCAGCTGCTGCTTGCTGCACGGGCTCTGACATCGTCGACGTCAACGCCAACGCCGCCTACTAAGCTGCTTGACATTCCTATTGCCTACACCGGCTCATCTACCTTCGCCTCCCCTTGCTCGCTTTTAGCCCACTCGAATCTTTATCGTTTCGAGCCAAGCGCCGCCAGCTTCAGCCTGAGTTTTGGGGCAGCGGCTAAAGGCCAAAATTGTCCAAGCTGCAGCCAAAGCTGGCACAGATCAGGCCAGGGCAGGTTAGGGCCATTGTGTACTCTGTTTTTTTTTTTTTTTTCGGTTACGGGACTTGCAATAACAACAGCAACAGCAGCAGCAGCAACAATTGCCTCCGTTTCGTAGCTGCTGCCGTTTTATTTTCTATTTGTTATGGCTTTTCTCTTAATTTGAGGTCGTGAGAATCATGGCTAATTAATTGACTCGCTGACTGACACAACAACAATACACACACATACTGCCACATATACACACACTCTCTCTCTCTCTCACACACACACACATCTGCAGGACTTTAACGAATCGAAACTTAAACTAATTTTTTCTAGTTACTTGACTTCAACTGCAAGCTTTCAAACAAAGATCGTATTGGTATATGTATATAGACTAAAATACATGCATATATGTATATATATAGACGCGTAGTCATATGGCATTATGAGATCGTTCAGTAAAGCTATAAAAATTCATTATTAACTCAAACTTTTTGCAGAATTTTCAAAGTAAATTTGACTATAACTTAATTTAAGCTGATTAAAGATATCGCAAAGATAGAAGATATCATATAGTATATCCGGATAATATCAGAAATATATAGCTCTAATTGCATTAAAGAAACTTTTTTCTCCTTTTTTTATAACTCAAAGCCAGCAGAAGAAGAACTAATAAAAATCTATTAAAATTCATTTTGAAAAATATAAAACTTTTTTTTATTTCATTTATATAATTGATAAATTTAAATGATTTAGTGAAAATAAGAATTTATTATTAACTCAAACTTTTCACAGAATTTTCAAAGCAAATTTGACTACAACTAAATTCAAGCTGATTAAAGATATCGCAAAGATAGAAGATATCATATATTTAGTATATCCGGATAATATCAGAAATATATAACTCTAATTGCATTAAATAAACTTTTTTCTCCTTTTTTTTATAACTCCAAGCCAACAGAAAAAGAACCAATAAAAATATACTAAAATTCATTTTGAAATATATAAAACTTTTTTTTAATTTCATTTATATAATTGATAAATTGAAATGATTTAGTGAAAAGAGCAAACAAAATTTCTAGGTATTATTATCATAAAAAAAAAAACTGAGTTAAATATGAAAAAAATAAGAAATTTAATATATATATCGCTGCGTTAAATAAAAATAAATACAAAATTTATAGAGAAACTACTTTAAAAAAGTTCTTAAAGAGTCTTATTTTTACATTTTCAAAAAATTGTAAGTCATATCATATTTTCATATTATTATTAAAATTCATTACTTTGTCAATATTGTATTAAAGTGATCATAAAAATGAATAGAGATGAAATTGGATATATAGAATTAAACATAGTTCTAGATGAAGAGGCTCAGAAGAACTGTATTCGAACTGTATTTGATGAATAATATATATGACTAGATTCATATTTATATGATTAGCTAAGAAGAGCGAAGGTGAGGGAAATAATGTTTATAAATGCAAATAAAAATAAAATGCAAAGAGGAAGAGTAAAGCGAAGACGGAAGAATGGGCAACGGGCTAAGATTCTCAGATTGTTTTTCGCTGAGTAGAGCAGAGAAATGGCGAAGAAAGCGACGAATTGTTGTTGTTGCTGCTGCTGCAGTTGTTGTTGCCCTTTCGTGTTGCCGCTTCCGCATCGATTTTCACATTGGCCACTGCTGCAGTTGCAGTTGCAGTTGCTGCTGCTGCTGCTGCTGCTGCTGCTGCTGCTTTGTTGTCTCTTCCTTAAGTTCATTACAATTTATTTTTATGTGTAATGCAATTATTGTTGTTGCCGTTGCTGTTGCCGCTACATTTTTGTTGTTTGTGTTTTTGTGTTTAATGTTTATTCGCGCTACTTGACGGGGGCGTTTGCAACAGAGAATGGGCCAGCTTAAGCGGGGTGGCTGGTGAGCGGCGGGACGACTGAGGCACCAGGTTATTCAGCGAGGTCTTTGTTACACTCTCGGACATGACAACGGAGGCACGACCACGACACGTTGCGAATTTGCCACGAACGTTGTTGCAGCAGCAGCAGCAGCAACAGCAGCTTGGCTGGCGGGCAGTGGGCGGTGGGTTGACCTGCCGTTGCACCAAATACAAGCATGTGCATAAACATACACAAACACCAACAGCAACACTCACACACACACACACACACACACAGTCACACATCTGGCGCTGCAGATCGCGCGATTTCTTAATATGAGAATATTCCCACCATTGTCTTTAGGACTGGCCTGTTGCTCCCTTAGCTCCCCTGCGCCGCCTTGGCGCTGGGGTGACTGACTCCACGAGGCGACTGACTGACGACGACGACAACGACGACGTCAATGTCCACTCCAGCCCATCCGAATGCGCCGCTGTTGCTGCTGTTGCTGCTGTTGCTGCTGCTGCTGCTGTTTCCGTTGCTCCCACTGCCCAGCGGCTTCGATTGCATGTGAGCTGGCCCTGGCTCCACTCTGTGGCCCATTTAGCACTCGCGCTACCCACGAGCTCTGTTTTGAATGTGTCTGCCAGTTGCAGTTGCTGTTGCTGTTATTGTTGCTGCTGCTGCTGCTGCTGCAGTTGCAATTGTTGGTGTTGCTGTTACAGTTGCTGGTGTGTGGTTTGGCGCTGCTTTAATTCCAGTTATGCGAACTTCACTTCTTTTGTTTTTGCACTCGTAAACAGCGCGAATTCCCGAGCACATTCACATGACTGCAACGTGCAACAACAACTTGCAACGGCAACAGCAGCAGCAGCAGCAACAGCAACAGCAGCAGCAGCGCCTCGCATTGGCCCTTTGGCTAGAGGCCCCTGGAGGTCATTACTGGTCACTGGCAGCTGGCACCTGGTGAACGGTTCCCGTTGCACCTACACCTACACCTACTCGCGTGCAACACGTGGCCAGCAGCAGCAGCAGCGACAACAACAGCAACAGCAACGGACTCATCAGCTTTTTCTCACCATTTGCTCTAGCTAATTTATTTGCATTTGCCGCTCATTTTTTACTCTTACCACCACTAATTAATAATTTATACTCATCTCCCCTCTCTCTCTCTCTCCCTCTCTCTTTGTCTTTACAGGTGAGTGTAACGGTTAATGGCAGCGCGCAATGCGTTTTGGGAGCAAGCATTACCGCTAAGCTCCCATCACATGCAATTAAACAGTCAACTGTACAAAACGGGTAAAAATTTGGAATTATGGCATGATCAGTGATCAGTGACTGGGGATGAGTAATCAGTGAATTGAGATCACTGATCAGTAAGTTGTGATCAGCGATTGGATACTGTAAACAATCCACTGAAGATCAGTTTTAGCAATTACTATTAATCAATGATCGGGTTAAGCAACTGATCTTGCTTCCTAAGAATGAATATCTATCTAGATTTGATCATAACATAATAACTATTTGGTTGGAGTCCAAAGTTTGGCTCTTTCACTTAAATAAATGCTTATCTTGAGCTACAATTCTTAGTCTCAGCCAGTCGAAGATAATCAAACCAGGATCAGCTTGGATCTTTATATTTACTAACATAGATCAAGCATAATCATAATCTAACCTAATTCAATTTCTCTGATCAGACTTATATATAGATGCATTTAATCTTTCATAAAACTAAATCCGATTCCCATATCCAATATGTTCACATTTGTAAAGCTGTTGCGAGTGCAATTGGCTGCGATCAGTCGATTGTATGAATCTGGTCTGAAATTCACGCACACACACACACACACACACACACACATGCAGTACAATGGGCACCTGCAAAACGATCAAACAATTGATCAGCGAGAGATTAACAAAGATTTTCCCACAATTTTCCTGCAAAATGCCCGAAAATTTGCTGCTCTTTGCAGGAACAAGTCTAAAATTTCATTATCGCGCACTTGTGTATGCGTGTGTGTGTGTGTGTGTATGTGTGTGTGTGTGTACAAAAGTGAGTGCCCCCCGCTCTGAGCCTTAGCGCTGCTTATCCCATTACAGCTAGCAGGATATATGAGGGATCCGAGTCGCAGTCCGACCTCGAGTCTTGCGTCTTCTGCCACTTCTTGGGCCGCCTCATGTTTCAGGCCGAGGCCAGACAAAAGCCTATCGATCCAGTCCCGAGTCTCGAGTCTCTCGGCAAGGACATTGTCCGCCACTTGAGTTGGCAGGACAGCCCGCAGTTACAGGTGCCACAGGAGCTCTCCCCTGCATTTTCTCTCTCTCTTTCTCTTTCTGGCTCCGATTAGCCATTCGACGCGAAAAACGATTCGCAAAAAAAATCAAAGCGCAAGAAAATTGTTATTGTCATGGGAAAATTGAGCAGGTGCAGCTGCAGGGCCAGGCTCCAGTTCGAGGCCCCGCTGCCTGCATATCCTGAATGTCCTGCACACATGAGACTCGCTGCAGCGCTGCACTACATCTCGCCCCGTTCGTAATTGAATTGATCGTGATTTGCCATTGTTGCTCCGAATGAGGATGCAGATGCAGTTGGCGATTGTCGTTGTCGTTGTTGTTGTTGTTGTTGCTGTAATTGCCTACCTGGGGCAGTTTGTAGCGGAATCGCCGTTTGCCAGGACAATGACAATGCGCATTTGCTGCTACTCCTGCTGATGGTGCTGCTGCTGCTGCTGAATTTGGCATATTTGCAACGTGTCATCCGTGAGTTTCAATGCTTGAGAACATTTTTAGGGCTCTTTCTTTTTGCTCATATGCTGCCCCTGCCCTGCCCCTTCCCCTGCCCCTGCCTCTGCTTCTGCCTCTGCCCCTAGCACTGCTGCTGCTGCTCTGCTTCTGGCTCTTTCTTTCAATATATACATATATATTTATATATGTATTTTTTATTGCCAGCGAATGTTTTTTGGTGCGTGAGAAAAAGGATTAAGAACTGTCATTTAGAGGTGTCTAACAAAGACATAGCCGAAAGAGCTCAATGCGTGTGCGAGTGAGTGATGGAAGCAGCTGTGCTTAGCACAAACACAAGCATATAAGTGCAAATGTATCACGAAGCTAATGATAGATACGGCATAGCGGTGCATACAATGTGAAATCAATTACACTACATATTGATACACTGTGAGAAGTTTAGCAAAGGATTGCGAAACTGTTTTATACTGAAAAGTTTTAGCTATTTGGATGGAGGTTGATTGATTGAATTTTGGCTGTTGTTGTAGCTAAAAATGCTTTCTAAGTATCTTTGCTTTTGAGTATTTGCCAAGCTTCACTTCAACAACGAATATCAATGATAGAGAGTAAAGTTTAAATACTTATTCTGTATATACAATACTATAATATATAGATATATTCATAAGCTAGATCAGCTGCTAAAGATAGAGAAAATCAGTTCTAAATATCGAAATGACCAAGCGCCCAATCGATGCTGGAGCTGCCCCTGCGTGGCATTCGAATGTTAATCAGGCGAATCAATCAATTGCCAAATGTCAATTGAGCTTGGCTTTCGGCTACATAGTTAGCCCGGTCTGGTCTGGCTTAAACGTTGGACACGATGCGACGCTCCCCACTGCCCACTCGCTGTGGTGCCAGACGTTCTGCTTGCTGCTGCTCTGGCTGCTGCTCTGGCTGCTGCTTCTGGCCAGCGATAAGCATCAAGTTCTCACGAACTCGTATTGTCCTCTTCGAGTTGCAGTTGCAGTTGCAGTTGGGCGCCGCTGCTGCACGAGCGGACGTGGGCAATACGGCAATTAATGCGCCCAAAAAGCTGATGACAATTTCAAATTTATAGGCAAAACTTGAGTTGGCCAATCGAGCGTGAAATATGAGCAGGCGACACGCCCTGATAAAAAGAAAAAGCCAAAAACGAAAAAACGAAAAAAGCCCCAAATAAAAACGTGAAACTAAGTCAGCTCCAAAAAAACATAAAAATGCCAGCAAATGTTGCTCGTTGCCCGGAAGCGTGGCTGACGCATCAGCAAACAGAGCGACAGTCATTCGCCCATTCATCCATTCACTCAATCCGTCAGTCGGGCCACCTTGGACGCCAAATTTGGTTATGCTGTGACCCAATTAACCAAACGACTCTTCTGATAAGCGTTCGCTCTGCCAAACATTCCTAGGCGCATGCGCAGCCCGTGTCCAAACGCTCTCCCTCCCCCTCCCCCTCCCTCTATTCCGTCCCTCTGCCTGTACTGGTTGGCACTCAGATGCGGGACATGTGGAAATCCAAAACCTAATTAAATTGTAAAACGAAATTAGCTAAATTCATAGAGCGCAATGTAACCCTTTTTTGGCAGCCCGCATCGCGGCGGCGCATGACTCAATAATGCACTCGGTCTGTAGCTATTCGGAAAATGCAGTCACAAATTTTAATTCGTTGCGCAGATGCATTTTGATAAATCCACAATGGCCAAGAGCCAATTTTGATTAATGATCAGTTTTTCGTTTTACTCTCGATCTGATTCGATGCACATGCCATAAAGGGTTGCGTCGACAGTCAAATTTTTGATCAATTCGATAAACATATCGATAACTTATTACTCTACTCTAATTCATAATTGATACCAATTTCACTTTTAATATCGATTCCCTTATAATCTATCCCAAATCAAACCAATTTTGTAACCACTTAACAACTGCTACAGCCTTTCGGCCTTTTCTTCTTTTGGCCTGGCCAAGAGCTGACACGCCCACTATTGCTATGCTGCAACAGCTGCAGCTGCCGCTTGTTGTGCGACACTTGTTCGATCTGCATTCGATTGTCATCAGTTGTTGTGGTCGTTTACCCGAATGCAATTTATATTTACGATTGCGCACAGCATCAAAACAAAAGGTGTGCATGTGTGCACGTGTGTGAGTCTGATTGTGTGTGTGTGTGTGTGTGTTGGTGTAAGTGTTGTGACTAGTTGCACTCACCCTCAGCTGGGTGCTCACCCTCATCGCTGCTTGAGAGCAGCTACTGTTGTGGGCGTTGCTATTGTTTGCCGGCATGTCCTTAATGTCAGCGCCGTTGTCCTGGCCGCTGGTCAGCGACAAGTTGCGGCCACAATGGGCCAGGCACTGGTTATTGCGTGTAAATCATTGTTGTTAGCAGCCTGGGACTCGCCAGGACTCGCTCATTTGTCGGGCCATTAGGGCAGGTAAGGGACAACAAATGCGATAAGCACAGATTTACAACACGCGAAATTGAACAGGCTTGGGACAATCAGACTGAGTTCAATCTCTAGCTGTAACTGTTGCATTCCATGTGTTCCAAAATGGCACAATTCGAGATTTGTAAAGCTTTAAACAATATATTGTTTCATTTATTTCGCTTACTCTCTGATTGAAAGAGTGTTCCATTCCATATGTTCCAATGTGATGCAATTCAGCATTCATAGGGCTTCAAGCTAGACATGTTTTATTTCCATCATTTCATTTACTGCCTGACTGGAAAACTGCTCCATGTCATGTGTTTCAAAGTGCCATAGCTTAAGGCTAACTAATTGTTCCACTCACTTCATTTTGCTTCACATGCATCACTTCACGTATTTTAAAGTGACTTACTACAACATTACCTAATCTGAGATCTAGACAATATTGATTCATTCATACCGTTGTGCTCTCATTTTACATTCCATGCATTCCAAAGCAGAAAATTCATAACAAATCTAAAAGTAAGAGAAATGCTATTTCATTCATTCTGTTTGCATGGCCTGATTGCGAAACTGTTCCATTCCACGTGTTCCAAACGTGCCTGCCTGCAACGATTACTAATCGAAAATGCTGCCCACGTAGGCGAAGGAGGCAAGAAAAAGAGGTCTTAAGACGTTGCCCGACTGGGTTAACCGATTCTGCGGCGCATGGGGCACGTCCACATACGCCGCAGATGCAGATGAAGATGAAGATGTGTCACTTGGAGTAATTGTTGTGACCCCCTTCCCCTTCCCCCTTCACCCTGCCACTCCTCTGCCCCTTTCTGCTTGCCCCCTACTCTAGGCAGCTTATTTTTTCTATTTTCATTTTCGTTCTTGCGGCGCACATTGAAGAAAGTTTTGTGTCTCCGTCAGAGAATAAACAGGGAAGGGAAGGGATGGGAAGGGGAGAGGAGAGAAGAGGAACGGGCGTTGTCTGTTGTCTGTTGGACATGTGCAGCATGCGGCTTTGTTGCCGTTGTTGCCAGTCTGCCTGGCCAGTTGCACAATCTGCGTGTCAATGCGTCGCGTCTTGATCCCATCAGCAACCGAGACGCTCCCAAGAGACCAACGCAAACAGACTATGTGCGTGTGTGTGTGTGTGTGTGTGTGTGTGTGAGTGTGTGAGTGTGTGAGTGTGCGGGTGTGTGCGATCGTTTGGCATGTCCAATACGCTGGACGCTGCTCAACGTGCAGCTATTTTGGACACTTTGTCTCCGTCCAACTCCATCCGAGATATCTTTGTAGCTGTATCCGTATCTGTCTCTGTATCTGTATCTGTATCTGTATCTGTATCGGTGCCTGTTTTGTATCTGATTGTTAGCCTCGTCTGCGTCTTTAGTTTGCTTTCTTTTTCTTTTCATTTCATTTCATTTCATTTTTTGTACCCCGGTCCCATACGTGCGTCTCAGTTGTCCGGTGTCGGCCGACCTGTGTCCACGTCCAATGACAACATTTCATCATCATCATGATCATGATGATGATGATGATGATCATCCTGCTTCTTATGATCGGCACGATGATCTGCACATAAAGCAAACGGAGCACCTACAACAATAATTGTCAAAAACACATTTGACGAGCGCTGAATGGGCCTCGAGCTCGGTTTCGAGCTCGGACTTGAGATTTTCGAGACTGGTGTGTGTAGAGACTCAGAGACTCCCTCGCCACTGTTTATTATGCATGAGACTCAGTTATGACACGTCTATTTGCCTCCCGCTCTCGCTGTCTCTCTCGGTCTCTTTCATTGTTGCTGGGAATTAGCAAAGCGACAAGCACTTCAAAAGGAAAAACCTATATAGAAAGAATAAAAAATATGTGTATGGGAAAAACTGATTGATACGCCTGATTATGACAGCAGCTAAACGAATTCTCTAGACTTAAGTCCTGCACAGGTCAAGCAGGTTGTAAAGGCCTATAGAGATGCCCATGGAAAGCAGAGTTGTGCTATTTCATGAAATGCAGTTCAAATGATGTTACAAATATTTCATGAATTAGCAAAAAATCAACAATATGTCATACTCCCTGGCAATAATTGTATAAGGTATCGAATAGAAAACAAATTATATTTATTATATTATATAGATTATTATATTATTATTAGTTAAATGGAAATGTAAAAGAATCAAATATCTAGAAAGATATTTATTTGGCATATTTCCATTTTTAAAAACTTTATTTCGAAGCAACTTTTTATTATTAATCTAATTTTTTGCGTTTTTTGAGCCTAACCAACTCCTTTGCTCTTTTTTTTTATTCTAACCTTTCAAGTTTTTCAAGGAACCGTTACACTTTTTTGCTTCTCAAATTTCCAAAACTCTGTTTTTTTTATTATTTTACCCTATTTTTAACACAGTTGCCAAGTCGTGAGGAAGAATTTCCTGAGATCTATTTGGTTTGTTCAAATGCGCAGCATTTCTTTGGATTTCTATCTACAACACGCAACGGTAAACCAAGACAGAAATTATGCAAGAAAAAAACAGCCTAAAAAACCAAAATTGAAAAAGAGAAGTAAAGAGTTAGGAGCTGGTTGGGCTGGCACATCCTTTCGCTAACCCGATTCAAGTTCTCATAAATTTTCCGTTAAAAACGAATGCATTTTTTTGTGAAGATTTGCTCATTTAAACGAAAACTGCTGGAAATAGTGGAAAGAAAAAAATAGAAACGATGATGTGCATAGGGAAAACGGGGCACAAAGAACCGGAGACGACAATTGCCCGTCTTGGGTGCTTCGCCCGGGACGCAGCTCCTGTCAGGGTGTGTCGTCCTTTCTTTAGCTTGTTTTTTTTTTTTTTTTTTGTTATCGGGCTTTGCACCCAGGCAGCAATAGCAGCAACAGCAACAGCAGCTTCTTTTTTTTATATCATTGTTGAATTGAATTAAAAAAGCGACGGTAATCAATGCGCAAGGACAAGTCGCGCACAGCCGTCGAGGGTCCCGGCTCTGGGTCGTCCTGCCTAAATCAAATGCAAAACCTTGTCTGCCTCACATGTGACAACCGCTGCCCTGCTACCTTCCCTTTTTGCTCTGCCTCATTCCCTGCATATTTCATATCTTGGGAAAATCTTGGCCACCACCCAAGGAACCCAGCGACTGACAGTCACAAAAAAAGAAGGACGAACAAAAAAAACAATAAGAAGCAGCTCACAGAGCAAAAAACAACACAACAAGGACACACACACACACACACGCACACACATGCAAGCAGGACACGCACGCGGGGCATAAAAAATTAATATAAAAAAATTTGCATAGAAAAAAAATGCCGTTACACACACACACACACACACACACACACACACACACACACACACAAACACGCACACACATCTGACATCTCAGGGGTGGAGAGCCCAGCCTGCGCCTACCTGGCCAGGACACACGGCACAAAGCAATTGGCAAGGCAGCCGCAGCAGCAGCAGCAAGGAGCTGTCGATCTACGAGAAGGCACCCTCGGGGTTGCAAAAAAAACTTCTGAAGGAAAACAGCTCAAGAAAAAGAAAAACGAAACTCTAAAAATCAGGCGTCGATCAGCAAATTGCATAAAAAATTGCAAGGCGGCTCTGCGCCTACCTCCTACCCCCTACTCCAGCGCCTACCCCCTGCCCGCTGGCAGTGAGGCAACGTTTTCCATTTCCCATTTCCATTCCGCATTGAATGGCATTTGATTAAGCGCACAAAGCAGGGACACGTTTTTTTTCCTTCTTTCTCTTTTTTTACTATTATGTGCGCTGCTGGCAGGACATTAGCAGCATCCTTTTACACGCTGCGCAGCTCACGCAAGACGTGACCGTGGCCTACCCCTAGCACTCGGCTCGGCGCCTGCGCAGCCGTCTCCTGGGCCAAGGCGATTGCAAGAAATGCGCGCGCAAAAAAAAACACACAAAAAAACATTTCTTACCCCCCGAAAAGGATTAAGCCATAGTAAAAAAAACAACACACTCACACATACGCACAGAGCAGCGGCAGCAGCAGCAGCAGCAGCCACAACTGTTGGCTGAAAATTCAATGGAAAAGTATTACGGCATCCGCTGCCCGCTAGCTGTGCATCCCGCTCGCTCTTGAGCGAGCTGAGCATCTTCTATTATTAGATCCAGATCCAGTCGGGGCTAACGGGGCATCAAGAATTTCGGGGCTGGCCGCCACGCTTATTGCGCAGCTTCCATATGGACCAAGCGCAAATCTCTCTCTCACTCACTCTCTCCCTCTCTCTCTGTCTTACTCTTTGTTGATAGCTGCGCAGATGCCTCAACACTGCGCAGAGGGCAACAAACTCAACTCAGTTGGATGCGCAATCCAAGGATTCCCAGCTCTACATCAAAGATGTTGCCAGCCAAGTGGAACAGCATGAGCATGGGGCTACCCAGAGCTAAGATTGTGTCTAATGTACGCATTAGATGCTGAGACAGACTAGCATATATGTACATATATATATACTATTCTACAGACTAGTACTAACTGTTGAAGTGGAACAGCTCAGGAATAACAATAGATTAGCTCACTTTGATTTACTATCTGGTAGATAATATTTAACTTGTGCTGGTCACTAACTTTCACTCATATCTATAGTTATTGTTTGAGTATATAAAGACTCTGTAATACAGAGATATACTTAAACTTAAACTTATCTAATTAAAATAAAATTCTGTATATATTGTATTTAGTTTGAAACTTTATAAAATTTCTTTTTTATGGCTTCGATTCAAATACAAATCTTAAATATAAAAATACTAATTGATTAAATTAATTAAAAATTTTATTATCGAAAATAAATTTTTAAATTCAATTTAGAATTACATTAAAAGTAAAAAATATTTATTTGGCTGAATAAAATATTCAAATGCATTCCTTTCACAAAACCAAATTGTCGAATAAACATAAGAATCCTTGGTATTGATATTTATTTATAAATATTTTGTCTATGTATTTATATATAGATATTTTCAATATATGAATATAAATATTTTAAAGGTCTTTCTCTTTCATATATTCGACATATCTGGCTAATTAGAATTGTTACAACCTTAACCTGATGATTTCACCCATATTTTATACCTGAAGAAATATCTTTTTTTAAATATTTTTTATAAGTTCTTGGAGATGAATGTAAAACTATGCCAGATTTTGCAACTGATTCGCTCTTTTGCTCTACTCACTCTTTTTGTCTCTATGTCTCTCCCATTCTCTCTATGCCAGCCTGTTGCCTTCAGATCTTCAGTTATCATTTGCCGCTTGCCGCTTGCCTCTTCCTGTTGTTGTTGCTGTTGTTGTTGTTGTTGTTGTTGTTGCTGTGTAACAGCTCAATTGGCGATGGGCAGGCGGCAAAAGGGGAGGTGGGGGAGAGCAGATAGCAGCAGGAGCGCCAAACAAAGCGAGCGACGCTGACAGCGACGCTGGCAGCGAACGTTGACAGCAGCAGCGCAGTTGCCGCTGGCGCTGGCGCTGGCCAAGGGAGCAGAGCCGCAGAGTCCAAAGATGTTTTCATCCCCCTTTTTCTTAGTCGACGTCCACTCGCAGCACACACACACACAAACAAACACACGCATGAGTGTGAGTAGTGCGAGCGAGAGGCAAGCAGCAACTACCCCGTGTGTGTGTGCGTTCACACACGTTTTTTTCCTGTGTGTGTGTTTTTTTTTCTCTGTGTTTTTCTCGTGTGTCCCGCACACGGACCGAGGGCAAACGCAGTCCGCGCACTCACACACACACGCACGCAGTCACCGTGCAGTCGACGCCGACGTCGACCGCACAGCCTCAGAGACTGAGAGACAGGGGCAGGACCGTCGACGACCGTCACAGGAAGACTTTCGATTGTCAGTCCACGTGAAGCCTCTGTGGGGTCAACAACACACGCGCTCAGCCCGTACAGACCAGAGGACGCGCTCAAGATCCTGTTAGGCTAAACGACAAAAACTACGTAAAAACGCATTCAACGAAATCGAAAGAAAAACGCATCAACTTAACCGTTACACGTGCGAGATTTTTTGAAAACGCTCCGAAGTCGAGATTCGCCTCGTTCGCTTTTTCGTTTTTTTTTTTTTTTGTTGGCTCCGCACACAGCGCAGGACACTTGGATTACCTACGATCGTGTGTGTGTGCAACGCGGTGCCTTGATAACAACTCTATCAATTTATATTTATATATAAATCGGCGTATATAGATGCCTTTGTGTGATGTGCAAAAAACTGAAACACTGACAAAACCAATATTATTTTTTTTAAATGACAAAGTGAAGTTGCCTCAAGCAGAACAAATTTAAATAAACAAATTCTACAAAATGTACAACAAAATGCTGTCGATCAGTGAGGATCATGGATTCCGTTCGCTGAGCCGTAAGTGTACCAAAATAATTTCGGAGCAATGCTAGAGTAGAGAGCGAGTAGGGCGAGTAGGGCGAGTAGGGCGAATAGGGCGAGTGGAGCGAGTGGGTGGGGGCGTGGCAGTGTGTGTTTGCTTATCAAAACGCAATGTTGCGCGTAATAAGTCGCGCTGAGATAGACGATCTTTCAAGATAGTTTGCAGCATTTCCAAGAATTCTTCACCTTTCCGGTTGTTCGGCTCTTCTTGTTGTCTCTTTAATCATTTGCCGTCCTCCACATGGGAGACGCAGCGACAGTAAGGCAAGAATCGTGTGTGCCTGCGTGTGTATGCCAAGCTGCCTTCGTTTTTTTCACTTTTTTTTGTTTTTGTATTGTACTTTTGATAAGCGCCTGTTACCGAGCAGAGCAACAACAACAACGGCAACAAGAACGCCCGCACCCACACAATCTGAGATACATTTATGTGTACCCAGGTCTTATATGGCATAGACCCAACCTATCTACTATATATAAATATATATGTATGTATATATATATATATATATATATATATATGTATATATATATATAGACATGCTTATATAGATCGCGCCTATTTACATATGGCATGTCCGTTGTTGTCGTTGACTTTTCGGGTGAATATAAAGCAAACTGCTCGCCTCACCACAGAATGCAACAACACAAATACAAATACAAATACAAATATTTTAGCGACCTGGAAAAATTAAAAGTAAAACTTCCACATTACAACATTGTCGCAAGCGTGCAACAACAACAGCCTCTTATCACCTACAATAGCTACGCTTCATGCCACTAGGCAAACAGCGGGCCAGGTCTTTTGGACTTGGCCGCTCCGGCTGAAACCTTCGGGTGGCACTGCCACGCCTCCGCAAGCTCACGCCTTCAAGGCAAGCCCTACAAGTCGGCTGACAGTCGCTGTCAGCGTGGACAATTGACACTTGTACAGCTGCTGCTATCGATAATGTTATCGAAGAAGATATCGACGGCAAGGCGTTCAACCAACAGCTATTGTAATGTCATCCATTATGCATTGCTCTGCTATGGGATAAGCTTGTTCTTACTTTCCAATTATTTATCGATAATTCGCTAAACAGCTAAGAGCTCTATCTGATGACCAGCTGCATGTTGACTTAGCTAAATATTGATTGTTTAAATCACTTTACTATATAGCAGTTAGTATTTTATTTGAAATACAAAAGTTTGCTTTCTCGATATATCTATCGATAATTTCGTGCTTATGCCAGCTTATTTGAAATGTAACTGAAATTCATATGGCTTGACTGGCGCGTCGTTGTGCTCATTTCCTTTCTACTTATCAGCACAGTTTGCCATGGCTATATAGTATATATGTCCCCGATAAACGTAACCCCCGTATATATATACATATGAATGTGTCTGTGTGTGTGTGTGTGTGTGTGTGTATACCAACAGTCCAACAGTCCTCGTATGTTGTGTGTGTCCAGCTTTTGGCTTGACACACACATTGCTCAGTTTATTGTTGCTGTTGCGAGGCATATAGAGCACAATATATAAATACACACAGTGTAAGTGTGTCTGTGTCTGAGTGCGTGTGTGTGTGTGTGTGTGTGCTTGAATATGTGACCACATTTAATGCTCGCTTCCAGGCCGCCTATATTTGCATATGGCTCATTCACTCAACCTCAACCTGGCGGACTGTTTGTTTGTCCAGATACACACACACACACACACACACACACACACACACACACACACACACACACACACTGGCATGGGGCTATGCTAGCAGCAGCGTGGGGATGTGAGGATGTGGAGGGAATGGGCATGAAGTCGGGCAGCACATGCGGGTGTTATCAGCAGTCAGCGTTTGGCTTTTGGCTAACCGCCACTGCGCCACCCTCGCATGCAAGCCAGTGTGTCGAAGCTCCCTCGCTGCCCTTGGACTATGCCAGGGGCACCTGGCCACCAGCAGCAGCAGCAGCACCGCCGCCGCTCTAGGTGGGGAAGGGGAACGAGGGGGCGAGCACCAGGTAACAACAACGCAGGCAAATAAAACCAAATTTGTATGCTAAAACACTTTGCGATGAAGGCGATGGCAACGGCGACGCGTCGCTGGCCGCCAACTAACTGATAAGACACCCACACACACGGACACAGACATATACAGAGACACAGGCAGAGACACGGGGGGATGGGCAATTGCATGTGTGTTTGTTGTAGTTTCAGCTGCTCCAAAAAAGAAATGAAAGAAACACCTTTAGCCGCTGCCAGCCGCCAGCCGCCAGCCGCCTGCCTGTTGGTTATCCACGTAATTTGTTTAAACAAATTAAGGCATTGCCCCCTGCCCCCTATGCCCTGTCCCCTGCCCGCTGCCTCCTGCCTGCCGACACGCCTTCACATTGCATGAGTTTTCAGCTGCCTGACGTCGCTTTGTCACTGTCAAGCAGTGTGTGTGAGTGTGTCCACTACACTCACACACACATACGCCCCCACAAAGGTGTAGTGTGTGTGTTATCGCAATAGCAACGAAAAATTTCGAATTTGTTTAACCTTTTTTTCTCTGTCCCGCTTCGTTGTCAGTTTTTTTTGTTCGTTAACTTTTTAAATGAGCTCAAGAAGCAGCCCCGTTGGCCAAAACCCAACAACAACACATACAATAATAATAATAAAAACAAAAAACAATACAATAAGACGACAACAAACAAAATGTGGCTCAGCATTTTTAAATATTTACACAGCATTTCTTTTAAACAACAACAACAACAACAACAACAGCAGCAGCAGCAACAACTTGTTTTTTAGTACATAATTTATTTGTCTATAGACA